>CM019710.1:13378268-13680768 GCA_009760885.1 Achatina immaculata
ACAGGTGAGAAATTAACACCTTTGTACCGGTGCAGGTGACTGTGTTCAAAGCGTGGTGGTGTTTAAATATTAACAGTGAGATGGGACAGTGGAAGCGCTTAACCAATAGAATAACTTCTTCTTCTTCTTCTTCTACTTCTTCTACTTCTTCTTCTTCTGTCTGCCTGTAACTGCCAGCGGCTGTTCTTTCCAGCCGATGCCGTGAAGTTGTTGAGGCACAATATCGTGGCAGCATGGGGACGGGACTCTGCTTGAGGCCAGACCACGAGAAACTCTAAAGAGGACAATGTTAAGAGAGGCCAGATTATCAGGCATAAAGTGCCTTGATGAGGTTGAAAAGCTCGCTAAAAACAGGAAAACTTGACGAACTACCAGGCGAGCCATATGTGACGTTTAACAGCACAGGAAGGATGTATGATGTAAGATGAGTGAAGCTAAAACATCGGGGGCGGGGGGGGGGGGGAAGGGCGGTAGGGGGAGGGCGCGTGTAATACTTCTTAAGCAGACTTCACCGTTATAGAGACTACCGCGACCCCAGCCTTGTTAGCCTGGCTAGACCTGTTACTGGGAGTCCGAATGGAGAGGTATGCAGTATTTGGTTCTCGGTATCATTGCGAACGAGACATTCCCATCATCGCTCCACTGTCTATGCCAGTGAGCACCTCGCAGAATGTACATTGATGATCCTTCGCACCAGATGATGGCTGCTCAGTGAGGGGGCAATTTTTGGAACAGCAAAAGAAAGTCCAAATGCGAAACTAGTCAGCGTCGCTCTCGGCATAAACTCCGTAGCTAAGGCGCCAAGCCAAGCCAGAACACAAAGAACTTCAGAGTTCACTACTGGCCGAGTAGGCTTAATAAAGGATCATCAATGCTGTCTATGCGAAGTTCACAGCTCACAGGGTATTGGTCAGTTATGGTTCGCCAAACCTGACGCTAGGACGCCAGCTATAGTTCCCCAATGCTGACGCTAGCATGCCAGCTATAGTTCCCAACGCTAACGCTAGCTTGCCAATTATAGTTCCCCAACACTGACGCTAGCATGCCAGCTATAGTTCCACAACGCTGACGCTAGCATGCCATCTATAGTTCCCCAACGCTGAAGCTAGCATGCCAGCTATAGTCCACCAACCCTGACATCAGCTTGTCAGTTATGGTTCGCCAATGCTAACGCTAACATGCCAACTATAGTTCGCCACCTCTGACGCCAGCATTTCAGCTATGGATCGCCAGCCCTGATGCTAGCACGCCAGCTATAGTTCTCCAACGCTGACGCTAGCACGCCAGCTATAGTTCTCCAACGATGATGCTAGCACGCCAGCTATAATTCGCCAACCCTGACGCTAACTTGTCAGTTATGATTCACAATCATCTTCGTCGGAACTAAAAATAAATTAGAACGAATAATAAACATAAAAAATTACTGCTCTCTTCATGGATAACAGACTGATGCATAGTGAATACTAGTTATACGTGCAAACTGTTCTCAAAGTTAATATAAGCAAGAAGGACTAACTCGGCTTTCGTCTGATATTTCAGCGGTTGATCCAGCCCTTGTCGAGAATGTGATACAGTACGCGAAGCATCTTGTAAAACCTGGGACAACCGAGATCACGATCAATGTCTTTGCGTCGCAGATGATGAGCCAGTTTCACATCACAAACCAAAATATGATCTATCAAATGTTTGATGGTAAGTTGTTGTCATTCGCAAAACTGAATAGTGTCTAGTAGTTTGATGGTTAGTTGTCATTGAATTGAATAGTGTTTAACAGTTTGATGGTAAAGTTGTCATTTGCGATCAAGTAAATAGTGCCTAAAGGATTGATGGTAAGTTTTCGTTTTACTGTTAATACACAGTGTTTACTTCTTCGAAAGCAAATTGTCATTTTACAGTCAATATAGAGAGTAATGTCGATGGAAAGTTATCATTTTACAGGCAAAATACAGTGTAGTGTCGATGTAAAGTTATCATTTTACGGTCAATATACAGTGTAATGTCAATGGAAATTTATCATTTTACAGTCGATATATACTGTTCACAAAAACGAAACGCAACAAATACGATGTTGCGATTTAAACTGAAGTTTGCTGATCAGACAAGGGCAAATTGCCTGAAACGTTCACTTGGACATCATCTTCACGTGCTGATATGAATTGTACTCAGCAGATGATTCATGACCATAGAAAAAGCGACACTGGTCAAAACAGCAGTTTCGACAATAACTCATGACAGATTCACGAGAATCCCATGAAACTTACTGAACACAAAACTCACTGACCATGTTATTGAAATGCCTATAAAAGATTGACGCTCCTCGAATCAATTCCTTTGAAAATTCAATGCAATGGAAGACCCACAGTTACAACTACTGCCGAAGACCGCTTCATACGGCTGCGTCACCTCAAGAATCGGTTTGCATCTGCGTCCTCAACAATCCAGTCAAATAGAGCAGCTCGTCGAATTTCAGATCGAACGATCAGGAACCGGCTGCACGACGCTGACCTTTGGGCTAGAAGACCCTACAGAGGTCCTGTTCTTACGGACCTGCATCGTCAGAACAGACTGCAGTGGGCGAACCAGCTTCGTCAGTGGACCGTTGTGAATGATTGGAGAATGGTTTGGTTTAGCGATGAGTCATTCTTTTCACTCAAGCGGTACGATAGTGGGAGAAGAGTTTTCCGCAGAGTCCATGAGCGCTACGCTCAGAACTGCATGGATGAGGCTCCTCCACATGGTGGTGGAGGTGTACTGGTGTGGGGGATGATCAACTGGAAATTTGAAGGACGCCTGAACGATACGTCGCTGAAATTTTTCGTCCTCACGTCCTTCAACTTCTGGCTGATCCAGGGTCGATTTTTCAGCAGGATAAGGCTTGGCCTCATGTGGCACAACTCACCACCCAGTTCCTCGCTGACAAAACGTCAGCCACCCATGTCATCAGACATAAACACCACAGAACACTTATGGGATGAACTCAACAAACAAGTCACCAGCAAGACGATCCCCCAGCCAATCTCCGACATTTGTCTCTTGCACTGCGGGAAGAGTGGGCAGCCATCCCACAACAACAGATTCAACAACTAATCGGATCCATGTCAATGAGATGTCATTTCATTATACAGGTCAGAGGAGGCCATTCACGTTACTGAAACGGAGGCCTCAGTCGCAAAGAATAGAAGTTCAAAGGAAATTTAATGAACATCATTTCATTGTTAAAGTCTTAAAGTTTCTTCATGCCAAGATTGAAAAATTAATTTCGTAAAATAACATTTTGATACAAGTTTTGAAATTTGGTGTCCTTTAGGACTACAGTAGTGTTGCGTTTCTTTTTTTTTGTTTTGAACAGTATATAATGTTTAATGTTTTAGTGGCAGGGCATATATTTTGCTGTCAGTTGCTAATGTTTCAGAACCCTCTTCATCTTTACGAACAGTTTTATGATACTACTAGTTGCAACCCTAACAAAAATGACGAGAGACATTGAAATGAGAGAAAAAAAAGGGGGGGGGGGAGGGGGAATTTATATAGAAAATATGAAGCCTAAGAGTTTTTTAAAAAATGACAGCAACAAAAGAAACACACAAATTGACTGTGTCAGAAAATGAACTAGAAATCTCTTGCTCTCTGTCCACACATTTTACCGCTACACCAAATGCTTGGCGCCGGCTTTAGATTATAAACACATTCGAATCAAAGATTACGAGAAGGGAAAAAAAACCTCAAACACTTACAAACTCCATACTGAAGAGAATGATTTAATCAGCAGAGATCAATACAGAAAATACAGCTGTAACATTTCATTGTTATTATTTTATCATTATTATTATGCCGTTCCGGACAGCATTGGCGATCACGCTTCTTTGTCTTGTTTGAGGACTTGCTATTTCCGATTAATTCAGATTTTTTTTTTTTCTTGTCCCATGCCATTTGGTCAGTCCAATAAGATTTTTTTTTTCTCTTGGCCTTCCTCTCTTTCTTTTTCCCTTGAATTTTCCATTTATTACTGTGTTATCCAACTTCTGTCTTCTCATGACGGCGTGAAGCATGACTTGACATGGGAATAACGGTGTGGGGGTGGTTTCTTTTTTCCCTTTCGCTCGGTCTGTATACGGTTTTCACCGCCTAAGCCTTTATCCAAAGAAACCAGTTTGGCCTGCTGCTGTTTATTCAGATATTCACAGCTGACCTCCATATCTAGAGACCTATCCATAGTGGACGCACCTGGTGGGACAGGTATTTATTGTTTGCAAAACATGAATGCAATAGTTATATTGCTATTTAACTACGGAGTGATTTCACTTGGTGTATAGAGCGTGTGACACAGAAAATTATGTAGTGAGACTGTTCTATATCTTAACAAAGATTTTATTCTAGTGAAATGTTAGCAGCAGTAAATAGCTGTCTTTGATAATGGTGTTATGTGTGTGTTTGTGTTAGTCTAAGATCCTCTGGTACTTGAAGTGTTTACAGTTAGACACGTGATCATCTAGGATCACAAATATCGCTCCGGAAGTTGAGTACATCTCCGTGGCTTGTTAGAGTTCCCTGGGTGACCTGAAGAAGTCGGTTTCTTGTCAGCCTCCACTACCACTCGAAATATGCCACCTATGATTGACATGCCAGCGTTGGAGTTGCCGAGCCACAGCTGACCAAGACCCTGTCCCACAGCTGACCAAGACCCTGTCCCACAGCTGACCCTGTCCCACAGTTGACTAAGACCCTGTCCCACATCTAGGTTGCTGACCCCTGTAACAGGCCAAACCTGGATAACGAGTCAGAGGTCGCTGAAGTCCCCATGGTGGTGGAGTTTGCTAAAGAAGTATTGCGCGCCACCTGCTTCTTACCTCCACTCAGGGACTGAAATAATAGCCGTCGTAACCCGCTCCCAATCCGACGCGATGTTGTGTTTCAACATCTTCATCTCATCGGCTGCAAAAAAACCCCCCACCAATTCGCAGTTTCAGTGAGAACAGAAGAAGAAGAAGAAGATGAAGAAGAAAAGAAGAAGAAGAAGAAGAAGATGATGATGATGATGATGATGATGATGATGATGGTGAAGAAGAAGAAGAAGAGGAAGAAGAAGAAGAGGAAATCATAGATCAAAAATCTTTCTTCAGAGTGGCACTGGCTTTTGTGTTTTAGATCAAATGTTATGCTTTAGATCACTTGTTGTGTTTTAGCCAAACAATTGTGTTTTAGATCACCTATTATATTTTAGCCAAAAAATTGTGTTTTAAATTGACTGCTGTGTTTTAGACAAACAGTTGTGTTTTAGATCACTTGTTGATTATTATTCCTGAATTCATTCTTCAATTTTTTCATATTTACTACATTAACTCATGTATTACTTCATTGTGAGATTCTTCACTTTTTTCGTATTTACTACATTAAATTATGCATTACTTCATTGTGAGATTCTTCACTTCTTTCATATTTACTACATTGAATTATGCATTACTTTGTTGCGAGATTCTTCATTTCTTTCATATTTACCACATTAACCCATGCATTACTTCATTGTGAGATTCTTCACTTCTTTCATATTTACTACATTAAATAATGGATTCCTTCATTGTGAGATTCTTCACTTTTTTCATATTCACTACATTAAATAACGCATTACTTTATTGTGAGATTCTTCACTTTTTTCATATTTACTACATTAACCCATCCATTACTTTATTGTGAGATTCTTCACTTTTTTCATATTTACTACATTAACCCATCCATTACTTTATTGTGAGATTCTTCACTTTTTTCATATTTACTACATTAACCCATCCATTACTTTATTGTGAGATTCTTCACTTTTTTCATATTCACTACATTAAATAACGCATTACTTTATTGTGAGATTCTTCACTTTTTTCATATTTACTACATTAACCCATCCATTACTTTATTGTGAGATTCTTCACAATCGACTTCACTGTTGTTATTACTTTCCTCGTTTCTTACTTCATGTAGTCACTAGACAAAAGTCCAAAACAAAATTGTCTCTTTTCTTTACACAGTCTGTTCATGTGGGTTTTTTTCCGTTTGTATGTTGTTGTTTTGGTTTTCATATCATTTTTTACATCTGTGAGTAGGATAATTATCTTTATGCTTGAAGGTTGTATAAATAGTTTTCGATCAGCTTAATAGTTCTTAGCTTCATTTTACAAACATTGTCTTCTGTATATTTTTTTTTCTTTTACCATAATCCAACAGCTTTGAGCAGACGTAGGAAAACGACGGTCGTCAGAGAAATGACCAGTGAGTTTTTTAAATTCTTTTTTATTCTTCTTCTTTAAGGAATTTTTTAAAAATTGAAATATCATGGCAGTCAGGCAGTCAGTCGTTTGCATGTCCCTTTGCGGAACTTTGCCTCCCTAACAGCTCTCATGTAGGTCTCTCAGTTGTGAGCAAGATGCCCTGCTGCTGATGCGTCCATTTGCAGATCATCATCGATGTCTTGCAGCCACCTTCGCCGTGGTCTTCCTCTCTTTCTTTATCCCATTATGTACCCTTTCAAGACTGTCTTCTCTACATTATCATGACGTTTTATATGTCAAAAAACATTTATCTCTGTTTAATCTTCTTTACTAGACAACATTCTTCTATGTTAAGTTCTTGTAGTATGGATATATTTGTTCTTTTTTTGTGTCCGTGATATTTGAAGAACTCTTCTGTAGCATTTACATTCAAAGGCATTTATGCTTTTCTCAGCTGTTTTGTTAAGTGTCCAGGTCTCACAAGCATATGTTACTATGGGAAATATGCATGCCCTTAAAAATCTTATTTTTGTAGTTCCGTCTGTTCCTCTCCACAGATTCTTTAGTTGTGTTATTTTTTGAAGATTGAAAGATGTCCTCCTTTTAAATTCCCTCATTGTATCTCCATTATTAATTTATTGATCCAAGATGCAGCAGCAGCATGCCATCTTGCTCACAACCGAGAGGCCTACAGGAGTGCTGTTTGGGAGGCAAAGTTCCGCAAGGGACATGCAAAGGAATGAATGAATGAATGAATGATTGATCCAAGATATTCAAAACTCTCCAAATTAAAAGAAAAATTAAATGTTACTGAAAACTAATTAAACCAATAGGATATAGGTCAAACTTCCTTGTACATGTCAAGTAAAGACTAATGATTTAGAACTTGACAGTTGCTAGGCAACGTGATGGACAAGTGAAAAGTGGAGAATCTAGTGAAAACTATCTGAGAGTTGACCACGAGGCGCAAAAGCGAAAGAAAAGTTGCTCACTGGCAAATAAAAATAGGACCATGATAGTCAACGTCATAAATGTAAAGTCAACATGAAAAGAAGTTTGAGTAAAGTAGTAATAACCGATGCATTACATTCATTGTAGTGTTTTATTCACGTGAATATACAATGTAAGATAGGGTTAATTCAATGAAATATTAACTTCAGAAATAAGACTACACTGAGCGTCACATTGCAAGTCTTAAGCTGAAGAATCTATAACGGGGGAGGTGAGGGGGAGTTACGTCTACGTGTACACGTTTGTACACATACGTATACGGAATGATCCAGAGATGGATGAGTTTTATGTGTGTGTTGTAAGTAGTGACATTTCAACATAAAACAACATCCAGAAGAAACGAACACTTTACGTTGGCTTCGACGGCGACTCTGAAACGACATCTTCCCCTCTCCTAATCAACATTAAAGAACATGTCCAAGTATAAGTCCAGCTCCAAGATCTGACATATATGCTCCATGTTTAATCATTCTCTCAGCGCTCATGTAGACAGATAAAGACCTCGCTTTACTTCCATCATCATCTGGCTTCCACACAGCTGTTCCCCCCTCTTTCTTCAGAAACCTCTCTCTTGGCCAGGCTCAGTCACGTGACCAGATGACCAGCGTCCACGTCGTCACTTGTTTTTAAACAGGTGTTTTAAACGTGTGCTGTAAATACGGCCTGAACAGCTACGATAGACTTAGTAAATCATATGCTGTTGTATACGACGGTCTCTGTCAACACGGCCCAGGTACCTGGTCATGAAGTGACAGCTTGCGTACCCTGAAACCCCCCTCCCCCCTCCTTCCAGAGCTATACTAGCGGGAGTTTTACCCCTGGCAGGTCCAACCAAGCTAGAAAGGTCTGCACGGGTAGGGGTCAGACGAAACTTGCACCCTGGTCCTCCAGTGTTGGGGGTTGGAGCATGGGGCCACCGACCCCAACTCCGTCAAAAAAAGATTAGTGTTAGGGAACAGACAGAAGAGCCTGGAAATTGGACGGATAAATGGGATAGAACAGACAAACGAAAATGATGTGTGTACAGGAGATGAGGGGGCACAAGAACAAGGGGTAGACCAAGACAGAGACGGAAAGACAAGACAGAAGGGGATATAACAGAAACTGATGTTACCAACTTGGAGAGAGAAGATTAGGAATAGAGAGGAACAGAGGCGAACTTTATCTGTAGCAATGCTTTAATGGCTGAGAAAGAAGAATGTGAAGCTTGATTGATTGATTGATTGATCTTTATGTCAAAAGGATCAATAATTGGGCACTCAGACCCGTCCGACATTCTGTCCTTTACCATACAGCTTTCACTCTGTTCCAGACATTCTACATATATGCTGTGATATAAAAAAATTAACAATAAAGTATCCACATAAAAGTTACTAAATACATTCACATATAACTAACTAACTACATACACATAAAAGGCGTGGCAGGATTACCTTTACCTTTTTTACATGCACATATAAATTGAGCAATAGAGGGCTCACCTGGGGAAGAGCAGAAAAAAAGACAAAGGACAGGCATTTGTGGAAAACCCTGGGCACTTAAGGTTCAGAGAGAGATATATATAAATGACTAACTACATACACCTATAAATGAATAACTACATACACCTATAAATAACTAACTACATACACCTATAAATAACTAACTACATACACCTATAAATAACTAACTACATACACCTATAAATAACTAACTACATACACCTATAAATGACTAACTACATACACCTATAAATGACTAACTACATACACCTATAAATAACTAACTACATACACCTATAAATAACTAACTACATACACCTATAAATAACTAACTACATACACCTATAAATGACTAACGACATACATCTATAAATGACTAATTACATACACCTATAAATGACTAACTACATACACCTATAAATGACTAATTACATACACCTATAAATAACTAACTACATACACCTATAAATAACTAACTACATACACCTATAAATGACTTATTACATACAAATATAAATGACTATAAAGACTACAAAAAGAAGAAGAAGAATAAGAAGATTCAAGGTCTGTAGATTCACGGTGAGAAAACTTGTACAAATAGGTTATGTTGAATTATCATCATAATCATCATTATAATCATCATCGTAATCATCATCATCGAGGTTCGCCCTCAAAAGGACATTGATGTTCCATTGATAACGTTGTTATACGCCTTGCTGGTCTGTGCACTCAGCTCTAGTTCTCCTTCCCATTGCACTTCACTCGAATGAACAATGCAATGGGAAGTTTCCAGAGTGTACCGCTGGGAAGTAGACTAGGGTCAAGGTCGACCATGGCTGGCCAGCCATGACACCTGGAGGAGTCAGCTGTGGGTGTCTGACTGCAGTTTCGTCAATATTGAATGCTGCGTCTTCTTCTTCTTTCCTTCCTTTCTTCCCTCCTTCCTCTTCTTCTCCTCTTTTTTCCTTCTCCTTCTTCTTCTTTCCTTCGTTCCTTCCTCTTCTCCCTTTCCTTCTCCTTCTTCTTTTTTCCTTCCTTTCTTTCTTCCTTCCTTCCTCTTCTCTTCCTCTTTTTCCTTCTCCTTCTTCTTTCCTTCCTTTCTCTTCTCCTCCTCTTTTTCCTTCTCCTTCTTCTTCTTTCCTTCCTTTCTTCCCTCCTTCCTCTTCTCCTCCTCTTTTTTCCTTCTCCTTCTTCTTCTTTCCTTCCTCTTCTCCCTTTCCTTCTCCTTCTTCTTTTTTCCTTCCTTTCTTTCTTCCTTCCTTCCTCTTCTCTTCCTCTTTTTCCTTCTCCTTCTTCTTTCCTTCCTTTCTCTTCTCCTCCTCTTTTTCCTTCTCCTTCTTCTTCTTTCCTTCCTTTCTTCGTTCCTTCCTCTTCTCCTCCTTTTTTCCTTCTTCTTTCTTTCCTGTCTTCCTTCCTTCCTCTTCTCCTCCTCTTTTTCCTTCTCCTTCTTCTTCTTTCCTTCCTCTCCTCCTCCTCGATCTTTTTTCTTCTTCCTTCCTTCCTTTCTTCCTCTTCTCCTCATTCTCGTTCTGTTCCTTCTCCTTCCTTCTTCTCCTTCTCCTTTCTTCTTCTCCTCGAGCCTTTAAATCCCAGTCATGCACGTTACAAACAAAAGAAAAGAAAGTCTATTCCTCTCTATTTCTAATCTTCTCTCTCCAGTTGGTGACACCAGTTTCCTTCTATGTTGTCTCTTCATCTCTGTCTTGGTCTACCCCTCGGTTATATTTCCTTCACATCTTGTATATCCATAATTTATGCCTATTCTCTTTCACAACTACAAGTTTTCCCAATATCTATTTGATGTCGACTACATGTCTCCATGAATTATAAAACTTAAAAGTTATCTTAAGCTGCTCTTACAGACACCGAATACAATTAATTGTTTTCTGAATAGTCCCGAAAATTCTGTTTAGTAGATAGTCATTTATAATGTTTGTAGTTACTTCTGTACTAAGTGAATGTTTAAGAGCGAAACGTAAATGTTATATTTTATTTTATATCTCTCAGCTTCAATGTTAGTTATGTTTGTTATATGAACAGCATATTTGTAGAATGTCTGGAATAGAGTGAATGATGTATGATAAAGGGCAGAATGTCAGACGGGCCTGCGTGCCCAGTTCTTAACACTTTTGAAATAAAGATCAATCAGTCAATCATTCTTTCTACATTCCCCGCAGCCGACGTAATCTGTTCGGTTTCAGGACATTTATAATCTTCTGTGATCTATATAAGCTGTTTAGTGTTCTCTCTACCTCTCCATTCTCCACTGTTGGTGTCCTTTATGGTGGGTTGGTTGGGGGGGGGGGGAGCAAAGATTCTTCTTAGGGTCTTGTTCTCAATGACCTGCAAATTGTTGTTCCAGATAGTGCTTTTGTTTTTCCTTCTTCGTTCATGTTTTGCAGTGGCTTCCAAGACTGTATCGTTGGAAGACTACAGCTGGTGTCTGTGCATGTTTCTCAGCAATAATCTGAACTTGAAAGTAGATTGGGTCTTCTCTGTCTACGATACCAACGGCGATGGAGAACTTAGTAAACTCGAGCTGTATATACTACTGAAGGTGAAGATAGATAGATAGATAGATAGATAGATAGATAGATAGATAGATAGATAGATAGATAGATAGATAGATAGATGGATGGATGGATGGTTGGATGGGAGAGTTGGTTGTTGGGTGGCTGGATGGATAGATGGATGAATGGAAGATGGATGGGTCGATGGGTGTGTGAATGAGTGGATGGGTGGATGGATGGATGGATGGATGGATGGATAGATGGATGGATGGATGGATGGATAGATAGATGGATGGATGAATGGATGGATAGATGGATGGATGGACGGACGGACGGACAGATGGATGGATGGATGGATGGATGGATGGATGGATGGATGGATGGATGGATGGATGGATGGAAGGACGGACGGACGGACAGACGGACGGACGGATGGATGGATGGATGGATGGATGGATGGATGGATGGATGGATGGATGTCTTAAATATTTTCTCTATCATATCTAGCCCTGTGTTATTCACTCGGAAGATATGGACACAGAGGAAGCTGTCAAGGAACTGGTCGATATAGTCATTTCAGTTTTCGACATGGACAAGAGTGGTACTATTGACCTAGAGGAATTCAGGTTCGATTCTATTTGCCTAACATCAGAATAATCATCTATATATGTAATATTTCTTTCCTGGTCTTTGAATCAGTCAGCCGGTCTTTTATGGCTCCATAAAATTTTTGGGTGCCCGTAGAATCTGCTCTACATCGTTTGTGTGTGTGGAGTTTCTTTGTGTATCTACAAAGCCTGTGCATGTGTGATATCTGCTGGTGTTATCTGTGTGCGTTGGTGGTTTCATGTGATATCTTTGAAGATGGTTGTGTGGATTATACTAGATTATACATGGGTGAGTAAAAAAACTAACCTTATTTTTTATTTGAATAAAATGTAGAAAACTAATCGAATGTTCCTTACCAGTTTTCAACAAGATCTTCGTGAGTTCATTGAAGGTGTCTCACTGCTTTACTAATGCCTGGATTCTTCGAGGAAAAAAAATCTTTTGACGGACGCTGTAGACAACTATACAGGGACTCTTTACTATCTTTGACTGTACTCAGCTTCTTCCCATGTAGTGCCTTCTTGAGAGGTCCAAACAATGATAATCACATGGTGCGAGGTTAGGTGAATATGGGGGATGTGGAAGATATCCGAAGCACAGAATCTTAATTATTTTTTTTTAGCTGCTGCGCGTGTTTTGTGCGGCCGCGGGTTGTATTGCTGAGGCAACACCACCAGAACTGGGCAAACCGTGAAGTTTTTTTGTGTGTGTGGCCTGATTGAAGGTTTCAAACGGTTCTCATGCAGATGGCAGTATGCTTCACTCTTGACAGTGGTTCCTCTAGCCAAGTTATGTCCCAGATTTGGACATATTCCAGGCGTCAGTTTCCAGCAGACTTCGGGAGTCTTTGGTTCCGGCGAGGAAGACGTTCAGCACGTCTTGGTGGCTCGCTTTGTCTCTGACTGAAGGTAATGCACCCAAGCATTTGCCTTCAGTGACAATTTAACTGAATCGTTAACTGTGACTTCTTAACCTTAGAAATATAGTGCATGAAATGATGACTTAAATGTGGCTGCCGTCTATGACAACTGCTGTCAGAGGTGTTTATAAATTCATTCTTTTCTTACTCTCCACCTCCTCCATAGTGTATAGCAGAATCGCAGATGTGCCAATAAATATCCGATAAAGCGTATATTGATACGAATTATGTGTTTCTGGAATCCTCAAGGTAAACCTTGAAACACCTGACGAAACAGTCTTGAAACACCTGGGCAAACAGTCTTGAGACACCTGTGGAAAGAGTCTTGAAACACCTGTGGAAAGAGTCTTGAAACACCTGTGGAAAGAGTCTTGAAAAACCTGTGGAAAGAATCTTGAAACATCTGGGGAAAGAGTCTTGAAACACCTAAGGAAAGAGTCTTGAGACACCTGTGGAAAGAGTCTTGAAACACCTGTGGAAAGAGTCTTGAAACACCTGTGGAAAGAGTCTTGAAACACCTGGTGAAAGAGTCTTTAAACACCTGGTGAAAGAGTCTTGAAACACCTGGTGAAAGAGTCTTGAAACACCTGGTGAAAGAGTCTTGAAACACCTGGTGAAAGAGTCTTTAAACACCTGGGGAAAGAGTCTTTAAACACCTGGGGAAAGAGTCTTTAAACACCTGGGGAAAGAGTCTTGAAACACCTGGTGAAAGAGTCTTGAAACACCTGGTGAAAGAGTCTTGAAACACCTGGTGAAAGAGTCTTGAAACACTTGGTGAAAGAGTCTTGAGACACCTGGGGAAAGAATATTGAAACACCTGAGGAAAGAGTCTTGAAATACCTTTGGAAAGAGTCTTGAAACACTTGGTGAAAGAGTCTTGAAACACCTGGGGAGTCTTGAAACACCTGGGGAAAGAGTCTTGCAACAATTGGCGAAGGAGTCTTGAAACACCTGGCGAAAGAGTCTTGAAACAGAGATCAAAAAGACTGACTACACCTGGAGAAGGATAGAAGAAACTGCCCATGATAGAAATAAATGGAGAGCCCTTGTTGATGGCCTATGCCCGAGATAGGAAGTAAAGAGGACAAGATAGATTAGATGGATGGACAATACGTTATTGAAAATTTCCTTCATATTTGTTTGGCCCGGTCTGAATGTTGTATACTTTTCGTCTCATTGTCTCTCTCATCAGGAGCTTAGTGAAGAAGAATGTCCTGTACATCGATCTGCTGGGTCAATGTCTTCCTTCAGAACATCACATGAATGTGTAAGTTGCATTTTAAAAGTTTAGGTTTCATGGGAATTAGGGTATTAGTGTAAGGGGAAAGTGTCGAGTGACTGCGTGCGACTGGCGGGAAGTGTGACGTCTGCGAGAGAGAGAGAGAGAAAGATGCATGGCGGCCACTAGCAGTGTGTGTCAGTTGTTCAAGCCGTTGCTAATCGTGAGTATTTGGGCTAAAACTCAGAGGCCTGCATTATATACCTTAAAAAAGGTGACAGTTGAGGTAATAAGTGACTTTTCGGTACCTGATGAGAGAATACAGTGATCTGACACTGAGTCCAGTTTTTCTCTTTGACAACTAACAATGTGTAGGCCCTGTTGAAAATCTCATTATATGGTTGTGCCATGTTGAAAACCTCATTACATGTTTGTGCCATGTGGAGAACCTCATTACATGTTTGTGCCACGTTGAGAACCTCATTACATGTTTGTGCCATGTTGAGAACCTCATTATATGTTTGCGCCATGTTGAGAACATCATTACATGTTTGTGCCATGTGGAGAACCTCATTATATGTTTGTGCCATGTTGAGAACCTCATTACATGTTTGTGCCATGTTGAGAACCTCATTATATGTTTGTGCCATGTTGAGAACCTCATTACATGTTTGTGCCATGTGGAGAACCTCATTACACGTTTGTGCCATGTGGAGAACCTCATTATATGTTTGTGCCATGTTGAGAACCTCATTACATGTTTGTGCCATGTGGAGAACCTCATTACACGTTTGTGCCATGTGGAGAACCTCATTACATGTTTGTGCCATTGTGAGAACCTCCATACATGTGTGTGTCCTGCTGAGAACCTCTCTGCACGTTTGTGTGTGTTCTGTTGAGAACCTCACTACATGTTTGTGTGTTCTGATGGGAATCTCTCTACATGTTTACGCCACTGTGAGAACCTCCATACATGTGCGTGTTCTATTAAGAACCTTCCTACATGTGTGTGGCATGTTGAGAACCTCCCTAAATGTGTGTGTTAAACCCAGACCGCTATAGAGTCTTCTCCCCTTGTATATCAAATCATCAACGTCCAGAAAGGACTTTACAAAGGGTGAACCGAAAGTTCCCTCCACTTTCCCCTGGCTACTGTCTAAAGATAAAGCACAGATACCAGGAAACCATTCATTCATTTGCATGTCCCTTGCGGAACTTTGTCTCCCAAACAGCTCTCTTGTTGGCCTCTCGGTTGTGAGCAAGGTGGCCTGCCGCTGCTGCGTCCATTTGCAGATCGTCAACGATTTCTTGCAGAAAGAAGAAGAAGACCAAGACGAAGATGGCTGCAAGACATCGTTGACGATCTGGAAATGGATGCAACAGCAGCAGGCCATCTTGATCACAACCGAGAGGCCTACAGGAGTGCTGTTTGGGAGGCAAAGTTCCGCAAGGGACATGCAAATGAATGAATGAATCTTCGTTTTGGTCTTCCTCTTTTTCTTTTTTCCCATTACGTACCCTTCCAATACGGTCTTCTCTAAATTATCATGACGTTTAATGTGTCCGAAATATTTAAGTTTTCTCTGTTTAATCCTCTTTACTAGCCAGCTTTCTTCAATATTAAGCTATTGTAGTATAGATATATTTATTCCTATTTGCGTCCACGATATTTGGAGAACTCTTCTGTAGCATTTACATTCAAAGGCATTTATGGAAACCGCGTCTGTTATTTTGCAGAGAAATTCTTAAAAACGTTTTAGACAGTTCCTTACGTGAGCACTTCTGGTAACACGCCTCAAGGTGTTTTGTGTAGGATATCTGGAATAACAATTGCTATGACATCCATGATATTTGGATTAACACTTGCTATGACATCCATGATATTTAGATTAACACTTGCCATGACATCCATGATATTTAGATTAACACTTGCCATGACATCCATGATATTTGGATTAACACTTGCCATGACATCCATGATATTTGGATTAACACTTGCTATGACATCCATGATATCTAGATTAAAACTTGCTATGACATCCATTATCCGCTGCTTCACAATGCCTAGATCCTGTGAAGGTTTCGGTATGTAAACACTATCTTTGATGTACCCTCACAAAAGAAAAGATCACAAGATGTCAAATCAGGGGATCTTCGGGGCCAACACGGTAAAGGTACATAGAGGCACATTGGGGATATGGTGTTAGTGCCCATATTTTCCTTAGAGGCACATTGGGGATATGGTGTTAGTGCCCATATTTTCCTTAGAGGCACATAGGGGATATGGTGTTAGTGCCCATATTTTCCTTAGAGGCACATAGGGGATATGGTGTTAGTGCCCATATTTTCCTTAGAGGCACATTGGGGATATGGTGTTAGTGCCCATATTTTCCTTAGAGGCACATTGGGGATATGGTGTTAGTGCCCATATTTTCCTTAGAGGCACATAGGGGATATGGTGTTAGTGCCCATATTTTCCTTAGAGGCACATAGGGGATATGGTGTTAGTATCCATATTTTCCTTAGAGGCACATAGGTGATATGGTGTTAGTGCCCATATTTTCCTTAGAGGCACATAGGTGATATGGTGTTAGTGCCCGTATTTTCTTTAGAGGCACATAGGTGATATGGTGTTAGTGCCCATATTTTCCTTAGAGGCACATAGGTGATATGGTGTTAGTCCCCATATTTTCCTTAGAGGCACGTAGGGGTATGGTGTTAGTCCCCATATTTTCCTTAGAGGCACATAGGTGATATGGTGTTAGTCCCCATATTTTCCTTAGAGGCACATAGGTGATATGGTGTTAGTCCCCATATTTTCCTTAGAGGCACGTAGGGGTATGGTGTTAGTCCCCATATTTTCCTTAGAGGCACATAGGGGAACGAAAGAACGAACAGACTTTATTTTCGAAGAGTTAAAAATTGGGCACGCACGCCCGTCTACCATTCTGCCCTTTATCATACAACTGTCATTCGGTCACAGATATTCAGCATTTATTATTGAACATAACATGCATGAAAAAACTCAAAATGAATAAGTTAATAATTAATAATCCCTTTCTTTCCATACAGTCCACACTCTGCTTTATGCAGCTACATGAAATAAACTTTATGACATACTCACATTCATTTTAAACTGGCACATTTTTGGAACAGCAATATAATAGATACAACAGTCAAGTCATGCTTTAGATTAAGCTAATTTAGACGGTGATAGTACATATGCATATACTGTTCTTAAAGCAAATACATACCGATGCATTTATTCACACACATACCACATATAAACAAACACATTCACACATGTACATGTACACACATACATTCACATGTATACATATAGATATTTGCACATACATGTACACATAAAGACACGTGCACATACAAACCTACATATATGCTCATACAAACATACATACCGATACACATGTATACATATACACACATAGCTATATACCCACACACATATACATACCTACACCTATTCATACGTGTATATAAAGTATGCACAAACACATATACATATAAGGGAGGCATATAATCCATCTCAAACAGATATTGACATAGTTTGAAGTTATAAGAATGAATATTACTTCTAAGTTTTACATGAGTTGGTAGGGTGTTCCAAAGGTGGGCAGCTGAGTAAGAGAAGCTTTTTTGAACACGTCAAGTCTTGGTTTTGGGAGAATATAATTGCTTAAGCGTTGACTGTGTTTTGGGTTAAATGTGAATAATGATCATAAATATGGTGGAGCATTGTGTGATAGAATTTTATGAATTAATTTGGCCTTGGTGAATAGAAATCTCTTCTTGAGGGGTAGAATGTCTTATTTGTAATATGTGCGAAATGTTTGTTGTGTATAAACTTTACTGCTCATTTTTGGAGTGAGTAAAGTCTTTTCATGTTTGATATGGAGCAACCATCCCAGATTGTGCAACAGTAGTACAAATGTGTTTGTATTTGTGATCATTATCATCATCAGGTGCCGTGCCGACTGGCGTTGGCTATTATGCTTCTCCAGAGTACACGATCCTTCATGCAGGCCATCAGCTCAGTTGGTGATCTCCTCTTACACCATCCCGTCAGACTGTCCAGTATCATTTCTCTTGGTCTTCCTCTTGATCTTCTTCCTTCTATTTTTCCCTGTTATTAGAATATTTTCAGTGCCCCCTCTTCTCATTGCATGTCCTATGAAAGTACATTGTCTCTCTCTTATATTTTTGACAAGATTTTTTGTCTCTCCAGCTCTTCTCATACATTCTTCATAGTTATTTTTGCTGTCCAGTGGATTCGCAACATTCTTCTAATAAACCACATTTCTGCTGCTTCCAATGATTTTTGTGCAGACTTGCCTATTGTCCATGATTCACTTCCATATAACAAGATAGGTTCATTATAGCATTTTAGGACTCGTTTTCTAACATTCATTGATAAGGATGTGTTAGTTAATATGTTTCTCATTCTCTGAAATGCAGTCTTTGCTTGTCTATTCTGTTCCTAATTTCTGTTCTGCATTTCCCATCTGAAGTTATTACTGCTCCAAGGTATTTGAATTTCTGCACCTGCTTTAGAATAGTTCCGTTTAATTTTATACTGCATGCTGGTGGATTCTGTTTCTTAGATATAACCATAGTCTTTGTCTTTTTGATGTTCAAAGTAAGGCCTTTCTGTTCACTTTCTTTGGCGACTTTATCCAAGAGATTTTGCAGGTCTTGTTGGTTCTCAGCTATCAGTACTGTGTTGTCAGCATACCGAAGGTTGTTAATATTGTATCCTCCTACTATTATACCTGGTTCTGTTATGATCGTTCTTAGAATATTCTCGCTGTACAGAGAAAAAAGGTCTGGAGATAGTACACATCCTTGTCGCACCCCTTGTTTTATAGGTTGATATTTTCCAATTCTATTTTCAACTCGAATTGCTGCTTCTTGGTGCCAGTATAGATGTTTTACAATCCTCATGTATTTGTGATATGTAGTATATTTTCCTAGTGTCTGTGTCAAGAGAGTGTTTAAATTTAGCAAATTGGTAAAGTTTTTGTCCAGTTAGTTTGGTTAGATTGTCTACATGATGATTCCATCTGAGGCGGTGGTCACTCGTGAGACCTAGGGTTTTATGTTATGGGGGATATGGTGTTAGTGCCCATATTCAATCTTCCCTCACTAGTGTCACACAGAAAATTCCCTCTTTTCTCGTGTCCGTTTACCCCTCCGCCCCCCCCCCCCCCACCAATCGGCCCCGGCCTCGTGAATCCTGAGCTTCACTCAGTCTTTTGGCACCGTACTGTTTATCATCACTCAAGCCCTTTGCTCCGTACTGTTTATTTAACGTGTTTACCATCACTCAGGCTTTTTTGCTCTCTACTGTTTATTTATCTTTTGCTGTGTACTATTTATGTAACATTTGCTCCGTATTGTTTATTTAAGATATCCTCTGTGTTGTTCACTTAACCGTACTGTTTATTTAAGATATCCTCTGTGTTGTTCACTTAACCGTATTGTTTATTTAAGATATGCTCCGTGTTGTTCACTTAACGTGTTTATCATCACTCAAGCCTTTTGCTCCCTACTGTTAATCATCACTCAAGCCTTTCGCTCCCTACTTTTTATCATCACTCAAGCCTTTTGCTCCCTACTGTTTATTTAACACTGTAAATGCTACTGCCAACTGATGCCCAAACCGTTTCAGTGACTCGCCTAGCACCCAGAAATCATTTAACATTCTGTGTTGTTTTGCAGGTTCAGTAAGAAGATAGAGAAGAAGACTTCAGTGCAGATCGCCGAGGTGTTTGAGGCCGATAAAAGGCGGGCGTCTGTGGCCTCTCTGCCGGAACCTGGTGACTCTTTCTATCCGATAACCCTGGAAATGCCTTAAGCTGGATGTATCTGGTGCTCGTCTTTGAATGTTTCCGCAAGCGTGCCTGGGATGATCTCCGGAATGTGATTAACGCCGAAATTTAAGAAGCATTAAACGGGGACATGGTGTTAGTGCCCATATTTTCTTTAAGGGCACATAGGGGACATGGTGTTAGTGCCCATAATTTCCTTAAAGGCATATAGGGGGACATGGTGTTAGTGCCCATAATTTCCTTAAAGGCATATAGGGGGACATGCTGTTAGTGCCCATATTTTCTTTAAAGGCACATAGGGGACATGGTGTTAGTGCCCATAATTTCCTTAAAGGCATATAGGGGGACATGGTGTTGGTGCCCATATTTTCCTTAAAGACACGTAGGGGACATGCTGTTAGTGCCCATATTTTCCTTATGTTCATACAGGAAAATATAGACCCTAACACCATGTCCCTATTATGTACGTCTAAGGAAAATAAGGGCGCTAACACAATATCCCTATGTAAGTCTAAGGAAAATAAGGGCGCTAACACAATATCCCTATGTAAGTCTAAGGAAAATAAGGGCGCTAACACAATATCCCTATGTAAGTCTAAGGAAAATATAGACCCTAACACCATGTCCCTATTATGTACGTCTAAGGAAAATATGGGCGCTAACACCATGTCCCTATGTAAGTCTAAGGAAAATATGGGCGCTAACACCATGTCCCTATGTAAGTCTAAGGACAGTATAGGCGCTAACACCATGTCCCTATGTACGTCTAAGGAAAATATGGGCGCTAACACCATGTCCCTATGTAAGTCTAAGGAAAATATAGGCGCTAACACCATGTCGCTATGTAAGTCTAAGGAAAATATAGGCGCTAACACCATGTCCCTACGTAAGTCTAAGGAAAATATAGGCGCTAACATCATGTCCACTATGTGCCTTTAAGGAAAATATAGGCAATAACACGATGTCCCTGTGTAAGTCTAAGGAAAATATGGGCACTTATACTTATCCCCAGTACGTCTTAATGGCATAGATACGGGAATTTTACCTTTTACCCGTTTACTTAAAAGTACTGGCCTGAACTGAACCTCAGGATTTGAGGTTCCAGGGAAACCTCGAAAATGTCAGGTGCTGGGCCTCAAAGGGTATTAGTATTCTCTGGGTATGTCCGCGTGGATTGATGGACTTCTTGGTTAGCTCCATCTGGAAGAAGTATTTCTTTTGAATAATAGAGTGTTTCAGCCAAAAATATTTATAATATAGATAATTTGTATGTTCCTGCAACAGATAAAATTTTAAGTGTTAAATGCATGTAGCTATAAATATTCTTACAAGTGACCCACGCACACATTGTGTTAATGTATAAGCATTATATTCGTAAATATATGTGGCACTGAAGTATATGTACATACTTCGATTACAAGAGAAAGTATAACGAGATTCATATATGTGAGTACGTGCATGGAAGTGTATGGGCGTAATTCGTGTGACACAGGATTAATGAGTCTAAAAATCTTCTTACATCTTTCCCGGGCCGCTTAACGTTACATAGGGCCCGCATGGTAGTTCACCGAGATTTCATGTTTTCAGCGAGCTTTTCAACCTTATCAAGGGATGCTATGCCCACTAAACTGGCCTCTCTTAACAATGTCCTCTTTAGAGTTTCACGTGGTTCACCTCTGTTTTTTCTTCGGCCTGTTGTGCTCAACTTGATAGCTTGTTTTGGGATTCTCTGACTGTTTCTTCTCATCACATGACCGAGATATGTTCATCTTCTTTTTCTGATCACCCATGAGACAGGTTGTCTTATCTCTGCGTTGGTCTTGAATTCGTTCCACTTTATATCAAGTATTTTCCTTAGGCATTTGTTTTCGAAAGAGTCTAATTTCGTGTCTATTTCTTTAGTTGTTTTCCAGCTTTCACTTCCATAAATGAGGGTGGATATCACATTTGAAATGAATAATCTTAACTTGGTTTTTGTTCTTATAACTTTTTAATGCCATATGTTCCCAAGATTCTTGATGGTCAATGGTGCTTTTGCAATACGAATTCTAACTTCCTTTCTGGTGTTACCATCCTGGTCTATGTAGCTGCCGAGATATGCAAAATACGTCTAAAAATACATAAAACATATTCAAAGTGCAAGACTGCTACATATTTTCATTCATTGCTGAAAATGGAAGGTATAGAAAAATTTGAAAGAAGACGACGAAGAAAATAGCGAGGATGATACATGTTGAGAAAAAAAAAGGGGGGGGGGGGTGGAGAAAGAATGTTAGGGGCAGATCTAATTGGAAACCCTGATAGATAGATAGATAGATAGATAGATAGATAGATAGATAGATAGATAGATAGATAGATAGATTGATTGATTGATTGAACTTTATTTCAAAAGGGTTAAGAATTGGGCACGAATACCCGTATGACACTCTGAAGAGAGAGGCAGAGAGGGAGAGAGAGAAAGGAGGGAGAAAGAGAGTGAACAAGAAGGAGGGAGAGAGGACAGGAGAAAGGAGGAAGGATGGGGAATGAAGAGAGAGAGAGACGGAAAGAGAGTGAACAAGAGAGAGAGTGAGAGGGAGAAAGAGGACAGGAGAGAGAGAGCGGAGAGACGGAGAGGGAGAGAGGGAGGAAGGGATAGGGAGACAGAGAGACAGAGAGAGAGAAGAAGTGAAAGGAAAAGAAAGAGAGAGAGAGAGAAACAGAGAGAAAGGGTATACCTTTAAATCTGTTGATTGGCGGTTTTTCCCTTCCAAAGAGCTTGCTCGATAGCACAGTCCACCGAAGCATATAAAACAAAAATACAATGGCATGCATCATTAAAAACAATTGGCCATTTTCCAGCTGAGCTAAAAATACTAAAACTGGTTCCATTTTATTAATATACTTTAACTCCATCTTGTGTTAGCTCTGTAAATAAGAGGAACATCGTTTGCCCATGGCAAGAGGGTGATATCTGCAGAGTTGTATAGAACTCTGGTAGATAATTCAGACTGGTAGGACGGCAGTAATGAAAGTCTGTGGTTCTTGACATTTGATAAATAAAATGAATTGAATAGAAAGACTCGTTTCTTAATGATTTTCACTTCATTTGTTAGTTGTTATATTCACCTACGTCTCAGCGTGTGGACCAGTCTCACTTGCTCATCCAAAGCTTTGCCTGTCTTTCTGTCTGCCTTTCCGTGCTCTGTTCTCTGAGGTACGCCTTCTTCTTTCTTTTTTTTCTTCTTCTCTCTCCAGTTGGTGGCAACGATTTCTTTTATATCCTCATCTATGTTGTCTTTCCATCTCTGTCTTGGTCTACCCCTTGGTCTTGTTTCCCTCATCTCTTGTGCGTACATCATTTTCGTTTATCTGTTCTCTTCCATTCTTTCTACATGCCCCAGCCAGCGTAGTCTGTTCAGTTTCAAGATATTTATAATTCGCTGGGATTTAAATAAGCTGTTCAGTTCAGTGTTCTTTCTAGCTCTCCATTCTCCACTGTTGGTATCCTTTATGGCCCCAAAGATTCTTCTCAGGATCTTGTTCTAAAAAATCTGCAATTGTTGTTCATCTTTCTTTGTTGTACTCGACGTTTCTGATCCATACATGACGGCTGGTCTTATTATAGTTTTGTACATTGTTATGTTGGTGTTTCGGGACAGGATTTTGGATTTTAACAGGTATTTCAAGGCAAATTATATTTATTCCCTATCTGTACTCTAATTTTAATTCTGAGGCACGACTCCTTTTGTTAAAACTTTTCATCAAATAAAAGTAACGGAAGAGAATAGGCCAAGCAAAGACTGCATTTCAGAGAATGAGAAACATATTAACCAACACATCCTTATCAATGAATGTTAGAAAACGAGTCCTAAAATGTTATATTGAACCTATCTTGTTATATGGAAGTGAATCATGGACAATAGGCAGGTCTGCACAAAAATCATTGGAAGCAGCAGAAATGTGGTTTATTAGAAGAATGTTGCGAATCCCCTGGACAGCTAAAATAACTAATGAAGAATGTAGGAGAAGAGCTGGAGAGACAAAAAACCTTGTCAAAAAGATAAGAGAGAGAGACAATGTACTTTCATAGGACATGCAATGAGAAGAGGGGGCATTGAAAATATTATAACAACAGGAAAAATAGAAGGAAGAAGATCAAGAGGAAGACCAAGAGAAATGATACTGGACAGTCTGACGAGATGGTGTGAGAGGAGATCACCAACTGAACTGATGGCCTGCATGAAGGATCGTGTACTCTGGAGAAGCATAATAGCCAACGCCAGTCGGCACGGCACATGATGATGATGATGATGAACGGAAGAGCTGGAGAAAGACCATGAATAATGGCTCATTCGAGAATCAAGCGACGGTTAAACTTAAGATTCTTTAGATTAGATGGCCTGATAACATCAATAACCAGTGGATATGACAGAAAGCGAACCAACCCACAGCAAAAGAAATAATAAAGAAAAGACGTTGGAGATGGACAGGACATACACTTTGAAAGCCTACCACAAACATACCATGATGCAAGTTATCACCTGGAAAAAATCCAGGGAAAGAGGAAGATCTAGAAACACCTGAGAATCCAAGACCCTTTCGGCAGGTGTTTGAAGACTCATTCGCCAGGTGTTTTAAGACTCTATCACCAGGCGTTTCAAGACTCTTTCGCCAGGTGTTTCAAGACTCTTTCCCCAGGTGTTTCAAGACTCTTTCGCCAGGTGTTTCAAGACTCTTTCCCCTGGTGTTTCAAGACTCTTTCCCCAGTTGTTTCAATACTCTTCCGCCAGGTGTTCGAAGACTCATTCGCCATGTGTTTCAAGACTCCTTCGCCAAGTGTTTCAAGACTCTTTCGTCAGGTGTTTCAAGACTCTTTCGCCAGGTGTTTCAAGACTCTTTCGTCAGGTGTTTCAAGACTCTTTCGCCAGGTATTTCAAGACTATTTCGCCAATGTTTTTTCTTGAGGATTCCTGCTATACGCTATGGAGACAAGAGTCTGGAAACAGAGATAAAAAAGATGGACTACACCTAGAGAGGGATGGATGAAACACCCCAGGATACAAATAAATGGCCGCGTTGATGACCTACGAGTATGACCCAGATATTGGCGAAGATGGCGTGGAAGGAAGAAACCTTGAGATATGAGGGTCTATGCTCCGTTGACTCTTCTTCTGAATCCATTTTGACTGATCTCTACGTTTTGCACTGGCGCTGTGACTTCCACCGTCTTGGAAGCCATAATTATGGCGGAATATGATCAACAGAGGCACACGCATGTTTAAAATATTGCAAATATCACCAACAAACTCAGTGTATAATGCATCAAATTTGCTCCATTTTGTCAAAAGTAGTCTGTAGACAGATGGCGCTGCGTGCGATTCACACAACACCACGTGGCGCTGCTATAAAAATTTCATCCAGTTGAAAGCTTTTTTTTAGCCATCTTTTTTTTCCGAAATATCGGTTTTCAATGCATAAAGGAAACACCCGTTGTAAGTAGACTTTTCTTGAGATTGAAAGGTCGTTATGTTACAGTAGCCGTTTTAGGCAGACTTTTCCTGAGATTGAAAGGCCGTTATACTATAACAGCCGTTTTAGGCAGACATTTTCTAGAGATTTAAAGGCCTTTATGCTATAACAGCCGTTATAGGCAGACTCTATCTTGAGATTGTAAAGCCGTTGTACTATAACAGCCATTTTAGGCAGACTTTTTGTAGAGAATGAAAAGCCGTTATGCTATAAGCCGTTATAGGCAGACTTTTCTTGAGATTGAAAGGCCGTTCTACTATAACTTATGAACACAACTGACATTCTAATATTTGTCATAAGGAACCTTTGACAGTTCTTCTCACAAGAGTAACCTGCCTTCTTCGAACAGAAAATGTACAGTATTAACTCTTTCATTCGTGAATTAATTTATGTCCTCTGACACAATAAATTTTGATAAGAAATTTTGGTGAAAGGAAACTGGAAGGAAGTTACTCTATGATTTAAAAATAAGGGTTAGTTTAGGAATGGAAACGTTCTTTTTCTTTAGACCTGACCTAAAATATCGCTCTGAGCATTGGTTCGCGTAGGTCTGCAAGATCTACCTATACCGTGGTGGTTAATTTGGAGAAAAAGAGTTAACGTCAGTGTAGACGAATGGCTTTGACGTCTTCAGTGTAGACGAATGGCTTTGACGTCTTCAGTGTAGACGAATGGCTTTGACGTCTTCAGTGTAGACGAATGGCTTTGACGTCTTCAGTGTAGACGAATGGCTTTGACGTCTTCAGTGTAGACGAATGGCTGTGACGTCTTCAGTGTAGACGAATGGCTTTGACGTCTTCAGTGTAGACGAATGGCTTTGACGTCTTCAGTGTAGACGAATGGGTTTGACAACTTCAGTGTAAACGAACGACTTTGACGTCTTCAGTGTAGACGAACGGCTTTGGCGTCTTAAGTTTAAACGGAATGGCTGTGACGTCCTCAACAGGCTATCCAGATTCATTCGCAGACCATGTAAATGTACTATTCTACAAGAAGTTATGAACAATAATGTTTACTATGTGGTCAAAGCAAAACTGAACTAGGCATGTGGTGTGCCACACTTTGAAAGTACATATCACAATGAATAATAATATTTAAATTTCTGGTTGTAACTAGCACAAAAGTAACGCGAAGAAATGAAACAAAAATTACTTAGAGGGCAGCATGGTTGGCTGAGTAGCTGGGTGCTTAGTCCACTAATCCGATGGTACCGTGTTCAAGTTCCAGAAGTCAAATTTTTTTTCTGGCACCAACACACCAAAATAAAAGGCTCACAGGATCCACCCAGGCTTTAAAAGTGGGTATCAAAGAAATTTGGAAAAGTAAATGCGACAAGGCGTATCACTGACCACATCAAACTTTCAGGTGCCAAAGATTTTGGAGACGTAGGCCTAACACCTTATCCCCAGTATGTCTTAATGGCATGGAAACGAGAATTTTACCTCTTGCCCTTTTACTTAAAGGTACTGGCCATAACGGGACACCAGGATTTGAGATCCCAGGCAAACCTTGAAAATGGCAGTTGCTGACACTCACAGAATATTCTTGATTCAGTCAGTCAATCAGTCAGTCAGTCAGTCATTTGGATATCACTTGCGGAACTTTGCCTCCCTAACAGCTCTCCTGTAGGCCTCTCGGTTGTAACCAAGATGCATCCATTCGCAGATCATCAACGATGTCTTGCAGCCATCTTCGCCTTGGTCTTCCTCTCTTTCTTTTTCCCATCATGCATCCTTCCAAGACGGCCTTCTGTAAATTATCATGACACTTAATATATCCAAAATATTTAAGTTTTCTCTGTTTAATCTTCTTTACTAGCCAACATTCTTCAAAATTAAGTTCTTATAGTTTGGATGTATTTGTTCTTTTTGTGTCCATATTTGAAGGACTCTTCTATATAATTTACATTCAAAGGCATTTATGTGTTTCGTAGCTTTTTTGTTAAATGCCCAGGTCTCACAGGCATATGTTGCGATGGGAAAGATGCATGCCGTTAAAAATCTTATTTTGTAGTTCTGTCTGTTCCTCTCCACAGATTCTTTAGTTGTTTTACTTTCTGAAGAGCGATAGATGTCCTCCTATTAATTTCCCTCATTGTATCTCCATTATTAGTAGTGATCCAAGATATTCAAAACTCTCCACCTCTTCCAATTGTCACCACTATTGTTTATAATCTACATAGACAGAATAACGAAAGAAGCGGGCCCAAACTTATCAGAACTGAATGAGTTAATATGTGTAGACGACCAGGGAATTACAAGCAATGACCCGAAAAACTCACAAGACAATGTTTAAAACATCCCACGTGAACAATCTCCGCCAATGCTGTAAACATTAAGATGTGGAGGTCAACAGTGCCAAAATAGAGACCAGGAACGTCAGCGGGAGGTCAAGGCCACCGAACATCAAGATCGGAAAGAATACGATCCAATAAGTTAAAAGAATTCAAGAATCTTGGTTGTGTGTACATGAAACTTCTCTAATGTAGAAAGCCGAACAACAACAAGTCCCTAGATCAGCAGAGGAAGTACCCCTCCCCCGAGACATGTGTTTCGGCCCTATGACACTGCTGAGACTCTAAGGGTAGGGGGTGAGAATCCTTGGGTCATGACTCCAAGGGACTTTTCAGATGTTTTTTTTTCAGTTCCGTCCTGGATTTGAACCACACCTTCTAATGGTACTGCATCTTGGATGCATCTTAGCCACTATGCCACGAGGGGACCAGTAAAATGTTTTATGTTTATGGAACATGGGAAGTTCGATAGAGAAATTGATATTAGAACACAAAGAGCAAACGGTCAATACATACCAGCTATCTCCGATGTTTTCTCCCTCTCACATAGGATTCGAAACCATGAGACAATTAATTACTATTATATTTATATCAGCGCTGTGCTACCAATATATCAGAGTTGTGCTACCAATATATCAGAGTTGTGCCACCAATATACCATTGTTGTGCTACCAATATATCAGTGTTGTGCTACCAATATATCAGTGTTGTGCTACCAATATATCAGTGTTGTGCTACCAATATATCAGTGTTGTGTTACCAATGTCAAGCGTGAGCACTAACTAAGAAACAACAAAATAAAAAAGTCCATATGTGAATTGAGATGCATACGAAAAGCAGCAAACGTCATTAGGAAGAGTAAGGTAACAAAAGACAACATAAGGCAACTGGTAGGACCTACACCGTGCCTACAATATATAGAGACGCAAAGAATTAAGTGGTTTAGCTACTTTATTGAGAATGACGCTTGTACAGTCAGCCAAGAGGGGCTTCAACCAGAGAACCATAGGACACAGATCAAGAGGGAAAATCCCGGGAAAAGATGGATAGATGGAGTTATAGAAACACTGAAGAATTACGGCATGAACATCTCTGAGGGCACTCATGTGATCCCCCCAAAAAACATCAACTACATCTCCTCATCGTTAGGTAAAGTTAAGCAGGTTAAAGTAAAGTAAAATAAATAAGTACTGTTTTAATAGAAGTATTCTCTCTCCCTCTCTCTCCCTTTTCTCTTCTTCCCTCTCTCTCCCTCTCTCTCTCTCTCTTTCTCTCTCTCCCTCCCCCTCTATTTCTCCCTCCCTCTCTCTTCTTCCCTCTCTCTCCCTCTCTCCTTCTTTCTCTCTCCCTCTCTCTCTTTCTCTCTCTCCCTTTCTCCTTCTTTCTCTCTCCCTCTCTCCTTCTTTCTCTTTCCCTCTCTCTCTCTCTGAACATTAAGTGCACAAGGTACATAAGGCTTCCGCAAGGGTTTTCTTCAAACGCCTGTCCTTTGCCTTTTTTCCGATCTTGCCCAGGTGAGCCCTCTTTAGCTCAACATCCTCTCTGTTGTTCTTCTCCATGTCTCCTTTGGTCTACCCTTACTTCTGTTCCTCTCTGCTGTCCATCTTAGTGAAAGCTTTGGTGATCTTACATTCCAGCTGCTCGTTTTCATCCTGTGTTAAGGTTCCAGGAGGTCTGCAGTAGAGGCTGGGGACTTCCAGTGGCTGGCTTTCATCCACAACCTTCATGTGCTTAGTTTCCTGATATGCAGAAATACAATCAGAACTGACTTTTCCATTATTTTTGGTTTCCCCAATTCATAAAAAAAACACATGCGGAGGCGTGAGACATGGCCAGAGGACACAAGCTTGGGGCAAAAGCTTTGGGGCTGCTATCAGGATCTAGAGAGGACTGCGGGCTTTGCCATGTCGACAGCGATCAGGATCTGAAGTGACCAACAACCTTGAACGCAGAAGAAGAAGAAGAAGAAGACGAAGAAGAAAAGAACTTATTCTTGAACAAGGTTGGCTAGTAAAGAAGGTTTAACAGAGAAAACTTACAAAGAATAACAAATATATCCATACAGCAAGAAGGAAATATTGAAGGTTAGCTAGTAAAGAAGGTTTAACAGAGAAAATGTACAAAGAAGAACAAATATATGCATATTACAAGAACTTAATATTGAAGAAGGCTGGTTAGTAAAGAGGATTTAAGTTCTCGGCATAAGGTACAAATACTTGAAACACATAGTTAATATTAGGTGCATTTGTAGATCAGGTTAATGTAAGATTAATTACCAAGTTTCAAGAAATTAACCGCAAACAATGTTTTTACAGACTACTGAAGTGGTAAGGGGTGGCAGAAATTGAGAAAATGGATACAATTTCTCATCGAGCAATCATTCGCTACCTCTGCATCAAGGGCTTATCATTGAAGGATATCAATGGGATAGGGTAGAGACTCTAGGGGATAGTGCCCCTTCTTACAGCACAGTGAAGAAATGGGCAGCTCAATTCAAACATGGAAGGGGGAGTCTGGAAAATGTTCCCCATCCAGGAAGACCAAGAACGGTAACCACCGATGAAACTACCAGCAGAATCCATGACATAATAATGGAGGATCAACGACTAACTGAGTGGTACATTGCTACTGAGTTGGGCATCTCCCAGGAACGTGTTCATGTCATTATTCACAATGATCTTCAAATGACAATGCTCGATGGGTCCCGAAACTTCTTGGAGCTGATCACAAACGACAGCGTCTCAACATGTCAAAAGACAATCTTGGCTATTGTCTGCAGATCCTGAAAAGTTTCTTCAGCAATTTGTGACTATGGATGAGACTTGGCTTCATCATTTTCAAACACAAACCAAAGAACAGTCAAAGCAATGGAAACATCATGGATCCCCACCTTCAAAGAAAGCAAGGGTGGTTCTGTCAGCAAGCAAAATGATGGCTTCCATCATTTGGGCTTCAGAGATATGTTATTGGTAGACTATCTTCAAAAGGGCAGAACGGTCACCGGGCCCTATTACGCTAATCTTGTGAAGCAACTGCGGGTCAAATTGAAGGAAAAGCGTCGAGGGAAATTGATGATAGGAGTCATTTTTCATCAAGACAATGCTCCAGTTCACAAATCGGCGGTGGCAATGGCTGCCATTCATGAATGCGGCTTCCAGCTTCTTGAACAATCTCCTTATCCCCCAGATTTGGCCAATACGGACTATTACTTGTTTACCACACTCAAAAAAGGAGCTCAGTGGTCGCAAATCTGCTTCAGATGATGACGTCATTCATGCTGTAGACCACTTTCTACTGGCACAAGATGCTGACTTTTACAAAGAATGGACCCATATGCTCCAGGATCGCTGGACTAAGTGCATAAACTTGCAAGGGAACTATACTGAGAAATAACCCAGAAAAGTTGTCCACAAATAATCCGTTGTACCTTATGCCGAGAACTTATCAATCGCCCCACGTACGTGTCTGGAGTTACTGAGATAAGGAACCTGATGGGGGAAAAATTATTTCAAAGTAGAGCGCAAAAAGAGCACCAAATGAGCACCAGAATGAGCCACATATGAAACCTCCACCTAACGGCAGACACGTCGTGTAGTTGTCAAACGGTAAGCATTCTCTCTCTCCCTCAGTTTTCCAACCTGATATATCAAACAAGCCGTGGAAGAAGAATTGTGCTTTGATTTTGTCTGTCAGATCGCTACGAAGGATACGTATTGGTGTGATTTTGTCTGTGAGATCTACTATAGAGAGACGTATTGGTGTGATTTTGTCTGTGAGATCTACTATAGAGAGACATATCGGTGTGATTTTATCTGTGAGATCTACTATAGAGAGACATATCGGTGTGATTTTATCTGTGAGATCTACTATAGAGAGACATATCGGTGTGATTTTATCTGTGAGATCTACGATAGAGAGTTGTAGTGGTTTGATTTTGTCTGTGAGATCTACGATAGAGAGACGTATTGGTGTGATTTTGTCTGTGAGATCTACGATAGAGAGACGTATTGGTGTGATTTTGTCTGTGAGATCTATGATAGAGAGTTGTAGTGGTTTGATTTTGTCTGTGAGATCTACGATAGAGAGACGTATTGGTGTGATTTTGTCTGTGAGATCTACGATAGAGAGACATATCGGTGTGATTTTATCTGTGAGATCTACGATAGAGAGTTGTAGTGGTTTGATTTTGTCTGTGAGATCTACGATAGAGAGGTGTAGTGGTTTGATTTTGTCTGTGAGATCTACGATAAAGAGATGTAGTGGTTTGATTTTGTCTGTGAGATCTACGATAGAGAGGTGTAGTGGTTTGATTTTATCTGTGAGATCTACGATAGAGAGGTGTAGTTGTTTGATTTTGTCTGTGAGATCTACGATAGAGAGATGTAGTTGTTTGATTTTGTCTATGAGATCTACGATAGAGAGACGTAGTTGTTTGATTTTGTCTATGAGATCTACGATAGAGAGACGTAGTGGTTTGATTTTGTCTGTGAGATCTACGATAGAGAGATGTATTGGTGTTATTTTCTCTGTCAGATCTATGATAGAGAGACGTATTGGTGTGATTTTTATCTGTGAGATCTACGATAGAGAGACGTATTGGTGTGATTTTGTCTGTGAGAGCTACGATGGAGAGATGTAGTGGTTTGATTTTGTCTGTGAGATCTACGATAGAGAGATGTAGGGTTTGATTTTGTCTGTGAGATCTACGATAGAGAGATATAGTGGTGTGATTTTCTCTGTGAGAGCTACGATAGAGAGACGTAGTGGTTTGATTTTGTGTGTGAGATCTACGATAGAGAGATATAGTGGTTTGATCGTGGCTGTTAGATCTGTGATAGAGAAATATATTGGTTTGATTTTGTCTGTGAGAGCTACGATAGAGATATATAATGGTTTGATTTTGTCTGTCAGATCTACGATAGAGAGATATAGTGGTTTGATTTTGTCTGTCAGATCTACGATAAAGAGATATAGTGGTTTGATTTTGTCTGTGAGATCTACGATAGAGAGATATAGTGGTTTGATTTTGTCTGTCAGATCGACGACAGAAAAAGACGTATTGGTCTGAGATTTTGTCTGTCAGATCTACGATAAAGAGACGTACTGGTCTGATTTTGTCTGTTAGACCTACGACTACAGAAAAAGAATTGTTGGAAGGTAAATATGTTTTCTTAAAGCATGCATCGCAGACATCGATTGTCTGATTGCGGTGCTAGAAGGCTTTGGAGATCATGCTTTCTCGTGTTTTCTTTTCTTCAATCAGCTTTATTTTCTTTACTTTCCGATGCCAGCTATTCAACCTATATAAATAATTTTCTCTTGAGCTCCTTTCCCATCTGTCTCCCTTCGAGTTTTCCAGTGACTATCAACTTGTCTCTGCTCACAGTTTGCACAGAGAACGTCGATTGCCTCTTTCTCTTTAATTTAATGAACTGTTGATGTTCTGCACTCTCTCTCTCTCTCTTTCTCTCTCTCTCTAACAATGTTTGAAGGTATATGCTGCACTTTTCTCATAAAGGAGATGTCTTGTGTCTTGTCTTGTCTTCTTCTCCCTGGAAGTGTAAGCTGGTGTTCTTTGCAGCTGATGCTGTGAAGCTGTTGATGGCACAACATCGTATCGGCTTGGCAGCTATTTTTTCAGACCCGGAGTGTAGATAATAAAAACAACAGGTAATACCTCTTTAGCACCACCATGAGGACTATATTGACCCCTGCCTCATTAGCCAGGTTAGGCCTGTTGACTGGGGGTGGGGGTGGGGGGAGGTATCAGTGGAGAGATAGGGCAGGCTTTTGCTCAGCTGTGGTCTGACAAGTCATCTGTGGGTGACTGATTGCCAAAACAGACAGGGCCTTCGGCCGCTTGCTGCTTCTAATTTATGTATATTTACCGTAAGAGCGGATCAAACAGAAAAGAATTTGATAATTTAAAACGGAAGATAGAAACAGCTTTGTTAATTAACGAGGACACAGTTGCAACGTTTTGTTTACAACTTAATCTTTAAAAAAAAATGTACAGGACAAAGAAGTAGAAAATAAAAGAGAAATTATAATTTCACATCAGTGACATATATAACTGTGGCCTTGCAACATCTGTTAAAATCGAAAATCCTATCCTGAAATTACAAAATAATCTACAAAACTATAATAAGATTATGACTATAATAAGATTATGACTATAATAAGATTATGACTATCTTCTTCTTCTTCTTCGTTCACTTCTACCACCAAAAACCGCACTGTGAACCTACTGAATTCACGCATGTGGTCCTCGTTAGGTCCTGTGGTCCCCTGTGTGGTCCAAAATAGACCACACGAGTTCCACGAAAGGACCACAAGGGGTTCAGACTATCACAGTGCTTTAGCCTGTATTCTTGGTGGGTCTTGGAAGCGGGATTGCGTGACACCGTGGTTTTCATTGCACCAGTTTGGTCTAGGGTTGGACTTTCTCACCGGAAGACCTCGACGTGTTTGGAATATCAGTGCATCCCCGCTGGGTGAGAGGTGGTTGCCCATCCAGTCCAGGGTTGGACTTTCTCACCGGAAAGCGTGATTAGGATACGCAGACATCCCCGCCGGGTGAGAGGTGGTTGCCTATCTAGACTTCCCTGGTCCAGTGTCTCCGACTTCAGCATTTTGCGGTCGTGGCCGCTACCCTTCCTAGTTGTGACCAGGATGGAGCTTTTGTCCAGGAGGATGAATCCTCGCCACTAGTGACTTCTACCCCTGGGTTGAGCCGGTTTAGGCATTTCCCAGTATGGGCATGTTTGAGACGGGACCGACCTCTAGGGCAGAGGTACTGTGACATTCATAGCCTTCAAGATTCACCCCTGGTATGAGCCGGTTTAGGCAAAATTCACCAGTATGGGTGTTTATCAGGCGTTACCGACCTCTAGAGCGGAGGTGGCATGACATGTCTAGCCATCGAGTTCCACCCCTGGTGTGTGCCGGTTTAGGCATATTTCACCAGTGTAGGTGTATTTCGGACGTAGGCGGCCTCTAGAGCAGAGGTGCCGTGGTATAGCTCTCGTAGCGATACTACTGGACATACCAGGTTAAACTTCACTTTCCACCACCTCTTCCCATCGGCGCCGCAAAGCAACCTTTATTTCCGCATTTACTTCCTTAACCGGGAGGAGCTTCACTCCACGCGCGGCATTTGAAAAGTCAAGCCAGCAGTGTCTTAACCTCTGGGACAAGCCGGTTCATGCATTTCACCCGATATGACTGCACTCAGGACGTGGCCGACCTCCAGACCAGAGGTGCCGTGATTTGACTGTTTGCTTCGCTTTATTCTTTCAACCACCTTTTCCGCAGTGATGCTGCGCGGCAACCTCATTTGCAAATTTCTTCATTGGCCGGGAAGAGCACCGCTCCACGCACGGCAGCTGAAGATCTCGCCAACAGCGAATTATGACTATAATATGACAAGTGTTGATCAAAAGCGTGGAGTACAATAAAGAAAGATGAACAATTATTGTACACTGTTCAAAAAAGTTTGCTGATCTGACAAGGGCAAACTGCCTGAAATGTTCACTTGGACATCAACTTCACGCGCTGACCAGAATTGTACTCAGCAGATGATTCATGTGCACAGAAAAGCGACACTAGTCAAAGCAGCATTTTTGACAATAACTCATGACAGGTTCACGAGAATCCAGTGAAACTTACTGAACACAAAACTCACTGACCGTGTTACTGAATGCCTATAAAAGATTGACGCTCCTCAAATCAATTCATTTGAAAATTCAATGCGCAAGTATGGCTCATCTCACTACAGAACAACGACTCATCATCATTGGACGTTTGCAGACTGGACAATCACAAAGTGTAATGGCTGGACAATTTAATGTGGTTAGAAGCAGCATTAGTCGTCTTTGGAAACGATTTCAAGAAACCGGCTCAGTTGCAGACCGGTCGTGCAGTGGAAGACCTATAGTCACAACTCCTGCCGAAGACGGCTTCACACGGCTACGTCACCTCAGGAATCGATTTGCATCTGCGTTCTCAACAGTCCAGTCAATGACAGCACCTCGTCAAATTTCAGATAAAACGGTCAGGAACCGGCTGCACGGCTCTGGTCTTTGGGCTAGAAGACCCTACAGAGGTCTTGTTCTTACGGACCGCCATCGCCAGAACTGACTGCAGTGGGCGAACCAGCTTCGTCAATGGACCGTTGCGAATGATTGGAGAAGGATTTGGTTTAGTGATGAATCATTCTTTCTCCTCCATCGACACGATAGCCGAAGAAGAGTTTACCGCAGAGTCCATGAGCGCTACGCCCAGAACTGCGTGGATGAGGCTCCTCCACATGGTGGTGGAGGTGTACTGGTGTGGGGGACGATCAACTTCATTTGAAGAAGTGATCTGGTGCAAACTGAAGGACACCTGAATGCCCAACGATACGTCGCTGAAATTCTTCGTCCTCACGTCTTTCCACTTTTGGCTGCAGCAGTGTCGATTTTTCAGCAGGATAAGGCTCGACCTCATGTGGCACAACTCACCACCCAGTTCCTCGCTGACAACAACGTCCAGACCATTCCGTGGCCATCCATGTCATCAGACATGAACCCAATAGAACACTTATGGGATGAACTCAACAGGCAAGTCCGCCACCGAGATATGACGTCAACCAATCTCCGACATTTGTCTCTTGCACTGCGGGAAGAGTGGGCAGCCATCCCACAACAACAGATCCAGCGGCTAATCGGATCCATGTCAAGGAGATGTCATTCTCTGATACAGGCTAGAAGAGGTCATACATCTTACTGAAACAGAGGCCGCCTCAGTCGCAAATAATAAAAGTCCAAACCATATTTAATGAACATCATTTTATTGTTAAAATCTTCATGCCAAGACTGAAACATTAATTCCGTAAAATAAACATTTGATACAAGTTTGAAATTTGGTGTCCATTACGACTACAGTAGTGTTGCGTTTCTTTTTTTTGAACAGTATAGATCTTTCAGAACAAGATCCTAAGAAGAATCTTTGGGCCAATCAAGGATACTAACAGTGGAAAACCGAGAACTAGAAAAAACACTGAACTGAACAGCTTATCTAAATCCCAACGAATTATAAATGTCTTGAAACTGAACAGACTACGCTGGCTAGGGCATGTAGAAAGAATGGAAGAGAACAGACAGACGAAAATGATGTATGTACAAGAGATGAAGGAAACAAGACCAAGGGGTAGACTAAAACAGAGATGGAAAGACAACATAGAAGAGGATATAAAAGAAATTGGCTTTACCACCTGGAGAGAGAAGATTAGGAACAGAAAGGAATGGAGGCAAACTTTACATGCAGCAATGAACCATAATGGTCGGAAGAAGAAGAAGAAGAAGAAGAAGAAGAAAAACTTTGGGACTGAACAGGTCCTGCCGAGTGGTAACACGTGCTTACTTCTGTCAAAATCTGTCCCGTGGCATTCCCATGTTGTAGCGGTGAATGAAGTGTTAGTGCCTTAACATTTCAAGGCCACTACATCATTGAAGAAGCAACCAGGCCAGCATATGTCCTCGCTGCTGTATGTTTTCTCAGGGGGGGGGGCAAAATACCATTTTACGAATCTGAGTTGACTCCTCGTTGGTCTGAAAAAAAAAAAGATTCCACCCCAGTGCAGGAATCCAAACAGGAATCGCTTGGTAGGCAGGTGAGTGAACTAATCCCTACATCAAAACATTGGCTTCCTTGTGTCACATCCTGGTAAATAGCTTTTAACTTCGTATTTTAAGGACGTAAACAGCCGAACAATGACAACATTTACGAAGATACAGCGACGACAATCGGAGACAAATGATCGGCTGTCGGAGTACACAGGTAAACGTGTTTCTACCTCAGCCAGTTGATTCCATACATAAATGTGAAACTTGTGACGGGGAGTGTCAGGGGGACTAAGTGCGACAAGAACATGTTTCTCAATATCACTTCTAATAATATTATTATTACTACTACTACCACTATCACTATCACTTCAGCTATTATTACTGCTGCTGCTACTACTATCGTCACCGTTTCTATTAAAATTACTATTACTACTGATATCACTATCACTTTTTTTACTATTATTATTATTGCTACTACAATCAATTTCAGTTCGGCTACAAATACTATCACCATCACTTCAAATAATATCTATTACTACTATTACTACAACTACTACTACTATTACTACTACTATTACTACTACTACTACTACTACTACTACTACTAGTACTACTACTAGTACTACTACTATCGTCATTGCTTCTACTACTGTTACTATCACTGCCACTTCTATTAATACTACTACTACTACTACTACATTACTACTACCACCATGATCACTACCACTTCTACTACTTTGCTGCTATTAGACAGACAGCAGACGGCGGACAGACAGACAGACAGACAGGCATGCAGGCAGGCTCAGACAGACAGACATAGATAGATAGATAGATAGATAGATAGATAGATAGATAGATAGATAGATAGATAGATAGATAGATAGATAGATAGATAGATAGATAGATAGATAGATAGATAGATAGATTAGATAGATAGATAGATAGATAGATAGATAGATAGATAGATAGATATGATTTATGTAAGATTGTACAGGATGACGTATTATTTGACTATGTTTTTTTCTGTAGGAGTATTTCTAGAATTCTATTCATTATTTCCAGTTACTGATGATGAAGAAGGAAAACTGTCACATTTAATACATAGGCAGTTCCTAAATCAACCTCCGATTGGTTGGTACAAAACATAAACCGTTTGCCAAAACGACGTGGCGCATTTACTGTAACAACCAGAAAAAAGTGATCTCCTTAACCACCATCCAACAGTCCATTTTGTTCTGTTGTACACGAGTAACGATCAAGAAAACATGGACCATGTATCCAGCATTCCAGTCAGGTGTGAGGTTTGTGGTGTGATTCATTTTCTAGAAGCGGAAGCTCATAGCGACGCCGAGATCTGTTTTCGATTGCGTCGTGTGCCCGGTGATAACGTTGTGGATGACAGTTCTGTGAGGGGATAGTGCAGGAAGTTCAGAGCTGGGCGCACAGATGTGAAGATGCAAAGGCGACATTCAGTTGCGACTGATGAAAGACTTCGCTCGAGCAGTTTTGACTGGGAGATTTTTCGACAACCCCCCCCCCCCTCACCATCTTACAGTCTGGACTTGGCGCCAAGCGATTACCATCTTTTCAGGGAGACAGAGGTCTGACTGGCTACCCAGGCCCTCGAACCCAAGGAGAAGGTCGTGGGTGGAGTGAAACAGCTCGCAGAAGCTAATGAAGGTCGTGATCCAGCTTTGCCGTGAACGCCGAGACTGGGCTCGGGGTAAAACAGAAGCCCAGGTGCAGGAACATGGAGAAGAGCAACAGAAAGGATGTTGAGCAATAGAGGGCTCACTTGGGCAAGAGCAGAAAAAAAGGCAAAGGACAGGCATTTGTGGAAAACTCCTGCGGAAGCCCCATGTGCTCTAGGCATTTAAGGTTCAGAGAGAGAGAGAGAGAGAGAGAGAGAGAGAGAGAGAGTGGTGCAGGAACAGATTTCAGTATCAGCCCAAACTACATGACCCTGCGATCGTCACAGACGGGTCAGCGGCACGAGACCTAAAAAGTGAAAGGGGCTATGTTGTCTATCTCAGCGGCACACTGATTGCCAGCAAATCAGGAACCTATGCCACCACCACTTTGAGCATGAGAATGGAGGTGCGTGCTGCATCAGAAACAATTTCCGGGTTGGTGGAGGAGGGCGACTCGCATGGAGTCGTTGTAACGGACTCCCAAAACATCTTCCGGAGAATCGAGAGATATTTCTTCCGCAGGGAGTAGGTCCAGCTTCCAAGGGGCTCTCGGTTATCCAGTGACACGTAGATCTACTGCCCAGGTCGTGAGGGAGTCGAAGGCAAGTGAGAGGGCGGACAAGCTGGCAGACACGGCATCAATTCAGGGCGCCCTAAAAAAATGAGCAAGGAGGAGACTGCAAGAGAAACTTTGAAAAGCCCGCGTATGGAGGACGAAATTGGGTTGAATGACAACAATCACACCAGAAGGATGATCGAACTCGGGAGAAGAGGAGGGGGGGGGGGAGTGGATGCTTTTTTCTGAACGAAGTGCTTTAGCGCGCGTTATCTACAACCAGCGTGTGACTGGTTTCATCAGCAAGTGCACACTTTAGTAGGTGTTGGAACGGAAGGCGGAGCATGTATGGGAATGCCCGGAGTGCAGAGAAGCCAGTCTCTGATTACGGACTTCACATTAAAAGAACTGGCTGAAGGACTTTTTTGCGACGTTGTTTTCCCACAAGGGATAGCTAAAATCTGGTGGCAAGGTACGGCTTGTGCATGAACTTGAGTGGCGACTATATGTAATATCCACCCTCATTTATGCATGCGAAAGCTGGAAAACAACTAAGGAAATAGAGAAGAGATTAGACTCTTTTGAAAACAAATGCCTAAGGAAATACTTGGCATCAAGTGGAACGAATTCAGGAACAATGCAGAGATGAGACAGATGGCTGAACAACAACCTGTCTCATGGGTGATCAGGAAAAGGAGATGGACATATGTTGATCACTTGATGAGAAGAAATGATCAGAGAGAGAATTCCAAAACAAGCTATCAAGTGGAACACGACAGGCCAAAGAAGAAGAAGCAGACCGCGTGAAACTCTGAAGAGGACATTGTTAAGAGAGGCCAAATTAACAGGCATAAAATCCCTTGATGAGGTTGAAAGACTCACCGAAGACAGGAAAAATTGGCGAACTACTTTACGAGCCCTATGTGACGTTTAACGGCACGGGAAGGATATAATATATAAGATATATGGAACAATTGGAGGATGTTTCTGGAACTGCACTGGTTTAGCGAGAACAACTGTCACGTGTTTTCCTTTGCACATTTTCAGGGTTAGATATAGCCATGGTTGAGAATGTGGTGCAGTACGCCAAACATATTGTGCCACCTGGGACGGAAGAGATCTCGCTTAACGTGTTTACAACCCAGATGATGAACCAGTTCCACATTACAAACCACAATATGATCCTTCAGATGTACGAGGGTGAGTTTGCCGTGTACAAGTAATATAGTGCTCCGGATGGTAAGACATTCATTCATTTGCATGTCCCTTGTGGAACTTTGTCTCCCAAACAGCTCTTCTGTAGGCCTCTCGGTTGTGAGCAAGATGGCCTGCTGCTGATGCATCCATTTGCAGATCGTCAACGATGTCTTGCAGCCATCTTCGTTTTGTTCTTCCTCTTTTTCTTTTTCTCATTATTTTTCCCCATTGTTTACGTAGGCTAGTTTCCTTCGAAGATCGTTATCAGTTTGTCCCGTGGAACTGTCAGCTGAAGCCCCGTCAAAATGACGGGGTGGGAAATGAAAATAGGATTTTTAGCATTTAAAAACTAAGCACTGTACGCTTGAGGATCGGCTGAGATGAAGGTTAGGAACTCAGCGTGGGGATTTTTACTGCTTCTTCTTCTTCTTCTTCTGCTTCTTCTTCTTTGTCTATCTCCCTGGGAGATACAAGCTGGTGTTCTTTGCAGCCAGCCGATGCGGTGAAGTTGTTTAAGCACAGCATCACGTCGGATTGAGAGCGGGTTACGGTGGCTACCTTTTTTTTTCACCCCACGACCGGAGACGAAAAATCCCGCGGCTTTTGTAAGACTTCTCTGGCAGACTTCTCTGACAGACTTCTCTGACAGACTTCTCTGACAGACTTCTCTGGCAGACTTCTCTGACAGACTTCTCTGGCAGATTTCTCTGACAGACTTCTCTGACAGACTTCTCTGACAGACTTCTCTGGCAGACTTCTCTGGCAGACCTCTCTGGCAGACTTCTCTGGCAGACTTCTCTGACAGACTTCTCTGGCAGACTTCTCTGACAGACTTCTCTGACAGACTTCTCTGGCAGACTTCTCTGACAGACATCTCTAGCGTAGGGCTTGCCAGCAGAAAACTACTTCAACAGCCCCGGGGGGGGGGGGGGGGGGAAGGGACACAAAGATAGTGAGATCTGTGAATTTATAACCATTAAACACTCGCAGAGCTCAGAGACGAGGGATGCACGTGGAAGGAAGCATAGAATAATTCCAAGAACAGGGGATGACTGGAGAGACTTTATCCATGGCCTATGCTGTCAAAGGCGATGATGATGATGATGATGATGACGATGATGATGATGAAGATGTCGATGATGATGATGATGATGACGACGACGACGACGATGATGATGATGATGATGATGATGATGATGATGATGAAACACATCACCGAATGCTCAGTAAAAGTCTCTTTTTCTGAAGCTGAGAATATTTCTGACATTTGTAATGCATGGGAGGAAAGAGAAGAAATAAACGACAGAAATTGGAAGAAGGTTTGTGTACTTTTCTTGAAAGTTTAGAATCCAGATCTCCTCCGCTTACAGATTAATTCCCATATCCTTCCCGTGCCGTTAGACGTCACATAGGACTCATGTGGTAGTCGCCAAGTTTTTCTGCTACGGGGAGTTTTTCAACCTCATCAAGGGATCTTATGTCCACCAATTTAACCTCTCGCAACAATGTCCTCTTTAGAGTTTTATGTGGTCGACCTATCTTCTTTTTTTTTTTTGTTGTTGCCCTGTTGTGTCCCATTTCATTGCTCGTCTTTGAGATTATCTGGTTGTTTCTTCTCATCACGTGGTTGTTACATGTCCTTCATTTGATCACTGATGAGACAGTCTGTTGAGTACTCATCTTCTTTATCTCTGCGTTGGTCTTAATTCGTTCCACTGTATACCCCGAGTTCCATTTTATACCCAGTATATAAGCCATGGACAAAGTATACCTTGAAAGTATACCATGGACAGCCAAGAAAACCAATGAAGAAGTCTTAAGAGAGGGTGGAGTTAAAAAGCGAATTATAGCAAAGATCAGAGGCAGACAAAAGAGATTTATAGGACATTTCATGAGAAGAGGAAAATTGGAACACACTGTGGCAACTGGAAAAACTGAAGGAAGAAGAGACAGAGGAAGACAGAGAGAGAGAGAGAGAGAGAGAGAGAGAAGTTACTGGATGGGCTGTCAGTGTGGCTAGGAAGAAAGTCATCGGCGGATCTGATAATCAAGTCTAAAGACAGGGAATTGTGGAGAGAAATGATCACCTACGCCACGCGGCACGGCACTTAGATTAGATTATACAAATGCTCTTATTTTCATTGGGTGTCTGAGTGGCGAAGTGGTTAGTGCACTGGTCTCTCATGGCGAAGGTCGGGGGTTCGAATCCGGCCGGCGGCTCCCCAGTCACCCAGCTGTAGAAATGGGTACCCGACTTCTTCTGGAGTTGGGGAAGGAAAGGCAGCCAGGCGTGATACTGACCATATCACCCTCTAGTGTGCTGACAGGTCAAGGAAAATATGGGCACTAACACCATATCCCTATGTGCCTCTAAGGCATGACAGGGTCACCTTTACCTTTTTTTTTTAACCTTATTTTCATTAGACATTTTTTTTCTAGGGCGAGTAATTTGTTTTCTATTTCTTTAGTTGTTTTCCATTTCTTTAGTTGTTTTCCAGCTTTCACACGCATAAATCAGGGCTGATTTGAGTTGAGTATTCTCAACTTTGTTTTCTTGCTTATAACTTTTGATTGCCATTCATTCATTCATTCCTTTGCATGTCCCTTGCGGAACTTTGCCTCCCAAACAGCACTCCTGTAGGCCTCTCGGTTGTGAGCAAGATGGCCTGCTGCTGCTGCATCCATTTCCAGATCATCAAAATATTTTCTCAAAATATTTTACGGCCACTGCCGCCCCTGGCAATTCTAATTCTAAAGTTTTTAAATCTCTAAAATAAGAATTTGATGTTTTCTATTTTAACTAAGTTAAAAAATAGTAAGTTTAGTTAGAAAACATCAAATTCTTAGTGCAAACGACAAAGGATTTTCTTCTGAGAAAATGTGGAGAAGTGACAATCTTCGTGTTTAAATCTTTTCTGATTGCATCAGAGCCCATAATCATCTTCTTCTTTTTTTCTTTTTTTCTTTTTTTTTTGGATAGTTCTGGCAAGACGTAAAAGTACTTCGCGCAACAGAGATAATTCTGGTGAGTGAAATGTGTTTCCCCACAAAATATATAAATCGTATATGTGATATGTGTGAATTGGCAAGTTAGCTCCCATGTTGTATGAAGGGAGTGTGGCCAGTTCTAACCTATGTTGTATGAAAGGAGTGTGGCCAGTTCTAACCTATGTTGTATGAAGGGAGTGTGGCCAGTTCTAACCTATGTTGTATGAAGGGAGTGTGGCCAGTTCTAACCTATGTTGTATGAAGGGAGTGTGATCAGTTCTAACCTATGTTGTATGAAGGGAGTGTGATCAGTTCTAACCTATGTTGTATGAAGGGAATGTAGCCAGTTCTAACCTATGTTGTATGAAGGGAGTGTGGCCAGATCTAGCCCATCTTGTATGAAGGGGGTGTGGCCAGTTCTAACCTATGTTGTATGAAGGGAGTGTGGCCAGTTCTAACCTATGTTGTATGAAGGGAGTGTGGCCAGATCTAGCCTATCTTGTATGAAGGGAATGTGGCCAGTTCTAACCTATGTTGTATGAAGGGAATGTGGCCAGTTCTAACCTATGTTGTATTAAGGGAGTGTGGCCAGATCTAGCCTATCTTGTATGAAGGGAATGTGGCCAGTTCTAACCTATGTTGTATGAAGGGAGTGTGGCCAGTTCTAACCTATGTTGTATGAAGGGAGTGAGATCAGTTCTAACCTATGTTGTATTAAGGGAGTGTGGTCAATTCTAAATTAATGATGTAGATGTATTATAAAAGTGAAATGAAGACAAGCGATTAGTAGAGATATAGAATAGTTAATGGCATCACTTGGAGTTCGGCTTTTGGTTGTTTCATGCTGCTGTGTCATGGCATGCTCATATTTCTCGTGCATGGTGTTTAATAGGACATGCAATGAGAAGAGGGGGCATTGAAAATATTATAACAACAGGAAAAATAGAGGGAAGAAGAGTCAGGGGAAGAGCAGGAGAAATGATACTGGACAGTCTGGCTAGATGATGTGAGAGGAGATTACCAACTGAGCTAATGGCTTGCATGAAGGATCGTGTACTCTGGAGAAGCATAATAGCCAACGCCAGTCGGCATGGCACTTGATGATGATGGTGTTTAATTGCTCTGGAGAGACCTGGTGAGTGGTGTTTATATGTTATCTGGTGTAAACGTTTGTGGTGTCTGGTGTTGTCATTAATCCAGCCTTTAATTTTTCCTGGATGAAATTCATGCCCTTTGAGTACTTATCTGTTCTTGTATAAACTAAGATAAAAGTAGGAACAGCTTTATTACTTAACGACCACAAAGTTGTGACTTTTCGGCGTGAGCCTTAAACATACAAACACACACAGTACGAAGAATTAGAAAGAGAGAGAGAGGAGATAAAGTATAGATTCAGTGCAGTGCTTGGTGTATAGTTGTATGCTTAAACACTAATTATTATTTATTGTTGGAGGAATTACAGAAAGATTGAGATGATAAGATCATTTTCCGAACACAAAGGTTATTTATGGGAGCTTATATGGGTTTGGATATGTGCTCCGAATGGCTGACAACTCACTACCAAAAAATAGCACTAAGATGGACACCACAGGGGAACAGAAGTAAGGGTAGACCAAAAGAGACATGGAGAAGAACAACAGAGAGGATGTTGAGCAATAGAAGGCTCACTTGGGCAAGAGCAGAAAAAAAGGCAAAGGACAGGCATTTGTGGAAAACCTTGCAGAAGCCCCATGTGCCATGGGTACTTAAGGTTCAGAGAGAGAGAGATATGGACACCAGCTGACAGAGGAAAAGAACCTGGATAGGATAGTCAGGAGAGGTTCGGGAATTGAGAGTGTTCCAGACACAGATGTACTTCATTGGGCATCATCTCAATATATTAGGCTAGCGACTTAAGCCAATGAGCCGCAGGGAGAGAAGCTACATTTAACGGCCATCCATTGACGCCCATTGACGATAAAGAATGACAGAAGTTAAAAGATGAAGAAGCGAGACTTGGGGGTGAGAAGAGAGTTGAGGGAGAGAAGTAAAGTAGTAACAAGTGAGGAAGTTAAAAGGGAGATTTTTAAAAAATGAGCAGTTAAAAAGTAGTAAGCGATAAATAACAACAATCAAACCCAACGAAACAATTAATATTATATATTTTACACATGTCTCTTTAGAGGAGCTTCCATCTTTACACTGCTTCTATGACGTCATGTAGGTCGTTGCCCCCCCTCCCCCCTCCCCCCGCCTCCTGCTGCCACCTACAAGACGCTCCTTACGTCATCACTAACTATAACCTAACTTGTATAACGATGTGACAGCGCTTAAAACTTCTATAGCAGTTTTAAAGGCTTTCATTTCGGTTACCATTGTGGCGTTTCAGAATTATGTCTCTTAAGGGATGTTTTGCCTGACAAATGTACTTTTTTTCGAGTTTTCCTTTTATTTTCAGCCGCTGGCGCCAAGGCGGTCACAATTGAAGATTACTGCTGGTGCATCTGCATTTTTCTCAGCCAGAATGTGAATATAAAGATAGACTGGGTTTTTTCTGTGTATGATACAAATAGCGATTATTCCCTCAGTCGAATGGAGCTGTACCTACTACTGAAGGTATGAATAGACAGACAGACAGACAGAGACAGACGGACGCACGGACGGAGGGACAGACAAGAAGACAGACCGATTGACAGATAGACGGACTGACGGACAGATAGACAGACAGACAGGCAGTCAGACAGATAGATAGACAGACAGACAGACAGGCAGGCAGGCGGGCGGGCGGGCGGGTGGACGGACGGACGGACAGACAGACAGACAGGCGGGCGGGCGGATGGACGGACGGAAGGACGGACGGACGGGCAGACAGACAGACAGATAGACAGACAGACAGATAGATAGATAGATAGATAGATAGACAGATAGATAGATAGATAGATAGATAGATAGATAGATAGATAGATAGATAGATAGATAGATAGATAGATAGATAGATAGATAGATAGATAGATAGATAGATAGACATAAATTAGAAGTTGTCTCTTTCAAACTTAGCCCTGTGCCTTGCAAGCTGATGACATGGACATGGATGAATCTGTCAAAGAATTGGTAGACATTGTGATATCTGTGTTTGATATGGACAAAAACGGACAGATTGACTTGGAGGAATTCAGGTCTGGTTTCATTTTGCGTTGTCTAGACATATTTTCTCTCTGTTTTTCTATCAATCACTAAGACAGGCATTGATTGAATACATGGGAGCCAAATAAAAGATCTTGATTTTGCAGCTGATATAACTCTTATCAGTAACAAAGTGAATTCGATGCAAGAAAAAAACAGACTCAATGCCTTTGCTGGCTAGCTAAATAGGACTTGAAATTAACAAAGAAAAAAAACACCAATAATGAAATTTCCCATTAAGCAAGAAGGAAAAATATACGTAAAAGGAACAGATGTTGAAGAAGTAAACCAATTTGCATACCTTGGAAGCTAAACAGACCTGGATGGTAACATCAGAAAGGATGTTAGAATTCGAATTGCAAAAGCAACATTGACCTTCTAGAATCTTGAGAACATATGGCATTCAAAAGTTATAAGCACAAAAACCAAGCAAAGATTATTCAATTCAAATGTAATATCCACACTCATTTATGCATGTGAAAGCTGGAAAACAACTAAAGAAATAGAAAAGAAATTAGACTCTTTTGAAAACAAAAGCCTAAGGAAAATATTCGGTATAAAGTGGAACTTTAAATCGACTTTAAATCGAACGAATCAATAAGACAGGAATCGAACCAAGTCTGCGTATCAAGATACATCAAAAAACGTCGATGGGCCTATCTCGGCCACGTTCTCTGAATGGACGAATCCAGACTCCCTCGCCAAGCCCTCACATGATCAGCGAAGGGCGAAAGAAAGCAAGGCAGGCCAAGGGAGACTCTACGTAGAACCATCACTAGAGAGAGTGTAACTTTGGGGTTCAAGTCCATCTAAGACCTACAGCGGCCGGCGGCGAGTCGTCAGACATGGAAAGATTTCCGTCCTATGAGCCAATGTTGGCCCTGAAGGAATGTCAATCAATCAATCAATAAAGTGGAACGAGTTCAAGAACAACGCAGAGATAAAGCAGATGAGCCAACAACAACCTGTCTCATGGGTGATCAGAAAAAGGAGATGGACATTTATTGGTCACGTGATTAGAAGAAATAATCAGAGAATCCCAAAACAAGCTATCAAGTGGAACACAACAGGCCGAAGAAAAAGAGGCCGACCACTTGAAACTCTAAAGAGGACAGTGTTAAGAGAGGCCAAATTAATAGGCATAAAATCCGGTGAAGAGGTTGAAAACAGGAAAACGTGAACTACCACGCGGGCCGTATGTGACGTTTAACGGTACGGGAAGGATGTAAGATGTTAGATGTAAGTACAGTGTGCAAGGAGGTTATTTATATGTCCTTGTATTGTTGAATACACATGAATTTGTGCTTGTGATAAATCAGACTTACTTGAAAATGTGTGTTCGCGTGATATCGGCATAAGGCGTCTCTCTCTCTCTCTCTCTCTCTTTCTCTTTCTCTCGAGGTCCATGCCGACAGCCTAGGATATCATGTCCTTCCATAACCCTCGATCCCTTGTGCGTCTCAACAGGCTTGTCACTGAGTATTTCCCGTGCCAGGATGCCAAACCATCAAACATTTTTTCTCTCTTTGTCTACCTCTGCCTCTTCTGACTTTGATCTTCCCTGTTGCCACCAGGTGCTCTAGCTAGCCTCTCCTCCAGACATGCGCCACAAATCTGGATTGTCGTTCTCTGATCTTCGTTATAGTTTGTCTTCTTTCGTGTGCCTCTTTCAGAACTTCTTCATTCGATTTTCTCACTGTCCGTGGTACCTTCAGCTTTCCCCTTAAATGCCAAATTTCTGCTGATTCCAGCCTTCGTTGTATTTCTTCGGGTGTGTAAACATGGTAAGTCATTTCACTTTACTTTCCCAAATGCTAGTTTTAAGCGATGATGTTTTCATATGAAATATATGATGGTTTTGTGTGTTTTCCGCCTGTACTACATTATGATTTTCATGAGAGTGGTCGGTTAATCAAAACAGCTGAGAAACACAGCCTTTGAATGTAAAAGAGTTCTTCAAATATCAAGGACACAAAAAAGAATAAATATATCCATACTACAAGAACTTAATATTGAAGAAGGTTGGCTAGTAAAGAGGATTAAAGAGAGAAAACTTAAATATTTTGGACACATTAAACGTCATGATAATCTAGAGAACGCCGTCTTGGAAGGACACATAATGGGGAAAAAGAAAGAGAGGAAGACCAAGGCGAAGATGGCTGCAAGACATCGTTGATGATCTGCGAATGGGTGCATCAGCAGCAGGGCATCTTGCTTACAACCGAGAGGCCTACAGGAGAGCTGTTAGGGAGGCAGATTTCCGCAAGAATACATGCAAATGAAGGACTGGTCGGTTACATAACACTATGGTCACCCCGACGCTTATGTACTGTGAAGAATTCTGCTTCACTTTTTCACTTTCTTCTTCTTCTTCTTCTCGCTGGAACTGTGTCCATGATGTTCTTTTAGGGGCCCACGCGGTGAAGATGTTGAAACACTGACGAAGATGTTGTCTTCGGCTTGGAAACGGATTACGGTGGCGATATTTTTTTCAGTCTCTGAGTTGTACAATGCTTCTTTAACAGACTCCACCACTATGGGGTCCGTGATGAGTTCTGCCCCCGTTGATAAGCTGGACCTGATGCTGACGGTTTCAAGAGATAGATGGGCCAGGGTCTAGGTCAGCTCGTCAGCCCTGACGCTAGCATGTCAGCTATGGGTCAATGACTGTCAAAGTGAACAGTCTTCGCTTCTTTAACTTGGTCATAAGAAGTTCGCCTTTTTAACTTGGCCATAAGAAGTAGCCTTTTTATCTTGGCTATAAGAAGTTCGCCTTTTTAACTCGGCCATAAGAAGTAGCCTTTTTATCTTGATCATAAGAGGTTCGCCTTTTTAACTTGGTCATAAGAAGTTCGCCTTTATAACTTGGCCATAAGAAGTAGCCTTTTTATCTTGGCCATAAGAAGATCGCTTTAAGCTGCCTATGAGAAAAAGCTCCACCACCTTCTAGTCTACATCTTCTACAAGTTTGTTTTTTTTAGCTATAATCGCTTGTAAATTTGTATTTTATTCTCCGGATATAAATTTTATTCTCTTGGATAGAAATGTTTTTCTCTGGATACAAATTTTATCCTCTGGATACAAATGATAAGTGACAATTAGTCTCATTAGCTGAAAAAGTTCAATCTTCCTCTGTCTCTCCCTCTCTCTCTCTCTCTCTCTCTCTCTCTCTCTCTCTCTCTCTCCCTTTCTGGCCCATGCCAATCAAGCGTTGGTTGTCATTGATTTCCACAACAATCTATCCTTTCCTCTTTCTATGAGATGTGCTCCTTGGAACTCTTACTCCGTCAAGTGTCTTGTTTCTTTGAACTTTTTCCCGTCAAGTTTTCTTCTTGTTACTAGGTACTACTGTTTGTCTGTTCTCAAAACTATACACTTTACTATAAAGCGATAGAGCAGAGTAGTGTATGGTTTTGCATTTAAAAAACAACAAAGCACTTTAGACGTGAGAGAAAAAAAAATAATAAAATGGCAGTGACTCGAACCACAGTCTTCGATACCATTACCAGCCGCCAAACCACGAGATGCATGGTGGCCATGTGGATGGAACTTTGCCTTCTGGCAACTAGACTTCCTGTTCGTCCAGACTTCTTTACCGTGCGCACAGATCTCGTTGTTTCTTATGTGACAAATCTCTCTCATTCATTTATATAAGAATTGCTTTTTTGTGTGTGAAGAAATACTTTTATACTACATTTCAAAGAGTATAGTTCTTTTGTGATATAGATAACCAAGTATCTTGGTAAAATGATGAAATCAGATGATAGATGTATTCTTACATCTTACATCCTTACCGTCTTACATCCTTAAACGTCACATAGGGCCCGCATGGTAGTTCGCCAAAATTTCCTGTCTTCGGCGAGTTTTTCAGTCTCATCAAGGAATGTTATGCCCACTGAACTGGCTTCTCTTAACAAAGTCCTCTTTAGAGTTTCACCTGGTCGCCGACGCCTCCAGCCATGGCACATGATGATGATAACTTCGCCTCACATTTGCATCATTTTGTCACACTGCCCTGACTGCTGTATATTATCTCCTGATTGTTGTATATTATCTCCTGATTGTTGTATATTATCTCCTGATTGTTGTATACTATCCCCTGATTGTTGTATATTATCTCCTGATTGTTGTATAATATCTCCCGATTGGTGTATATTATCTCCTTCTTGTTGTATATTATCCCCTGACTGTTGTATATTATCTCCTGATTGTTGTACACTATCCCCTGATTGTTGTATATTATCTCCTGATTGTTGTATAATATCTCCTGATTGTTGTATATTATCTCCTTGTTGTTGTATATTATCCCATGAGTGTTGTATATTATCCCCTGATTGTTGTATACTGTCCCATGACTGTTGTATATTATCCCCTGATTGTTGTATACTATCCCCTGATTGTTGTATATTATTTCCTGATTATTGTATATTATCTCCCTGTTGTTGTATACTATCCCCTGATTGTTGTATATTATCTCCTGATTGTTGTATATTATCTCCTTTTTGTTGTATATTGTCTCCTGACTGTTGTATATCATTTTCTGACTGTTGTATATCATTTCCTGATTGTTATATATTATTTCCTGACTGTTGTATATTATTTCCTGACTGTTGTATATTATTTCCTGACTGTTGTATATGAATTCCCCGCTGTCAACTCCGCTAGGAACCTGGCCAAGCGAGATATTCTGTACATTGATCTACTGGGCCAGTGCTTGCCATCAGACTATCAACTGAAAAAGTAAGTGAATTCTTAGAACTGTGCAACCTTATTAAGTTAGTTTCAGCGCCGGATACAGACCCGGCGGAGACCTAGACTGTATAATGCTTGGAGCTCCATCTCCCTGTTAAAAAAAAAGTTACATCAGAAGGTGTATGAGGCTCTAGGCTTGGAGCTCCCTTGTTAAAAAGTTACACCAGAAGGTGTGTGAGGCTCTAGGCTTGGAGCCCCCTTGTTAAAAAGTTACACCAGAAGGTGTGTGAGGCTCTAGGCTTGGAGCCCCCTTGTTAAAAAGTTACACCAGAAGGTGTGTGAAGCCCTGATCTTCGAGCCTCCTTGTTAGAAAGCTACATCAGAAGGTGTGTGATGCCCTAAGCTGTATACATATTGGAGCCCCATTGTATTAAAAAGTTACACCAGATATGTGAAGCAATGATCTTCGAGCCCCCTTGTTAAAACGTTACACCAGAAGGTGTGTGATGCCATAAGCAATATACATCTTGAGCTCCCTTGTCAAAAAGGTAAACACCAAAAGATGTGTGATACCCTAAGCTATATAAATTTTGGAGCTACCTTGTCAAAACGTTACACCAGAAGGTGTGTGATGCCCTAAGCTATATAAAATTTTGAGCTCCTTTGTCAAAAAGTTACACCAGAAGGTGTGTGATGCCCTAAGCTATATAAAATTTGGAGCTCCTTTGTCAAAAAGTTACACCAGAAGGTGTGTGATGCCCTAAGCTATATAAAATTTGGAGCTCCTTTGTCAAAAAGTTACACCAGAAGGTGTGTGATGCCCTAAGCTATATAAAATTTGGAGCTCCTTTGTCAAAAAGTTACACCAGAAGGTGTGTGATGCCCTAAGCTATATAAAATTTGGAGCTCCTTTGTCAAAAAGTTACACCAGAAGGTGTGTGATGCCCTAAGCTATATAAAATTTGGAGCTCCTTTATCAAAAAGTTACACCAGAAGGTGTGTGATGCCCTAAGCTATATAAAATTTGGAGCTCCTTTGTCAAAACGTTACACCAGAAGGTGTGTGATGCCCTAAACTATATAAATTTTGGAGCTACCTTGTCAAAACGTTACACCAGAAGGTGTGTGATGCCCTAAGCTATATAAAATTTGGAGCTCCTTTGTCAAAAAGTTACACCAGAAGGTGTGTGATGCCCTAAACTATATAAATTTTGGAGCTACCTTGTCAAAACGTTACACCAGAAGGTGTGTGATGCCATAAGCAATATAAATCTTGAAGCTCCCTTGTTAAAACGCTATACCAGAAGGTGTATGATGCCCTAAGCTATATAAAATTTCGAGCTCCTTTGTCAAAAAGTTACACCAGAAGGTGTGTGATGCCCTAAGCTATATAAAATTTGGAGCTCCTTTGTCAAAAAGTTACACCAGAAGGTGTGTGATGCCCTAAGCTATATAAAATTTGGAGCTCCTTTGTCAAAAAGTTACACCAGAAGGTGTGTGATGCCCTAAGCTATATAAAATTTGGAGCTCCTTTGTCAAAAAGTTACACCAGAAGGTGTGTGATGCCCTAAGCTATATAAAATTTGGAGCTCCTTTGTCAAAAAGTTACACCAGAAGGTGTGTGATGCCCTAAGCTATATAAAATTTGGAGCTCCTTTGTCAAAAAGTTACACCAGAAGGTGTGTGATGCCCTAAGCTATATAAAATTTGGAGCTCCTTTATCAAAAAGTTACACCAGAAGGTGTGTGATGCCCTAAGCTATATAAAATTTGGAGCTCCTTTGTCAAAACGTTACACCAGAAGGTGTGTGATGCCCTAAACTATATAAATTTTGGAGCTACCTTGTCAAAACGTTACACCAGAAGGTGTGTGATGCCCTAAGCTATATAAAATTTGGAGCTCCTTTGTCAAAAAGTTACACCAGAAGGTGTGTGATGCCCTAAACTATATAAATTTTGGAGCTACCTTGTCAAAACGTTACACCAGAAGGTGTGTGATGCCATAAGCAATATAAATCTTGAAGCTCCCTTGTTAAAACGCTATACCAGAAGGTGTATGATGCCCTAAGCTATATAAAATTTCGAGCTCCTTTGTCAAAAAGTTACACCAGAAGGTGTGTGATGCCCTAAGCTATATAAAATTTGGAGCTCCTTTATCAAAAAGTTACACCAGAAGGTGTGTGATGCCCTAAGCTATATAAAATTTGGAGCTCCTTTGTCAAAAAGTTACACCAGAAGGTGTGCGATGCCCTAAGCTATATAAAATTTCGAGCTCCTTTGTCAAAAAGTTACACCAGAAGGTGTGTGATGCCCTAAGCAATATAAATCTTGAAGCTCCTTTGTCAAAAAGTTACACCAGAAGGTGTGTGATGCCCTAAGCTATATAAATCTTGAAGCTCCTTTGTCAAAAAGTTACACCAGAAGGTGTGTGATGCCCTAAGCAATATAAATCTTGAAGCTCCCTTGTTAAAACGTTACACCAGAAGGTATGTGTGTTCTAAGCTTAAGTTTGGTTTGCTTATGCCTAGATCCAGCGGTAGGTAGATCTGTCATGGTAAAAACTGTGCTACAGAGCTGGGCCTGGCGCACACAGATCAGTCAAAACCTTAACCTCTTCATCGTGGTAGATAACCTTAACTGCGGTGGTATATTGAGGTCTTGAAACATTGCTTGACATCCACGACGATCAACAATAATTCCTCTCCTTAGCCTCACTACTGGTGGAAAATCTACGACAATCAACAATAATTCCTGTCCTTAGCCTCACTACTGGTGGAAAATCTACGACAGTCAACAATAATTCCTGTCCTTAGCCTCACTACTGGTGGAAAATCTACGACAATCAACAATAATTCCTGTCCTTAGCCTCACTACTGGTGGAAAATCTACGACAGTCAACAATAATTCCTGTCCTTGGACGCATCATTGCCAAAATAGCACAAAAAATGCAACCTTAGCGATTGCAATAACTGGAGAGGAATAACTTTACTATCAGTTGTGTCAAAAGTATTTTGCAAAGTTATTCTGAACAGAATTAAAGATATTGTGGATGCTGCAATGAGAAAAGAACAGGCAGGATTTTGAAAAGGGAGAAGCGGTCTCGACCAGATCTTTACTCTAAGAACTGTCTTCAACTTGAAGAACATACTGAAAAGCAAAGACCATTAATCCTGAACTTCATAGACTTTAAAAAGGCATTTGATAGCATACACAGAGAATCATTGTGGAGAATTTTAAGAAGGTATGGAATACCATCTAAGATTGTCAACATCATTAGCGACCACTACAACGGATATGTTTATGCAGTAAAAACAGAAGAAGGAATGAGTGAATGGTTCCAGATTGAAACAGGCGTGAAACAAGGATGTATACTGTCTCCTTTGCTTTTTTGAAATTACACTAGACTTCATAATGAAAAAAATGTTGCACAGGTAAAACGGGCATTGATTGGGTACATGGGACCCAACTGGAAGATCTTGATTTTGCTGATGACATAACTCTTATCAGTGACAATGTGAAATCAATGCAAGAAAAACCATATACACTGTCTTCAATGGCTAGTAAAATAGGACTTACAGTTAACTAGGATAAAACAAAAATAATGAAATTTCTTACTAACCACGAAGGAGAAATAAACATAGAAGGAACAGCTGTTGAAGAAGTAAACCATTTTGCATATCTCGGCAGCTACATAGACCAGAAAGGAGGTTAGAATTCGAATTGCAAAATTGAAGTTGAGGACATTGATGAAATGCTGCATGTAGAATATGCTAGTGTTTGATACTGTGAACAATGACTGTGTGCTTCAACGACGAAACTATCGAATTTTATGCTTTATTATATCTCATTTCAAGTGATTTTATCAACAATAAATCTGATACCTTAACTGTCAGAATTAAATGAATTCAGTGAACTTTTCATCGGTCCTGGTCTAGCGAATACCTTGGAGCAGTAATAACTTCAGATGGGAAATGCAGAACAGAAATTAGGAACAGAATAAGCCAAGCAAAGACTGCATTTTAGAGAATGAGAAACATATTAACCAACACATCCTTATCAATGAATGTTAGAAAACGAGTCCTAAAATGCTATATTGAACATATCTTGTTATATGGAAGAGAATCATGGACAATAGGCAAGTCTGCACAAAAATCATTGGAAGCAGCAGAAATGTGGTTTATTAGAAGAATGTTGCGAATTCCCTGGACAGCAAAAATAACTAATGAAGAATGTATGAGAAGAGCTGGAGAGACAATAAAATCTTGTCAAAAAAATAAGAGAGAGAGAGACAATGTACTTTCATTCATAGGACATGCAATGAGAAGAGGGGGCATTGAAAATATTATAACAACAGGAAAAATAGAAGGAAGAAGACCAAGAGGAAGACCAAGAGAAATGATACTGGACAGTCTGACGGGATGGTGTGAGAGGAGATCACCAACTGAGCTGATGGCCTGCATGAAGGATCGTTTACACTGGAGAAGCATAATAGCCAACGCCAGTCGGCACGGCACATGATGATGATGATGATGATGATGATGGTCTAGTGAATATTGTAATGTCTGTGAAACCTAATCTAGACAACAAGAATGAGGTTACGTGGGGAAGATAATCTCCTTAATCAAAGAACATCTGCAAGCTTCAGTACTATAGAACTATTCAGCAATATTTACAAACTATACACTGTTATAATAATTCTGCCACATAAATCGATGATGTTGAGTGGTGGCGACTGTCCATCTATTCTATCTGACGTTGTTGTCCTATCTATCCTTCTATTCTTCTTTGTTTCTCTGTCATTTCTGTCTTCTCTTTCTTTTTCTTCAAAATTACATGTCTGGCTTATATATCGTAATTCATTTGTGCAATATGACATATCTCTAGATCTTTCTATTGGTCAGCTGCTTGACTACATACTGAATGGACTTCGGGATAAATCGGTCCACTCCCTTTGGTCATCTTATTGGTCCGCTGGACAATTCATCATGTATGCAAATTGCGCCCTAAGATTAGCAAATATGCATCACATGTCAGTAAGACAAAACAAAAAATAATGAAACTTCTCATTAATCAAGAAGGAAAATTATACGTAGAAGGAACAGTTGTTGATGAAGTAAACCAATTTGCATACATTGGCAGACCAGGATGGTGACACCAGGAAGGAAGTTAGAATTAGAATTGCAAAAGCAGCATTGTCCTTAAAAAATGTTGAGAACATATGGAATTCAAAAGTTGTAAGCACAAAAGCCAAGTTAAGAGTATTTAATTCAAATGTGATATCTACCCTCAATTATGCATGTGAAAGCTGGAAAACAACTAAAGAAATAGACAAGAAATCAGATTCTTTTGAAAACAAATACCTAAGGAAAATATATGATGTAAAGTGGAACGAATTCAAGAACAACTCATAGATAAGACAGATGAGCAAACAATAACCTGTCTCATGGCTGGTCAGAAAAAGACAATGGCCTATGTAGGCTATGTGATGAGAAGAAACACCCAGAGAATACCAAAACAAGCTATTAAGTGGAGCACAACAGGCCGAAGAAAAAGAGGTCAACCAGGTGAAATTCTAAAGGGGACATTGTTAAGAGAAGCCAGTTTAGTGAGCATAACATCCCTTGATGAAGTTGAAAGACGGGCCGAGAACAGGAAAACTTGGCAAACAACTATGCGAGCCCTGTGTGACGCTTAATGGCACGGGAAGGATGTAAGATGTAGGATGTCGGTAAGTCTGTTTCGTCAAATCCGTGTATCCAATTTTCTGTCGTGGGTGAGCTCTTCTTATCTAGTATCCGATGTTTGCGACACCTGGCGGGGATTATCCCATATCTGTCTACACAGTGTCGGTCTTTCTGTCCTCATACGTACTTTTCTTATTGGAGTAAATCCTCTTAGTTCGTATTCTACCTCATTAATCTGCCTTTCTCTACGTCTTGTTTTCGTAGGTATCCACTAACTTTGTCGTAACAATACTAATACCGTGGGAGTGTTCCTCTCTCAAAGGTTCTCAAATTATTTGCTTCGCTTCTAACCTACATTTCTACTTATTAATAATAATAACTATAATAAAAATGCTCACAGTAATAATAATCATTCATTCATTCATTTGCATGTCCCTTGCGGAACTTTGCCTCCCAAACAGCACTCCTGTAGGCCTCTCGGTTGTGAGCAAGATGGCTTGCTGCTGCAATAATAATAATAATCATATTAATAATACTATCTTAATTTACAAGGCTATAATAATGACACCAGATGAATTGGCTACGCAGGCCAAAGATATCTTAATAACAACAACTAAAGGCATGGTTCCAGTAAACAAAACACAAAAGAATGGATGAATTACAGCAGGTGCACTAGAACTGATAAAACACTGTAGAGAAATAAAGACGCAGTGGAAAGTGACAAACAACAACAAGGAGAAATATAAAACTTTAACAAAAGAAGTACGAAGAAACATAAGAAAAGACAAAAAACAATACATACAAGATTGTTGTGAAAGAATAGAAGAACATCAGAAGTGTGGAAGAGATAGTGAAATGTTTAAAGAAATGAAGACATTGACTAGAAATGTCACACTTAAGCTAAATGTAATTTGTGACGAGATGGGGAATACCTTGACAGAGACAGAAGAAATTCTAGAAAGATGGAATGAATATTGCAGAGGAATGTATGAAACAACCGACTGTGGAAGCAGAAACCAACAGTGTGAATTATTATTGGAGGAGAAAGAACCCGAACCGACAATAGAAGTTTTATGGGCAATAAAGAATCTGAAAAATGGTAAATCACCAGGATGTGATGAGATAACAGCTGAATTTATTAAAGCAGGAGGAAAGGATTGTACAACAATCTATCATGCACTATGTAAAAAGATATGGCATTCAGGTATTTGGCCGAAAGAATGAAAAAGAACTATATTCATACCACTGCCAAAAAAGGGTAACTTGAAATTATGCACAAACTACAGAACTGTTGCCCTGATTAGTCATGCCAGTAAAATTCTGTTAAAAATCATAATGGGTAGACTTTGAAAGAAAATAGAAGAAGAAGTCAGTATGGTCCAAGCTGGCTTCAGGCAAGGAAGAGGATCAAGAGATCATATATTCAATCTAAGATTAATAATAGAGAAATGCAGAGAGTTTAATGTGAATCTATATTTATCCTTTATAGACTACGCAAAGGCATTTGATTGTGTACAACACCAGAAACTTTGGGAAATAATGGAAAAAATGGGATTTCCAACACATTTGATACAATTAACATCACTGCTGTATCTAGACCAACAAGCAGCAGTAAGAATAAATGGTGAAACAACAACTTGGTTTGACATAAAACAAGGGGTCCGTCAGGGGTGCATATGTGTGAACGGCCATTGGTTGTACGTCGTGGGCTGAGCATGGCATGGCCGTTCACGTAAATCCGGGGGGTGGAAGGACCACATATATAGCGAGGAACAGCGTGCTGGAGGGGAAGCAATCTAGAGTCTACGACGGGGCTAAGTTCGTTTCGTCTGGCTATGATTATCGTGATAAACTTATGCCCCAGCCGACTCACATTGTTTTGATTTAATGTGTTGGTAAATAAACGTGCTGTAGATTGTTTGTTCTTCTCGTAGCATGAGGAGATTCTGTCAGATTCATGGATTATCGTCACAACTGGATGGCCACATATCTAAATCCATCAGTGCCTTCCTTCGTGCGGCTTGTATATATATATATATATATATATAGTATTCTGTAGATACGTAACCTGGCTGCAGCAACTGCAAATCAATGATGTGATTCGCACATGGGATTTGTGAAGTGGGGAAATGAAGTGATCATATTCAGTGCATTAGCACACCAGATTATATTGAGTGATTAGTTCAATGTGTTAACACACCATGAGATTGTGTGTAGTATTTCAGTGCGTAGGCACTTCAGGAAATTATGTGGAGTGCTTATTTCAGTGCGTTAGCACACCATGAGATTCTGTGTAGTACTTCAGTGCGTAAGCACACAAGGAGATTATGTGGAGTATGGGAGAGAGGGGTGTGGCAGCTGTTTGCTGTAAGTGCAAAAGTGCAGGAGCACATCGCGAACCAGGGAGACGAGTGTTCATAAGAGCAGCAGTAAGCAGGGCTAGATTAAGTGCGGTGACACAACTGGATAAATGTGTGTGAATATACTTTGGGGGGGGGAGGGTAAGGGAGTCCAGACCGGCATTTAGGCACATATATATTTTGGTTAGAGAGTTAATATGTTACATTGATGATATATGTCATGTTGAAATATGTTACATTGATGATACATATCATGTTGGAATATGTCGCATTGATGATATATGCTATACTTGAATGTGTTGCATTGATGATACATTATATTTATGTCTTGTTGCTATCTAGATGATACATGTGCATGTCATGTGTATGTAATGTCTGTGGTGGCGTCTCCATGATAGACTAGAGAGTGTTAAATAAAAGGATGTAAACTGATGGCTGTCTTGGTGATATGTATTTCATGTTTGCGTGATGTGTGGATGTATATGATGTGTTGCGTGACTGGCATACAGTTTCCTGGGAGGGGAATCCTGAGTTGTGGAGTTGATTTTACACATGACCACCCCAGTACGGTTGTACATTGGGCCATGTATCTGTGGGTTCCAGCTGGGTTTTGGTTCATGTCCCGTCCCCAGATTGTTCCTAGTTGTGAACTTAGCATCCCGCTAAGTTTACATATGGATTGTGTGTGAATGTAGGACGTTGCGAGAGCCGGATGGGGAGCATAACTGTGTTTGAATTTATGACACTGTGAGGGCTGGATGGGGAGTACTACTGTGTGTGAATATAGGTCTCTGTGAGAGCAGGATGGGGAGTGTGACTGTGCGTGAGTGCAGGATTTTGTGAGGGTGACTGCTTGCAAGTCTCTAGACTTGACTTGAAATGTGAAGATAATGACTTAAGACCTGCCATATAAGACTTCAGTACATATATATATATATATATATATATATACACACACACGCACACAAACACATCTCACCTGAGGCAATTGACAGAGGTATGAAGAAAAAGGCATTTCTCATTTTTCAGGGGACACAACCAAGTTTATTGTGAGCTTACCTATACTAAGCGTTTTCTAGCTTACCTGGGTTAGAGAGATGCTATGTGTTTTCTCATTCCAGGTTCCGAAAGAAACTGGAGAACAAGTCGCCAAATCAGGTCTCCCTGATGTTTGAAAAGGAGAGAATGCGCACATCTTTAACGGCACTGACCGACCCCCTTGAGCTGCTCTACCCATTTCCTTTAGACATGCCTTGAACTGTATGCTTGTGGTGTTTTCTTTATGAATGCCCTCCACCCCCCCCCCAGCTCCCAACAGCGTTCGTGTTAAGCAGAGATTTGTACGTTACGCCTAAAATTTGCAGAACATCTGTTGAGTGCACGTGTACTGATAATTTCGATGTTTTTGTTGTTCGGGTTTTCTTGAAGATCATGGTGTTCCGGTCCACAATACACTGTACATAGATTTCTGTTACAGTATTGATACACGTAACAGTTCTTTTTGGGGGGGTTTTTTTTTAGGTGCAAGTGAAACGTAGACTTTGTACACAAACAAAAGTATACAGAATTCGAGATGTCTTAAAAAAATAAGCGAACTTTAAAAAAAAAAATAGTCGGTCGAGCGGAACAGAGAAAACAGTGCGGTTAATGAGCGAACTTAGAGTCAGGTTTTGACAACTAACAGCCATTTGTCTCGCTGTTTCGCTACGAGCATTATTCATCGAGCTACATCCGCTGATGTGAGCACGTGCACAAAAATGTTCGTCGGAGTGGTGACAAAACGACAAGGAAGGCGCTTGAAGATCAACTTGTGCGTGTGTGAAATTTTGCTGCAAACTTGGTCTCAAGATCACAGCCATATTATACACGCGTCTCATCTTTTGTCATGATGGTCGTAGGAAGATTTCCATGACAATTTTTAACTGGCAAAGCAGTTCGTGACTGATTTCAAAATCGGTTCTCTTTCTGGTCGCCAGTCAGTAAACGCGGCAATGAACACGACGCTTCGGAAGTTTCTCAGTCAAAATTGTGATGGCATGATCCTGTGCTGGTGCTCACTTCGTCAGCAACTTCTCCGACAGGTAAACGAAGATTTCCACTAATCACAGCACGAACTCTCTCAACATGACAGTCGTCTTTCTATGTGAAGGGTCGTCCACGCCTGGGATATTCACCTAACGACATTCTGTCCTATTTAAATCGCTTAAACCAACTGTAGAAGGGTAGATCAAAAGTGACATGGAGAAGAACAACAGAAAGGATGTTGAGCAATAGAGGGCTCACCTGGACAAGAGCAGAAAAAATGGCGAAGGACAGGCATTTGTGGAAAACCCTTGCTAAGCCCCATGTGCCCTGGGCACTTCTTAAGGTTCAGAGAGAGAGAGAAACCAACTGTAGCACTGCCTTCGTCTCATACTGTCCTCCACGTATACTTGGTTAAGCAAGTACCATGACCCTGTAAAATTTTTACCAAGTTTGCAGCAACATTCCACACACGTGCTGTTCATCAAGCTCCTTTATGGTTGCCTTGTCACTAAACCAACGAACTTCAGTGAATGTAGTTCGATGACTAATGCCCATAGCGGAACGGAGCAAATGACAGCTTGTTGTCAGGATTTGCCGTTAGGTATGCTCATAAGCCGCACCGCACCAAATGCGCTGGTGGGGGCATTATTTAAAAAGTTCGCTCACTTTTTTAAACACTCCTCATATGCTGATCCTCTTCTATATTACGTTGACATAAACAGTGTAATCGTATAACAATAATCTCTGTATGTAAAACCGAAGTGTATGTACATGCTTGGATATGTACATACGTGCAAGCATATATACAGATACATATATAATGAACAAAGAAGACAGACGTACATACATCGATATAACAGGGGGTAAGCAAAAGTATAGTATGAGAGACGGAGCATGATAACAAAAATGTACAGTCTCAAATATACGCATAAATTATTTCAGTAAACGCGTATAGAAAACATACATCTTTTCAATACCTACGTATAGAAAAAACATGCGAATTCAGTACACGCATACAGAAAACATACACCATTTCATTATAAAGATCAAGAAAACATACACCAATTCAGTACGTACATACAGAAAACACACCATTTGAATACATACATTAAGAGAAACATGCGATATTTCAAAATATACATTAATAAAACATACACCATTGCATCATGTAAGTATAGAAAATATACACTTTTATATACACATGTAAGTCATAACTGCTCAAAAAGTTGCTTTTATAAATGCAAAATATAATTTATGACTGACCAAAAACATTTCTTTTAATAAATGCAACTTATAATTTATGGCTGGTAAAAAGTTTTTAAAATAAATGCAATTAGTAATTTCTGACAGATGAAGAAGTATTTTTAATAAATGCAAATTGTAATTTATGATTGATCAAAAAGTTGTTTCCATAAATGCAATTTATACATCAAGGTTGATAAAAAACGTTTTTATAAATGCAATTTATAAGTCACGAGTGATAAAAATTTTTTATAAATACAATTTATAAGTCACGATTGATAAAAATGTTTTTATAAATGCAATTTATAAGTCAAGACTGATTAAAAAACATTCTTCTATAAATGCAATTTTCGAGTCACGGCTGATAAAAACGTTTTCCTAAATGGAATTTATAAATTATGACTGAAAAAAATGTTTTTATATATGCAATTCACAAGACAAGGTTAATAAAAACGCGTTTTTTAAAAAATTGGAATTTATACTTCATGATTGATTTAAAAAAGTTTTTTATAAATGCAATTTACAAGACTTATAAAAAAAGTTTTTGTAAAACGAATTTATAAGTCATGACTGATAATAAACTTTTAAAATAAATATAAGTCTTGATTGATTACAAAACATTCTTTTATAAATACAATTTACAAGTCAAAACTGATAAAAAAGTTTTTATAATGGAATTTATAAGTCATGATTGATAAAAAAGTTGTTACAAATGGAATTTACAAGTCAAAACTGATACAACTGTTTACATAAATGGAATTTATAAGTCATGACTGATAATTTTTTTATAAATGCAATTTGTAAGTTGCTAATACTAAAAAAACGTTTTTATTAATGCAAAAAATTAAATCAGGACTAAAAAAAATGTTTTTATAAATGCAATTTATAAGTAATGACCGATAAACAAACATTTTGATAAATTCAATTTATAAGTCACGACTGATCAACAAAACGTTTTTTGTGAATACATTTTGTAAGTCACGACTGTTTAAAAAAAGTGTTTCATAAATGTAATTTATATGTCATGACTGATGAAAAAAATATGTTTCATAAATGCAACTTATAAATCATATGTGCTAAAAAAAAATTTGTTTTTCCTTTTTATAAATGGTATTTACAGAAATTGAAATAAAATTTTAGACCAAAATTGACGTTTTTTTTTAAAATTTATTACAAGTTGCCAAAATGTTCAAGCACATCAAAACTTGACCTGCATATGAACCCCCCCCCCCTTCCGAAATGTCATTAAAGAAATGTGATATCTAGATCTGTGCTCCGGCTTGGCTGAGTGATCAGTCCCTCGATATACTAATGCGGTGGGACCAGGTTCAAGTCCCAGAAAGTAGGAGAATTTTTTTTTTTTTCTGGTAAGACCATCTTCGGAGAGGCCCCGGGATTAGGCCAGCCGGAGGAGTTCTGGAAAGTAAATGCGGCCAGGCCGAGATACTGACCACATCAGACTTTCATGTGCCGAAAAGTCTTAGAAATCTGGGCCTAACATTGTATCCCTAGTAATGGCATGGAAGCGGGGATGTTACCCCTACCTTTTATACGGTATTTAGACCTAATGAAACCTGTTTGCATCAGTAGCAGGGCATCTTGCTTGCAACCGAGAGGTCTACAGGAGAGCTATTGGGGAGGCAAGGTTCCGCAAGAGAAATGCAAATGACTGGCTGACTGACTGACTGACTGAAACCTGTTTCAGAAGAAGTCGATTATCGCAACCAAGTCGACCTGGAAAAAAAAACAAACTTCAGTATGCTAATATTTCAAAGTTTGACGATCCGTCTCAACCAACACAAATTTGAAGATTTCTCTTGTTAAGGAAAATCTGGCCAATTCCGTATGTCTTATAAAATGTAAGGAACTAGCAAATCAATTTTTCAGACTTGCATTTCTACGAGTAGGTCAAAAGTAAGCTTACTTTTTTTAAAATTTGAATAAGAATACGACTGAAAATTCCTTATCCTTTTTCAAACGAATCCTCATGACTTTCAGTGCAGGCCTAGCATAGTTTTGTTAATGCCAGGATTCTTAGAGGAAACAAAATTTTCTGAGTGATCCTGTAGCGAAGTAAGCAGAACCTGTTTAGTCTCTTTCTCCCCGCTGAACTTCTTCCCAGTTAGCGTCTCTTTGAGGGATCCAGACACACGATAATTACACAGTGAATATGCAGGATGTGGAAGACACTCCAAACTAATATTTGTAATTGGCTGAGCTCTTGCACTTCTTGTGTTAGGCCACGCGTTAACGAGCTGTAACAGTACACCAGAACTGAGCGAATTGCCTCGTTGTGACCTGATTGCAGGTTTCGAGTACTTCTCAAGCAGTTCACAATATTCTTTGCTGCTGAGAGTGGTTCATCTGAACATATAATGTTCCAGAATTGGACCTTTACAGTCACAGAAGAGCAAAGAGGATTAATTTTCCAGCCCTGGAGTTGTACGGAACTTTTTTTTTCGGGGAGGAAGAATGCGGCCAATCTTTGTTGGCTCGCTTTATCTCTGACTGGAAGTTATGTAGCAAGCATTCGTCTCTATAAGTCGTAGAAAGCCATCTTCTTCACTTTCAAACCGTTAGACAGCAAAAAAAGAGAAAAAAAATTTTAATGAATAATTGCATACTGTTCTTCTCTCGTACAAGCTTCCATGGAATCGACCACCTTTGACCTGATCTGCTGATGTTATATTTTCAAACTGACTGACGTGCCTCTCCACATTTACGTCTAGAGAAGGATAGCATAACCTATCTGTACTACAACTTTCTACTTACATCTTACATCATTCCCGTGTCGTTAAACGTCAGACAGTGCTCGCATAGTATAGTGTGATCGTATATATTATCTATGTATGTAAAACCCAAGTAAGTGTATATGTACATGGATGCATACGTACATAAGTGCAAGCATATATAAAGATACATATTCACCAAGCGTTCATTTTTTCGGCGAGCTTTTCAACCTCATCAAGGGATTTTATGCCTACTAATTCGGCCTCTCTTAACAATGTCTTCTCTAGAGTTTCACGCGGCCGACCTCTTTTTCTTCGGCTTCTTGTGTTCCATTTTATACCTTGGCCTGTTGTGTTTCATTTGATACCTTGGCCTGTTGTGTTCCACTTGATACCTTGGCCTGTTGTGTTCCACTTGATACCTTGGCCTGTTGTGTTCCACTTGATAGTTTGGCCTGTTGTGTTCCACTTGATATGTTGGCCTGTTGTGTTTCACTTGATAGCTTGACCTGTTGTATTTCAATTGATAGCTTGACCTGTTGTATTTCACTTGATAGCTTGACCTGTTGTATTTCAATTGATAGCTTGACCTGTTGTATTTCACTTGATAGCTTGACCTGTTGTATTTCACTTGATAGCTTGGCCTGTTGTGTTTAACTTGATAGCTTGGCCTGTTGTGTTTAACTTGATAGCTTGACCTTTTGTATTTCACTTGATAGCTTGGCCTGTTGTGTTTAACTGGATAGCTTGGCCTGTTGTGTTTCACTTGATAGCTTGGCCTGTTGTGTTTCACTTGATAGCTTGACCTGTTGTGTTTCACTTGATAGCTTGGCCTGTTGTGTTTCAATTGATAGCTTGACCTGTTGTGTTTCACTTGATAGCTTGGCCTGTTGTGTTTCACTTGATAGCTTGACCTGTTGTGTTTCACTTGATAGCTTGGCCTGTTGTGTTTCAATTGATAGCTTGACCTGTTGTATTTCACTTGATAGCTTGGCCTGTTGTGTTTCACTTGATAGCTTGGCCTGTTGTATTTCACTTGATAGCTTGGCCTGTTGTGTTTCACTTGATAGCTTGGCCTGTTGTGTTTCACTTGATAGCTTGGCCTGTTGTGTTTCACTTGATAGCTTGACCTGTTGTATTTCACTTGATAGCTTGACCTGTTGTATTTCACTTGATAGCTTGACCTGTTGTATTTCAATTGATAGCTTGACCTGTTGTATTTCACTTGATAGCTTGACCTGTTGTATTTCACTTGATAGCTTGGCCTGTTGTGTTTAACTTGATAGCTTGGCCTGTTGTGTTTAACTTGATAGCTTGACCTTTTGTATTTCACTTGATAGCTTGGCCTGTTGTGTTTAACTGGATAGCTTGGCCTGTTGTGTTTCACTTGATAGCTTGGCCTGTTGTGTTTCACTTGATAGCTTGACCTGTTGTGTTTCACTTGATAGCTTGGCCTGTTGTGTTTCAATTGATAGCTTGACCTGTTGTGTTTCACTTGATAGCTTGGCCTGTTGTGTTTCACTTGATAGCTTGACCTGTTGTGTTTCACTTGATAGCTTGGCCTGTTGTGTTTCAATTGATAGCTTGACCTGTTGTATTTCACTTGATAGCTTGGCCTGTTGTGTTTCACTTGATAGCTTGGCCTGTTGTATTTCACTTGATAGCTTGGCCTGTTGTGTTTCACTTGATAGCTTGGCCTGTTGTGTTTCACTTGATAGCTTGGCCTGTTGTGTTTCACTTGATAGCTTGGCCTGTTGTGTTTCACTTGATAGCTTGGCCTGTAGTATTTCACTTGATAGCTTGACCTGTTGTATTTCACTTGATAGCTTGACCTGTTGTATTTCACTTGATAGCTTGACCTGTTGTATTTCACTTGATAGCTTGGCCTGTTGTGTTTAACTTGATAGCTTGGCCTGTTGTGTTTAACTTGATAGCTTGACCTTTTGTATTTCACTTGATAGCTTGGCCTGTTGTGTTTAACTTGATAGCTTGGCCTGTTGTGTTTCACTTGATAGCTTGGCCTGTTGTGTTTAACTTGATAGCTTGACCTTTTGTATTTCACTTGATAGCTTGGCCTGTTGTGTTTAACTTGATAGCTTGGCCTGTTGTGTTTCACTTGATAGCTTGGCCTGTTGTGTTTAACTTGATAGCTTGGCCTGTTGTGTTTCACTTGATAGCTTGGCCTGTTGTGTTTAACTTGATAGCTTGACCTGTAGTATTTCACTTGATAGCTTGGCCTGTTGTGTTTCACTTGATAGTTTGGCCTGTTGTATTTCACTTGATAGCTTGGCCTGTTGTGTTTCACTTGATAGTTTGGCCTGTTGTATTTCACTTGATAGCTTGGCCTGTTGTGTTTAACTTGATAGCTTGGCCTATTGTGTTTAACTTGATAGCTTGGCCTGTTGTGTTTAACTTGATAGCTTGGCCTGTTGTGTTTACTTTGATAGCTTGGCCTGTAGTATTTCACTTGATAGCTTGGCCTGTTGTATTTCACTTGATAGTTTGGCCTGTTGTGTTCCACTTGATAGCTTGGCCTGTAGTATTTTTTTCACTTGATACCTTGGCCTTTTGCGTTCCACTTGATAGCTTGGCCTGTTGTGTTCCACTTGATAGTTTGGTTTGAGATTCTCTTATTGCTGAAGAAAGTCACCGGAGGATCTCATAATCAAGTCTAAAGACAGAGAATTGTGGAGAGAAATGATCGCCTAAGCCACGCGGCACTGCATCTGATTGATTGATTGCTTGTTTCTGATACTAGGTTATATTTTAGAGGCAAAATTAAGGTTAATTTTTGTCTAGCCTTATACAAACACAAAACTGTGACGATATCACTCCCCCCCCCCCACTCACATTTTTTTTTTGTTTCTGATACGATGATACGAAGAAGGAAAAGCGCCATTTAGTTGTGCAAGCATGTGCTTCAAATCCAGGAAATCAGAGGAGATTGGGGTTTTTTTTCTGAGCTAGATTTTGCAAGGAATTTGCAGGCTTCACTTTCACCTGCCACTTTTCTGATTGTAATGTTTTGTTTTGGTTTTGTTTTTGGTTATTTTTTTGGTTGTAAATAACAAACGAATGTAGTTATTTCTCAAAACATAAAATATTTTATCTGAAACTGTAGCGCAGTAAATTAAACTTCTGGAAATTGTAGTACAATAGATTTAACTCTTTGAAATTGTAGCACAATACGCTTAACTCTTGGAAACTGTAGCACAATAAGTTTAACAACTCTTGGATTATTATGAAGCAGTAAGTTTAACTCCTGGAAATAAATTAAAGCACAATAAGTTTAACAGCTGTTGGTTATTGTGAAATAGTAAGTTTAACACTTGGAAATTATAGCACAATAAGTTTAACAACTCTTTGTTATTGTGAAACAGTAATTTTAACTCCTGGAAATTATAGCACAATAAGTTTAACAACTCTTGGTTATCATCAAACACTAAATTTAACTCTTTTAAATTATGGCACAATACGTTCAACAACTCTCGGACAATATTGGCACAATAAGTTTAGCTGTTGGAAATTATAGCACAATAAGTTTGTTACCTCTTGGAAATTATAGCACAATACGTTTATCACTTGGAAATTATAGCACAGAGTTTTTGAGCTTTGTGTATAATTCTTTAGTAAACTTCGCTTGATCAGATATTGATTTCTGCATACAGATTTTAAAGATCACTTCGCCCTCTGTTTCCAGTGGCAACAAGAGTATTGTTTTAAAAGGCTGACATATTTTTAGCACCAGTTATGTGGAAAGCACTTAATATTCCACACTTTCATAACCAACAACCAACGTGTAAAAAATGAAAACGAAGGTGAATGGTTCCGTTTTGTATAAAAAAAAAAAGATAGGAAGTATGAGGAAAGAGAACAGAAAGGAGAATGGCATAAAATAGCGTAAAAACGGAGAACATACAACAATCCAATATTTTGACAAATGTCTTTGTCAAGGACAGCATCCACAAATAAAAACAGATTTTAAACAAACACAGAAAAATAAATTGAAAATTAAACACTTATCTCTTTTTCATTCTCATCATGAGAAAGACAGGCACGAAATGTTCCCATATAGATGTAAGTAAGCGCAAAGTAGAAGCAGTCGCCTGGGTGAGAAATGAGAGAAAAAGATATTATGATAAAGTGTGCATGACACCATTCCCTAGACGGCACGAAACCAATTAAGTGTGCTTCAAACAAAAGCCGCCCAGATGACATGGATAATAAAGGAGGGAAAATTGTGTGGGGATAGAGCTGATGAAGGAAAGTTCGAAATGAAAAAAGATCTCTGAAAGGACTAGACTGCTCTCTTAGGAAGTCTGGACAAGGAAGCTATCAAAGCCCTCAAATGTAGAAAAACATTAATTGCAAATGTAGAGAAACGTTAATTACAAATGTAGAGAAACGTTAATTACAAGTATAGAGAAACGTTAATTACAAGTGTAGAGAAACGTTAATTACAAATGTAGAGAAACGTTAATTACAAGTATAGAGAAACGTTAATTACAAGTGTAGAGAAAGGTTAATTATAAGTATAGAGAAACGTTAATTACAAGTATAGAGAAACGTTAATTACAAGTATAGAGAAACGTTAACTACAAGTATAGAGAAACGTTAATTACAAGCATAGAGAAACGTTAATTACAAGTGTAGAAAAAGGTTAATTACAAGTATAGAGAAACGTTAATTACAAGTGTAGAGAAACGTTAATTACAAGTGTAGAGAAACGTTAATTACAAATGTAGAAAAAAGTTAATTACAAGTGTAGAAAAACGTTAATTACAGGTATAGAGAAACGTTAATTACAAGTGTAGAGAAACGTTAATTACACGTGTAAAGAAACGTTAATTACAAATGTAGAGAAACGTTAATTACAAGTGTAGAGAAACGTTAATTACAAGTATAGAGAAACGTTAATTACAAGTGTAGAAAAAAGTTAATTACAAGTGTAGAGAAACGTTAATTACAAATGTAGAAAAAAATTAATTTACAAGTGTAGAGAAACGTTAATTACACGTGTAGAGAAACGTTAATTACAAGTGTAGAGAAATGTTAATTACAAGTGTAGAGAAACGTTAATTACAAGCGTAGAGAAACATTAATCCCACGCACATGTTGAAACTGGACTTCGAGTTCGGGAACTATTCTGAGATATTGTGCGTCTTCCGATATGGTGATATATTCAGCAAAAGTGGATAGCGCTTTGTGGCCCATTGCAGTCAAAGAGTTGTAGTAAAGAGATGGGGGTGCCTTTGCTGTCACTACATCCAGCATATGCATTGTGAATGAGGAGGTATGGGGTGAGGGCCAACTGGGTGGCTGGCAAACCGGGATGTGTCTGGTGGTTGTTTTTGTGACTGACTCACACATCATGCTAAAGAAGTTCGAGAAGAAATTTTTCTTCTGAGAGAATTGGCTTATGACCACGACAATACAACAGAGGATACAAACATTCATGAACTGCTCCTTGATGAAGATTTTAAACATTAAATGGCAGGACAAGATCAGGAACGAGGAGGTCTTGGAAAGACACCAGCACAGCAAGACAGGCAATGACATGGAATCCTCGAGGAAAAAGAAAACGAGGAAGACCTAGATTTACTTGGAGAAGAGAAATTATGCCAGTGCTCAGAGACGAGAGGTACACATGGAAGGAAGCAGAGAATAATTCCAAGAACAGGGATGACTGGAGAGCCTTTATCTGTGGCCTATGCTCTCAAGGGAGTGAAAGGCGATGATGATGATGATGATGATGATGATGATGATTAAACCAACACTTCAGCCGATGTTGGGGTAGACAGCGAAGCATGAATGAGAGTGTCCAGAATGTGATGATTCTGATCTATGAATTTCCAGTTACATAAAAGACAATTCCAGTTTGTATGAATTCGCACCAGAAAAAACAGCGCATGAACGCACTAGAATGCCGTAACAAACTGCCAATAATTTGTTTTTTAATTTTTTTTAAAACGTCATTCCATGCAGTCGATGTCTGTTACACCAAAGACAAAAAAGTGAAAGACTGCAGCAAACGTAAATATGTTTTCGCAATTTAAAGCAATTAATATTGAAAGCTTAAAGGAAATAATACATAAGGAATATATAAATACATATATATATCAGGTTGTATTTTGCTTTTCCAGATATTGGAAACTTGACTGTTAGGGATAAAACTAGGTCAGTCTTGCCTTGTTTTGTCTTCTTCCACATGTAACTTTCAGTGTTGATGAGACAGATAGACGTCTTAATAGGGCAAGGTAATTTGCTTCATATAAAGAGATATTTGAGACTTCCGTTTGCTCTACTACATCTCTGACTTTGGGGGCCTACAAATCTGTTACCTACAAATCTTAGTGTGAATGTTTTCTGTAGTATGCTATCTGGTGGTGGCCGTGTAACGTGGCCAAACCGTTTGACTTGGTGCTTCTGGATATAGTGTAATACTTGTGTTACTCTACTTTTCAATACAACCGTAAAGACTGTCCTGCTATATGAATAAGGTAGATAGAGGTGTATGGTGCAGTTTTACAAAGTGAGGGAGGAAGTGAGCAAGGTGAGAAAAAAACGAATATAAAGTATGAGAATGTATAAATGAAAAACATACAACATCCGATATTTCGGCGTGAGCCTTATTCGAGGATACATGCAAAAACAAAATACAAACATATATAACTTATCTGAAGCGTCTTGCTCTCAGCAAAGCTTAAATGTGTGTGGAAGAAGGACGAAAAAAAAAACAAAAACGTTGCCTACAGACAAAAGATTCCCGATATAGCCAATCATAGCGAAGAAGCGGAGAGAGAGGAAGGCAATAGAAACATGATAGCCGCTAGAGGTGTCGGGTGGGGGGGGGGGGGGGGGAAGGGGAGAGAAAAGAGGACGCGAGAGATAATGAATGAAGAACTTAAACACCTACAGGGAGGAAATGTAAAACTGGTGAATGGGACAAGACCAATATGTTGGCAGAGAAGGAAATAGGATGGTGGTAGGGAGGGGTAACATAGAGAAAGAAATTAGAGTATAAAAAGGGCCAGTGGAAAAAGAAAGAAGTTACAGAAAGCTGAAGACATTGTTAATTCCAGCTGGGTGGAGACAGCCAGTCTGGAAAATAAGGCGCTGTTCTAAGACCCTCCGAGATCGTACATCTGCGGAACAAGAGCGGATCGCACTAACCGAAATGTCCTGTTTGCCCCTGTGGTTACCAAGGCAAAAATGTTTGGCCACAGGTGTCCAGGCCCTCTTAGAAATATCATTGAGATGCTGGCGAAATCGATCTCCTAACAGGATCTGGCTTACGGTTAGGAGATCGATTTCGCCAGCATCTCAATGATATTTCTAAGAGGGCCTGGACACCTGTGGCCAAACATTTTTGCCTTGGTAACCACAGGGGCAAACAGGACATTTCGGTTAGTGCGATCCGCTCTTGTTCCGCAGATGTACGATCTCGGAGGGTCTTAGAACAGCGCCTTATTTTCCAGACTGGCTGTCTCCACCCAGCTGGAATTAACAATGTCTTCAGCTTTCTGTAACTTCTTTCTTTTTCCACTGGCCCTTTTTATACTCTAATTTCTTTCTCTATGTTACCCCTCCCTACCACCATCCTATTTCCTTCTCTGCCAACATATTGGTCTTGTCCCATTCACCAGTTTTACATTTCCTCCCTGTAGGTGTTTAAGTTCTTCATTCATTATCTCTCGCGTCCTCTTTTCTCTCCCCTTCCCCCCCCCCCACCCGACACCTCTAGCGGCTATCATGTTTCTATTGCCTTCCTCTCTCTCCGCTTCTTCACTATGATTGGCTATATCGGGAATCTTTTGTCTGTAGGCAACGTTTTTGTTTTTTTTTTCGTCCTTCTTCCACACACATTTAAGCTTTGCTGAGAGCAAGACGCTTCAGATAAGTTATATATGTTTGTATTTTGTTTTTGCATGTATCCTCGAATAAGGCTCACGCCGAAATATCGGATGTTGTATGTTTTTCATTTATACATTCTCATACTTTATATTCGTTTTTTTCTCACCTTGCTCACTTCCTCCCTCACTTTGTAAAACTGCACCATACACCTCTATCTACCTTATTTATATTAACCAGTTTTACTGCAGTCGCCATCCCTTTTTCCTGCTATATGGTTCAGAGACATGGGTTATGACCAAGACAATACAATAGAGGATACAAACGTTCATGAACTACTGCTTGAGGAGGATTTTAAACATTAAATGGCAGGACAAGATCAGGAACGAGGAGGAGGTCTGGGAAAGGGCAAGACAAGAACCTATGAACCTACAAATCATGTCAAGAAAGTAGAGGCGGATTGGCCACATTCTGAGGAAACCCGACATCAGCATAGCAAGACAGGCACTGACATGGAATCCTCGAGGAAATAGAAAACGAGGAAGACCTAGATTTACTTGGAGAAGAGAAATTATGACAGTGCTCAGAGACAATGGATACACATGGAAGGAATCAGAGAATAATTCCAAGAACAGGGATGATTGGAGAGCCTTTATCTATGCTCTCAAGGGAGTGAAAGGCGATGATGATGATGATGATGATGATGATGGTGGTGGTGGTGGTGGTGGTGGTGGTGGTGGTGGTACTCCAAGCTTTGCCCTGATGGTGTCACTTGGACATCAACTTCACGTGCTGACATGAATTATATATATATATATATATATATATATATATATAAAAGAAACTGACAGACTTAAGAAACGAAGAGAGAGAGAGAGAGAGAGAGACTGACCACACAAGAGCTAGAAGGACATTATACAAGCCCTAAATCTGCCATTATAAGAAGCAAATCGCCGAACCCTATCAAGACGTCCGCCCCCCCCCCCCCTCCTCAGCACTGAAAAGAATATGAGGAAGAAGACCAAGACGAGACAAGACAAGACCAAGATAAGACAAGACCAAGACAAGACAAGACAAAACCAGGCAAGACTAAGACAGGACCAAGACAAGACTAAAATAAGACAAGACCAAGATAAGATAAGACAAGACCAAGACAAGAAAAGACGAAGACAAGACCAAGATAAGACAAGACAAAACCAGGCAAGACTAAGACAGGACCAAGACAAGACTAAGACAATATAAGACAAAACAAGACCAAGACATGAAAAGATCAAGGCATGACAAGACAAATGCAAGTCAAGACCAAGACGATATAAGACAAGACAGGACAAGACAAGACCAAGACAAGACAAGAAAAAGACAATTTCAAGCCATGACAAGACAATACAAGACAAGACCAAGATAAGACAAGACAAGACCAAGCAAGACTAAGACAAGACCAAGACAAGACCAAGTCAATATAAGACTAGACCAAGACAGGACAAGAGAAGACCAAGACAAGACAAGAAAAGACAAGACCAAGACAAGAAAAGAAAAGACAAGATCAAGACAATGTAAGACAAGACAAGGTCGAGACAGGACAAAGACAAGACAAAAAAATACAAGACAAGACCAAGACCAAAATAAGACATGGCAAGAAAAAGACAAATCAAGAAACGACAAGAGAACTAAGACCAAGACAAGACCAAGACCGTTTTCTTCCTTCCTTTTCCACATTCTTCTTCTTTTTCGTTTTCTTCGTCTTCTCCTTCTTCTTCTTCTTCTTCTTCTTCTTTCACTACTACTACTACTTTTTCTAATTCTTCTTCTTCTTCTTCTATTTCTTCCAATTCTTCTTCTTCTTTTACTTCTTCTAATTCTCCTCTTCATCTTCTTCTTCTGCATCTTCTGCTAATTTTTCTTTTTCTTGTTCTTCTACTTCTTCTCTTCTTCTTCTTCTGCTTATTCTAATTCTTCTTCTTATTCTCCTTCTAACCCTTCTCTTTTTCTACTTATTCTTCTCTTATTCTGCTTCTTCTAATTCTAATTCTTATTCTTTTCTTCCTATACTTCTTCTAATTCTTCTTCTTCTTCTTCTGCTTCATCTTCTTCTTCTTCTAAATCTTCTCTTCCTCTACTTCTTATAATTATTTTCTTCTTCTACTTCTTCTAATTCTTCTCCTCTTCTAATTCTTCTTCTTCTACTTCTTCTCTTGTTCCTTCTTCTTCTTCTATATATCTTACTACATCCTCTGCTATTCTCTACTTTTACTCCAGAAGAAGAATAAGAATAAGAAGAAGAAGAAAAAGAAGAAGACTGCCATAACGCAAAGCATGACGACCTTCGTATACCTGCAGCGTCGACATGCGGAGATGAAAGCCCGGCTAGCGGAGTTCTCAGGTAAACTGATCAAGACATGCTTCTAAACCTGCAGGTGATTTGTTCAGATGCCTGGTACCCGCGGTACACATCTGAGACTCGAGACAGCAAAATGATACTTATGTCGGCAGCCAAATGAAATGACGTGAGATTTAAGACGGGAATTTGTAAGGCAAACTGTTATAATACATATATATATATATATATATATATATATATATATATATAATTTTTATGTAGTATTTCTATAAGTAATGATTCAGTAAGAAATAATGAAATCATTGGTCCTAGGAGCAGTGTAATATATAAGACTGTTAATGAGAGCAGTTAAAAGAGTCAACTTAAAAAAAAGGCTTAGAACTAATGAAAGAGGTCTAGAACTAATAAGAGGTCTCGAGCTAATAAAAGAGCCCTAAAACTAATAAGAAATCTCGAGCTAATAAAAGAACCTTAGAACTATAAGAGGTATAGAACTAATAAAAGTGGTCTAGAACTAATAAAAGAGATCTAGAGCTAATAACTTGTACTTGTACGAACTCCCTGTAACTGCGAGCTGTTGTCCTTTGCAGACGATGCTGTAGAGATGTTGAGGCGCAGCATGGTATCAGCGTGGGAGCGGGTTATGGTGGCTACCTTTTCAGTCCCGGAGTACAGCTAAAAAGCAGAGGTTGTGCAATGCTTCTTTAGCAGACTCCACCACCATGGGGACTACGGGGATCCCTGCCCCGTTAGCCAGGCTATGCTTGTTACTGGGGGTACCACGGAGAGGTGCGACATGGTCTGGGTCAGCTATGGGTCACTAACCCTGTCGCTAGCATATCAGCTATGGGTCGCTGATTACCTGATCGGGTGTCTTCACCCCCCCCCCCCAGAGCTAATAAAAAGCCCTAAAACTTATAAGAGGCCGAGAGCTAATAAAAGAGGCCCATAACTAATAAAAGAGCCTTATAATTAATAAAAGAGCCCTAGAGCTAATAAGAGCCCTGGAACTAATAAAAGAGGTCTCGAGCTAACAAAAGAGACCTAAAACTAATAAGAGGCCTCGAGCTAATAAAAGAGCCATAGAACTAATAAAAGAGCCCTGGAACTGATAAAAGGGATCTCGAGCCAACAAAAGAGCCCTAAAACTAATAAGAGGTCTCAAACTAATAAAAGACCCATAGAACTAATAAAAGAGGTCTAGAACTAATAAAAGAAAGGTCTAAAGCTAATAAAAGAGCCCTAAAACTAACAAAAGGTCTCGAGCTAATAAAAGACCCCTAGAACTAATAAAAGAGGTCTAGAACTAATAAAAGAAAGGTCTAAAGCTAATAAAAGAGCCCTAAAACTAACAAAAGGTCTCGAGCTAATAAAAGACCCCTAGAACTAATAAAAGAGGTCTAGAACTAATAAAAGAAAGGTCTAAAGCTAATAAAAGAGCCCTAAAACTAACAAAAGGTCTCGAGCTAATAAAAGACCCCTAGAACTAATAAAAGAGGCCTAGAACTAATAAAAGAAAGGTCTAAAGCTAATAAAAGAGCCCTAAAACTAACAAAAGGTCTCGAGCTAATAAAAGACCCCTAGAACTAATAAAAGAGCCCTGTAACTGATAAAAGAGATCTCGAGCCAACAAAAGAGCCCTAAAAGTAATAAGAGGCCAAGAGCTAATAAAAGAGGCATATAACTAATAAAGAAGCCTTAGGACTTATACAAGATGCTTAGAACTAATAAAACAGCTTTAAAACTAATAAAAGAGGCATAAAACTAATAAAGAAGCCTTAGGACTTATACAAGATGCTTAGAACTAATAAAACAGCTTTAAAACTAATAAAAGAGGCATAAAACTAATAAAGAAGCCTTAGAACTTATACAAGATGCTTAGAACTAATAAAACAGCCTTAAAACTAATAAAAGAGCCATAGAGCTAATAAAACCACTGACAGCAATTATTGAGGAAAGACGCTGGCGATGGTTGGGACATGTGCTCCGAGTGACTGACAACTCACTATCAAACATAGCACTAAGATGGACACCATAGGGGAACAGAAGTAAGGGTAGACCAAAAAAGACATGGAGAAGAACAACAGAAAGGATTTTGAGCAATAGAGGGCTCACCTTGGCATGAGCAGAAAAAAAAAGACAAAGGATAGGAATTTGTGGCAAACCCTTGCGGAAGTCCCATGTGCCCTGTGCACTTAAGTCTGAGAGAGAGAGAGAGAGAGAGAGAGAGAGAGAGAGAGAGAGAGAGAGAGAGCTAATAAAAGACCCATATACTAATAAAAGAAGCCTGGAACTAATACAAGACGGATGGAAATAATTAAAGAGTCCTAGAACTAATAAAAGAGGTTTTGAACTAATACAAGACGGATGGAACTAATGAAAGAGCCCGCTCCATGTCAATATATTGCTACATGTATCTTTTTTTTTAAAATTAAAAACGATGTAACTTTTTAACTGTAAACGTTTTATTTGCGCATGCCCGGTGACACTCCATAGTACTATCAGAAGCGTGGTTAGCAACGATAGTGAAATTGATATTTCTATCGAGAATTTTCATTTTTTTTTTTGGTATGATTTCGGAGGTATACGACATGCTCTATGACTAGACCACTGTTCTTGAATGTAGATCTAGACCTATAAACCAGACGTGGTTAGAAGGCTATTTCAGACATTATTTTAGTAAGCATGCCACATAACATAACAAGATGAGGTTGCACAGAAGAGAAGAGTAGTTTGTTTTCGTACAAATCAAGTTACAGTTAGTATTTGTCTCATTCGTTTCTTGCAACTATATTTTGAGCAGATCTCAGTACACTTACTACTTTGGCAGATTATTCTTATAATTAATAATTGTGTAAATTATTCTCATACTAAAAAAGTTCGATTACTTGTTCGTATAACTGATATTTGCATAAATTATTCTTGTCATTATATTTCAGGTGAATATTCTCATAATTACAAATATATCCATACTACAAGAACTTAATATTGAAGAAGGTTGGCTAGTAAAGAGGATTAAACAAAGTAAACTTAAATATTTTTGACACATTAAACGTCATGATAATCTAGAGAAGACCGTCTTGGAAGGGTACATAATGGGGAAAAGAAAGAGAGGAAGACCAAGGCGAAGATGGCTGCAAGACATTGTTAATGATCTGCAAAATGAGTGCATCTGCAGCAAGTCACCTTGCTTATAACCGAGAGGCCTACAAGAGTGCTGTTAGGGAGGCAAAGTTCCGCAAGTGACATTCAAATGAATGAATGAATTAACATAATTAACATTTACGCTAATAATTTGCATAATTGATATATGCACTGACCTTTCTCGTGATCTATGGCGGCCTGGTTGGCTACGTGATTTGGCGCTCGGTTTATAAATCTGTGGTCAGTCAGTCATTTGCATGCCTCTTGCCGAACGTTACCTCCCTAACAGCACTCCTGTAGGCCTCTCGGTTGTAAGCAAGGTGACTTGCTGCAGATGCACTCATTTTGCAGATCATTAACAATGTCTTGCAGCCATCTTCGCCTTGGTCTTCCTCTCTTTCTTTTCCCCATTATGTACCCATCCAAGACAGTCTTCTCTAAATTATCATGACGTTTAATATGTCCAAAATTTTAAAGTTTTCTCTCTTTAATCTTCTTTACCAGCCAACCTTCTTCAGTATTAAGTTCTTGTAGTATAGATATATTTGTTCTTTCCTGTGTCCATGATATCTGAAGAACTCTTTTATGGCATTTACATTCAAGGGCATTTATGTGTTTCTCAGCTGTTTTGTTAAGTGTCCAGGTCTCACAGGCATATGTTGCAATGGGAAAGAAAATCGGTGGTACAGAGTTCAAATCCCAGCCGTGGAGATTTTTTTTCCTGGTATCACCGCACCAAAAGAAAGGACCCCGGCCTCCGCCCAGCCTCTAAAAATGGGCACCAGAGAAATCTGGGAAGGTAAATGTTGCCAGGCGTGATACTGACCACATCAGACTTTCATGTCCTGGAGGTCTTGGAAACACGGATCTTATGCCATATCCCCTATACGCGCTAGTGGCATGAAAACGGGAATTTTTTTTCTCCTTTTGCCTTTATTCCCATGATATATTAGGTAAACTTTCTCATAATCAATCATATGTAAATTCTTCTCATAGTTAATATTTAAAGAAAGAAATGCTGACGTGTTCTTTGCTCGTATGCCCAGGGCTAGACCAAGATCTGATAGAAAACGTCATACAGTACGGAAGGAATCTTGCACATCCGGGCACTAGCGACATCACGAACAATGTGTTCACAGCGCAGATGATGAGCCAGTTTCAGATTTCCAACTACAACATGGTTTTCCAAATGTTTGATGGTAAATTGTCGTTTATCTACGGAAAACCATTATCCATCATTACTTGAAACTACCTTTGTGTAAAAAAAAGTATTCGTCTGTTTGTTGCTATTGTAGTCCAGTATTCACTAGATATCACAGGAGATCACGTGTGGAAGTCTGTCTCCAAAAAAAAAAAAAGTTGGTTCCTGTGGGGATGCTATTGACCTTCAAGAATCTTGAGAACATATGGCACTCAAAAGTTATAAGCACAAAAACCAAGTTAAGACTATTCAATTCAAATGTGATATCCAACGTCTTTTATGCGTGTGAAGGTTGGAAAACAAATAAAGAAATAGACAAGAAGCTAGACTCTTTTGAAAACAAATGCCTAAGGAAAATACTCGGTATAAAGTGGAGCGATTTCAAGAGCAACGCAAATATAAGACAGATGGGCAAACAACAACCAGTCTCATAGGTGATCAGGTAAAGGAAATGGACATATGTTGGTCACGTGATGAAAAGAAACAGTCAGATAATCCCATAACAAGCTATCAAGTGGAACACAACAGGCCGAAGAAAAAGAAGTCGACCACATGAAACTCTGAAAGGAAATCTTGGTGAACAACCATGCGTGGCCTATGTGACGTTTAACGGAATGGGAAGGATGTAACTAGCGTGACCTTTTTTTCCTTTCCGAGTGTTTTTCGGCTGGACATGCATCGATGGCTTAGCTATCAAACGCTTGATTTTGGGGGGGGGGGGGGGGGGAGGGGGTGATAGATAACGAAGTTTGTTAATACGTTGTTCTCTTGTGGTTAGGCGGCTGCTGATCCCACCAGAGCCCCGTGGTTCAAGTCCCAGGTAATTCTCTTGTTATTATATTTTGTTCTTTCCCTCACGTCTAAGAGTTCTCTGTCTACGACTGTTTAGAGGCGTGGCCGTGCAACGTTTTGTTCAGTTATCAGAATGGGGCACAGCCAGTGTTAGGTATTAGCTTGCTATTTAGATGGTGTTTTTTTTTCGGGTGGGTTGCCAATTCTTGCAATAATGAGAGCAGTATAATTACATATGTGTATACAGTGGGAGAACAGACCGCTGCATGGTGAGACATACCACCTGTACTGCTTAGTGAAAACTGGCTCATCAAATCGATGTACCTTGTGGCGAAGAGAGTAAAAAAAAAACAGCGCAGCTTCTCTATCAGAAATGCCACCTAAGAAAACAGACCTGAACGTGCTTTAGCTTCCTATAGGTGAAGCCGTATAGTCATTTGCATGTCCCTTGCGGAACTCTGCCTCCCTAACATCTCTCTCCTGTAGCGGTGTTACCGGTCTTATTTTCCTTGCCTTGCAAGCTTGCCAGAAAGCTAAAGAAGATATTCGTTTCTACTTTCTTAAAGCTGCAGTTGGAAAACAAAAACGAGTACCTAACCCTTGTGTTATGGAACTTCCTCTGACTACTTATACTGTCAGTATTATTTAAAATGAAGCCACTGACAGCAATTACTGAGGAAAGACGCTGGCGATAGTTGGGACATGTACTCCGAATGACTGACAACTCACTACCAAAAATAGCTCCACAGGGGAACAGAAGTAAGGGTAGACCAAAAGAGACAGGGAGAAGAACAACAGAGAGGATGTTGAGCAATAGAGGGCTCACCTGGACAAGAGCGGAAAATAAGGCAAAGGACAGGCATTTGTGGAAAAAAACCCTTGCGGAAGTCACATGTGCCCTATGCACTTAATGTTCAGAGAAAGAGAGAGAAAGAGAGATTGATTGATTGATTGATTGATTGATTGACTGATCTTTATTTCAAAAGGATTAAGAATCGGGCACACAGGCCCGTCTGACATTTTGCCCTTGAGAGAGATAGAGATAGATACAGATAGGGAGAGAGAGGGAGAGAGATTATTTAAAAGAAGAAGACTGTCGTTAACTCCAAGTATGACGATGTTCATATTACCTGCAGCGTCGGCAGCCGGAGACGAAAGCCTGCAAGGTTATTCACAACATTGTAACTTCTGTTTTCCAGGTGTAAGTGAAAATCTAGAAATTAGTTAGAAAACAAGTCACACGAGTGCGAGATTACGACTGATTCAAGAGGAGTTTTTATAAAATATGGATTATATTCTATTATGTCTGAAACTACTACTACTACTACTACTACTACTACTACTAGTACTACTACTACTACTACTACTACTACTACTACTACTACTTCTTCTTCTTCTTCTTCCTCTTCTTCTTCCTCTTCTGCGGTCATATTATGCTAAGCTTTATAAACAGAGAGTCGGGTTGCTTCCATGAATCCTAGTGTCCGAGCGAGATCTTCGTAGGAGCCCCATTGTTTTTTCTTATGTGCTCCTCTCTCAACTAGACCCATCTAGAAGATCTTGATTTTGCTGATGACGTAACTCTTGTCAGTAATAATGTGAATTCCATGCAAGAAAAAACAGATAGCCTGTCTTCACTGGCTAGCAAAATAGGACTTGAAATTAACAAGGACAAAACAAAAATAATGAAAATTCCCATCAATCAAAATGGAAAAATACACATAAAAGGGACAGATATTGAAGAAGTCAATCAATTTGCATACCTTGGCAGCTACATAGACCAGGATGGTGACACTAGAAAGGAAGTTAGGATCAGAATTGCAAAAGCAGCATCAATCTTCAAGAATCTTGAGAACATATGGCATTCAAAAGTTATAAGCACAAAAACCAAGTTAAGACTATTCAATTCAAATGTAATATCCACCCTCAATTATGCATGCCAAAGCTGGAAAACAACTAAAGAAATAGAAAAGAAATTAGACTCTTTTGAAAACAAATGCCTAAGGAAAATACTCGGCATCAAGTGGAATGAATTCAAGAACAATGCAGAAATAAGACAGATGACTGAACAACAACCAGTCTCATGGGTGATCAGGAAAAGGAGATGGACATATGTTGGTCAGTTGATGAGAAGAAATTATCAGAGAATCCCAAAACAAGCTATCAAGTGGAACACAACAGGCCGAAGAAAAAGAGGCAGACCGCGTGAAACTCTGAAGAGGACATTATTAAGAGAGGCCAAGTTAACAGGCATAAAATCCCTTGATGAGGTTGAAAGACTCGCCGAAGACAGGAAAAATTGGCGAACTACTTTGCGAGCCCTATGTGACGTTTAACGGCACGGGAAGGATATAAGATATAAGATAAGCTCCTCTCTCGGGGCCATACCTGGGCTCCGAGGTATCTGTATATGAAGCAGGTCTGTAACATGTGTTCACTGAGTCTGGAGGGGAGGGGGGTGGTGGTTTGATACTTGCATTTGGTTGTTGTTGCAGCCTTTACCTTCTGGAGTTTGGGCGTTTATTCTGCACCGTCCAGTTCGTACCCTGGAGTTTGTGGTTTGTTGTTGTTTGTTTGTTTGTTTGTTTATTTTTAGTGTGGGGGTCCCTGTTGGCTTCTGCTGTTTGTCCTCTGCCTTCGGGTGTTTTGGAATGACCTTTTAACTAGTGTTTTCACTTCCTTTTTTTTGCCATATTTTATGCCTGAATTGTTCTTTCTTTCTGCCTTTCTTTGCTACTCCATCAGCTGTTTCATTTCCTGATTTCCAAAATTAATCTTTTTTTTTTTTTTTTGGTGGGTCTCTTTCCCGATAACCGGTTACACATGAATAATGTACTAATTGAACATTACAGTGGATTTCGAGTGGTCTTCGGGGGAATGTCTTCGTTGCTTCAGGCTGTACTTTTCTTCAGCGTTTTCTTTTCGCTTCCCATAATTCTCTACAGAATGTATAAAGTAGAAAAAATGTAGGAACAACTTTATTACTTAACAACTACAAAGTTGTGACGTTTCGGCGTGAGCCTTAATCATACAAAAACATACAGGACGAAGAAATAGAGAGAGGAGATAAAGTATAGATTCATATGAATATTATTAAAAAGAAAAAAGAAACGTACAGTACCTCTCCACTAAGCTCCACCCCCTCTTACTGTCAAACCTCCTCACAGCATCACTTTGCAACCCCTCTTCCCCACTCATCTATTTCAACTTCTTCTGGCTAGGTCAACATTCTATCACTCTCTCTCCCCTCCTTGGTTACGCATCCACCACCCCCAGTTACAACCTACCGACCACATGTCACAGGTCTCTATTTAAACAGTCTCCACGTTCTACTAAATCAATTCCTGACACACTCCACCGGACAAGCCACACCTTACAATTTACAGCTAAGTACTCTTTTAAATTTTTTTTCTTTTTAATCGTACTCATATGAATCTATACTTTATCTCCTCTCTCTATTTCTTCGTCCTGTATGTTTTTGTATGATTAAGGCTCACGCCGAAACGTCACAACTTTGTAGTTGTTAAGTAATAAAGCTGTTCCTACATTTTTCCTAGTTTATACATTCTGGTATCACAGCTTTACTGCAGTGGTCCGTGTATAGTTATATACTTATACACTTATATCTTATATATTTTATATCCTTCCCGTGCCGTTAAACTTCACATAGGGCTCGAAGAGTAGTTCGCCAATTTCTCCTGTCTTCGGCGAGTCTTTCAACCTCATCAAAGGCCTGTTAATTTGGCCTCTCTTAACAATGTCCTCTTCAGAGTTTCACGCTGTCTGCCTCTTTTTCTTTGGCCTGTTGTGTTCCACTTGATAGCTTGTTTTGGGATTCTCTGATCATTTCTTCTCATCAACTGACCAACATATGTCCATCTCCTTTTCCTGATCACCCATGAGACTGGTTGTTGTTCAGTCATCTGTCTTATTTCTGCATTGTTCTTGAATTCATTCCACTTGATGCAGAGTATTTTCCTTAGGCATTTGTTTTCAAAAGAGTCTAATTTCTTTTCTATTTCTTTAGTTGTTTTCCAGCTTTGGCATGCATAATTGAGGGTGGATATTACATTTGAATTGAATAGTCTTAACTTGGTTTTTGTGCTTATAACTTTTGAATTCCATATGTTCTCAACATATCACAGCTTTACTGCAGTGGTCCGTGTATAGTTATATACTTATACACTAATTATTGTATAATTCTCTACAGTTCCCAGTCAGCAGAATAAACAGAGCGGTGTTCTCTGTGTCTCTTTTAAGAGAACAAATTGATTTCTCTTGTATTTTATCCAACAGCTTTGACCAGGAAAAGGAGGACACAGTTAAATAAGGAAATGCCGGGTAAGTGGTTTCTTCTTCTTTTGTTGAGCATTTGACAATCCGAATTTGTGAGAGATGTTTGGATGACGCCGGGGGAGGGGGGAGCAGGGCGACTACAGAGGGCTAGAGCACCCTAATGACAACAAGGGAAGATCGAGGGTGGAAGAGACAGAGGTAAGCAGGGAGAAAAGATGTTTGACGGTTTGGCACCCTGGGACATGGAAATGCTCAGTGACAAGTCTGTTGAGATGCACAAGGGGTCGAGGGTTGTGGAAGGACATGATATCCTGCACCTGTCGGTAGGGACCCTGTGAGACAGACAGACAGACAGACAGACACAGACAGATAGATAGATAGATAGATAGATAGATAGATAGATAGATAGATAGATAGATAGATAGATAGATAGATAGATAGATAGATAGATAGATAGATAGATAGATAGATAGATAGATAGATAGATATAAACATACATACATGCATACTTTCTTGTGTGCCGATCCGGCTGTGCGATTTTAGCAGAATAAGTTGAGTGATTGACTGATATTTATTTAAAAAGCACGCAGGCCAGTCAGACATTCTGCTCTTTATCATACAACTTTCACTCTATTCCAGACATTCTACAAATATGTTGCTCATATAACAAACATAACTAACACTGAAGCTGAGAGATATAAAATGAAATAAAACATTTACATTTACATCTTATCCATGCACTCCGTACAGAAATAACTATATACATATATAAATGCCTATTTCAGTCATTTGCATGTTCCTTGCGGAACTTTGCCTCCCTAACAGCTCTCCTGTAGGCCTCTCGGTTGTAAGCAAGATGCCATGCTGCTGATGCGTCTATTTCCACATTATCAACGATGTCTTGCAGCCATCTTTGCCTTGGTCCTCCTCTCTTTCTTTTTACCATTATGTACCCTTCCAAGACGGTTTTCTCTAAATCCTCATGACGTTTAATGTGTCCAATATATTTAAGTTTTCTCTGTTTAATCCTCTTTAGTAGCCAACCTTCTTCAATATTAAGTTCATGTAGTATGGATATTGACTGGGTACATGGGACCCAACTAGAAGATCTTGATTTTGCTGATGACATAACTCTTATCAGTAATAATGTGAATTCCATGCAAGAAAAAACAGATAGCCTATCTTCACTGGCTAGCAAAATAGGACTTGAAATTAACAAGGACAAAACAAAAATAATGAAAATTCCCATCAATCAAAATGGAAAAATACACATAGAAGGGACAGATATTGAAGAAGTCAATCAATTTGCATACCTTGGCAGCTACATAGACCAGGATGGTGACACTAGAAAGGAAGTTAGGATCAGAATTGCAAAAGCAGCATCAATCTTCAAGAATCTTGAGAACATATGGAATTCAAAAGTTATAAGCACAAAAACCAAGTTAAGACTATTCAATTCAAATGTAATATCCACCCTCATTTATGCATGCGAAAGCTGGAAAACAACTAAAGAAATAGAAAAGAAATTAGACTCTTTTGAAAACAAATGCCTAAGGAAAATACTCGGCATCAAGTGGAATGAATTCAAGAACAATGCAGAGATAAGACAGATGACTGAACAACAACCAGTCTCACGGGTGATCAGGAAAAGGAGATGGACATATGTTGGCCACTTGATGAGAAGAAATGATCAGAGAATCCCAAAACAAGCTATCAAGTGGAACACAACAGGCCGAAGAAAAAGGGGCAGACCGCGTGAAACTCTGAAGAGAACATTATTAAGAGAGGCCAAGTTAACAGGCATAAAATCCTTTGATGAGGTTGAAAGACTCGCCGAAGACAGGAAAAATTGGCGAACTACTTTGCGAGCCCTATGTGACGTCTAACGGCACGGGAAGGATATAAGATATAAGATATAAGTATGGATATATTTGTTCTTTTTTGTGTCCATGATATTTGTAGAAATCTTCTGTAGCGCTTACATTCAAAGGCATTTATGTATTTCTCAGCTGTTTTGTTAAGTGTCCAGGTCTCACAGGCATATGTTGCAGTGGGAAAGATGCATGCCCTTAAAAATCTTATTTTTGTAGTTCTGTCTGATCTTCTCCACAGATTCTTCAGTTGTTTTACTTTCTGAATAGCGACAGATGTCCCTCTTTTAATTTCCCTCATTGTATCTGTATTATTAGTTAGAAGTGATCCAAGATATTCAAAACTCTCCAGCTCTTCCAATTTTTCTTCAGTGATATATACTTCAGCTGCCTTGTTTGTTTTGTCAGTTGTCATCAGTTTAGAATGACTATCGATGAAACCAAAATTTCGGTACTGTTCAGAATAAACAATTAACTGAATTTGGTGTCTGTAAGAGCAGTCTAAAATAACTTTTTAAGTTTTATGATGGTTCATGGGGGCATGTAGTCGACGCCTACGAAGCTGTGAATAGAAAGGAGCATTATCCGCACCATCTAGACACGGTCCTTAAGAGTTCCGATCACCCCTTCGATATATCCACCAGCGTACAAAAAAAAAAAAACAACACATCCTTTCTGTTATCTTGGAAGAGAAACAGTGTCTCTCAGTTTGTGTGGCAAACCTACTTCGACCAAAGGATAAAAAGCGAGATCTATTTCCCTCATTCATTCATTCATTTGTATGTCCCTTGCGGAACTTTGCCTCCCAAACAGTACTCCTGTAGGCCTCTCGGTTGTGAACAAGATGGCCTGCTGCTGCTGCGTCCATCTGCAGATCGTCAACGATTTCTTGCAGCCATCTTCGTTTTGGTCTTCCTCTTTTTCTGTTTCCCTAGATGTGCGTTTGAAACGTATCGTGTGAGGAGACTGCCCGATGAGGCATTCAGCGACCCATAACCGATATGCTAATGCTAGGGTTAGCGACCCATAGCTGATATGTTAATGCTAGGGTTAGCGACCCATAGCTGTCCCACCTCTCCGTTGGTACTCCTTAGTAGCAGGCATAGCTTGGTTAACGGGGCATGGATCGCCATAGTCCCCATGGTGGTGGAGTCTGCTAAAGAAGTATTGCACACCCACTGCTTTTTATCTGCCCTTCGGGACTGAAAAAAGGTAGCTGCCATAACCCGCTCCCACGCCGATACGATGATGTGCCCTCAACACCTCCACAGCATCGGCTGCAAAGAACACCCAGCTCCCGTAAGGTACAGGACAAGACAAGACAAGACAAAATAAGATAAGACAAGGTTAGACAAGACAAGATAAGATAAGTTAAGACAAGATAAGACATGACAAGCTAAGACAAGGCATCATCTCATCAGAGTTTTGTTTGCTACAGTCGTGTCAAGATTTGTCTCAGTGGAGGACTACTGCTGGCTGGTCTGCGTGTTCCTCACTCGCAATCTCAACGTAAAGATAGAGTGGGTCTTTTCTGTCTATGATACCAACGGCGATGGCGAGCTGAGCAAACTGGAGATGTATTTATTACTGAAGGTTTGTGCCTCACACGCGGGTAGACATGACGAGCTAGCTCTGGCATTTAGAATCATGGACAGAGAGAGAGAGAGAGAGAGACAGAGAGAGACGGAGACAGAGAGAAGGACAGAGAGAGACGGAGAGAAATGAGACAGAGAGGGACAGAGAGAGAGACAGAAAGAAACGAGACAGAGAGGGACAGAGAGATAGAGAGACAGACAGAGAGAGGACGACAGAGAGAGACAGAAAGAAACGAGACAGAGAGGGACAGAGAGATAGAGAGAGACAGAGAGAGACAGAGAGAGACAGAGAAAGAGACAGAGGGAGACAGAGAGAGAGAGAAGGACAGAAAGAGAGACAGAAAGAAACGAGACAGAGAGGGACAGAGAGACACAAGAGACAGAGAGACACGAGAGACAGAGAAACACGAGAGAGAGACAGAGATGAGACATAGAGAGACACACAGAGAGACAGAGTGGGACACACAAAGACAGAGAGAAACGAGAGAGAGGGACACAGAGAGAAAAACGAGACAGAGACAGAGACACAGGGAGAGACAGGGATAGACACAAAGAGACAGAGAGATATAGAGACACGAGAAACAGAAAGAGACAGAGCGAGAGAGAGAGAGAGAGAGAGAAATAGAGAAGGATGCGTTAGTGGTCGATTTCTGAATAAATGAATGGATTGAGAGAGAAATAAGTAGAGAGTAGGTCTTCTCCTAGGTCTTCTCATAGGTCTTCTCATAGGTCTTCTCCTAGGTCTTCTCCTAGGTCTTCTCCTAGGTCTTCTCCTAGGTCTTCTCATAGGTCTTCTTCCAGGCTACCATGCCACCTTTATCTTGGTCAGAAATATTTAGGGGGGACAGAAAGATTCTGCTGACAGAACGGTCAGTCAGTCAATCAGTCAATCGTTCAGTCATTAACATGTCCCTTGCGGAACTTTGCCTCCCTGCCAGCTCTCTTATGAGGCCTCTCGGTTGTGGGCAAGATGCCCCTGCTGCTGATGCGTCCATTTGCAGATCATCAACGATGTCTTGCAGCCATCTTCGCCTTGGTCTTCCTCTCTTTCTTTTTCCCATTATGTACCCTTCCAAGATTTTCTGCTGACTGAATGATTAGGCAGAAAAAATGCATGCGCAGACTAATATTAAGTAGACGCGTAATGACAAGAGGGCACTACCAGAAGGTGAAAAACGTAACCAGTGGAGATCTTAATGGAGAAAGAAACTGAAATACAACAACGAACCAGATCCAATACACGGAGCAAACCAGGCTTTTGCAATGCTACAGAATATATGGAAATCAGATAAACTAAGCATAAATATGAAAATCAGGATGTTTAAGAGTAATGTTCTAAGTGTACTACTCTATGGAAGTGAATGCTGGAAAATCACCAAAACCATAGAAAACAAGTTGAATTCTTTCCAGACTAAATGTTTACGAAGAATTAGAAAAATATTTTGGCAAAACACCATAAGAAATAACATCTTATTGGCAGAAATGCAGATGAAACCACTGACAACAATTATTGAGGAAAGACGCTGGCGATGGTTGGGACATGTGCTCCGAAAGACTGACAACTCACTACCAAAAATAGCACTAAGATGGACACCACAGGGGAGCAGAAGTAAGGGTAGACCAAAAGAGACATGGAGAAGAACAACAGAAAGGATGTTGAGCAATAGAGGGCTCACCTGGGCAAGAGCAGAAAAAAAGGCGAAAGACAGGCATTTGTGGAAAACCTTTGCGGAAGCCCCATGTGCCCTGGGCACTTAAGGTTCAGAGAGAGAGAGAGAGAGCAAACCATCCTCTTTCACCTACGGACAGGCCACTGCAGACTACTGAGCCACCTACATCGACTCAAAATGTCTCACACAGACGAGTGTCCATGTGGCAGTTGAGTCCAGACTCCAAAACATATCCTTCTGGAGTGCTCAGACCATGCAGACCTGAGGCGTGAGACATGGCCAGAAGACACAAGCTTCGGGCAAAAGGTTTGGGGGCTCCTATCAGGATCTGGAGAGGACTGCAGGCTTTGCCATGTCGACAGGGATCAGGATCTGAAGTGACCAACAACCTCGAACACAAAAGAAGAAGAAGAAGATAAGAGGACGGTTATGTATTAGCAAGCAGGCAGATGAAGGGGTGGGGTACAGATTCGTTTGGATCTATAAATGACATATGCTTTGTATGTGGATAGATGGCCGGATAAAGGTTTTAAGCAAATTTTTTTTCTTTTTCAACAGTATGTTCCCAAACTAAATTTGTCAAATATAGTACAACAGTGTTTTCTGTCAAATGTAGTACTGTGTTCTGTCAAATCTAATAATGTGCTCTGTCAAATCTAACACTGTGTTCTGTCAAATCTAATAATGTGCTCTGTCAAATCTAACACTGTGTTCTGTCAAATCTAACACTGTGTTCTGTCAAATCTAACAATGTGCTCTGTCAAATCTAACACTGTGTTCTATCATATATAACATTGTGTTCTGTCAAATGTAGCACTGTCTTCTGTCAAATCTAATACTGTGTTCTGTCAAATCTAACACTGTATTCTATCAAATCTAATACTGTGTTCTGTCAAATCTAACACTGTATTCTATCAAATCTAACACTGTATTCTATCAAATCTAACACTGTATTCTATCAAATCTAACACTGTATTCTATCAAATATAACACTGTGTTCTATCAAATCTAACACTGTGTTCTATCAAATCTAACACTGTATTCTATCAAATCTAACACTGTATTCTATCAAATCTAACACTGTATTCTATCAAATCTAACACTGTGTTCTATCAAATCTAACACTGTATTCTATCAAATCTAACACTGTGTTCTATCAAATCTAACACTGTATTCTATCAAATCTAACACTGTATTCTATCAAATATAACACTGTGCTCTGTCAAATCTAACACTGTGTTCTGTCAAATCTAACACTGTGTTCTGTCAAATCTAACAATGTGCTCTGTCAAATCTAACACTGTGTTCTATCATATATAACATTGTGTTCTGTCAAATGTAGCACTGTCTTCTGTCAAATCTAATACTGTGTTCTGTCAAATCTAACACTGTATTCTATCAAATCTAATACTGTGTTCTGTCAAATCTAACACTGTATTCTATCAAATCTAACACTGTATTCTATCAAATCTAACACTGTATTCTATCAAATCTAACACTGTATTCTATCAAATATAACACTGTGTTCTATCAAATCTAACACTGTGTTCTATCAAATCTAACACTGTATTCTATCAAATCTAACACTGTATTCTATCAAATCTAACACTGTATTCTATCAAATCTAACACTGTGTTCTATCAAATCTAACACTGTATTCTATCAAATCTAACACTGTGTTCTATCAAATCTAACACTGTATTCTATCAAATCTAACACTGTATTCTATCAAATATAACACTGTGTTCTATCAAATCTAACACTGTGTTCTATCAAATCTAACACTGTGTTCTATCAAATCTAACACTGTATTCTATCAAATCTAACACTGTATTCTATCAAATCTAACACTGTGTTCTGTCAACTCTAACATTGTGTTCTATCAAATCTAACACTGTATTCTGTCAACTCTAACACTGTGTTCTATCAAATCTAACACTGTATTCTGTCAACTCTAACACTGTGTTCTATCAAATCTAACACTGTATTCTATCAAATCTAACACTGTATTCTATCAAATCTAACACTGTGTTCTATCAAATCTAACACTGTGTTCTATCAAATCTAACACTGTATTCTATCAAATCTAACACTGTATTCTATCAAATCTAACACTGTGTTCTATCAAATCTAACACTGTATTCTATCAAATCTAACACTGTGTTCTATCAAATCTAACACTGTGTTCTATCAAATCTAACACTGTGTTCTATCAAATCTAACACTGTGTTCTGTCAACTCTAACACTGTGTTCTATCAAATCTAACACTGTATTCTATCAAATCTAACACTGTATTCTATCAAATCTAACACTGTGTTCTGTCAACTCTAACATTGTGTTCTATCAAATCTAACACTGTGTTCTGTCAACTCTAACACTGTATTCTATCAAATCTAACACTGTGTTCTGTCAACTCTAACACTGTGTTCTATCAAATCTAACACTGTATTCTATCAAATCTAACACTGTGTTCTATCAAATCTAACACTGTATTCTATCAAATCTAACACTGTGTTCTATCAAATCTAACACTGTATTCTATCAAATCTAACACTGTATTCTATCAAATCTAACACTGTGTTCTATCAAATCTAACACTGTATTCTATCAAATCTAACACTGTGTTCTATCAAATCTAACACTGTGTTCTATCAAATCTAACACTGTGTTCTATCAAATCTAACACTGTGTTCTGTCAACTCTAACACTGTGTTCTATCAAATCTAACACTGTGTTCTATCAAATCTAACACTGTGTTCTATCAAATCTAACACTGTGTTCTGTCAAATCTAACACTGTATTCTGTCAAATCTAACACTGTGTTCTATCAAATCTAACACTGTGTTCTATCAAATCTAACAATGTGTTCTATCAAATCTAACACTGTATTCTATCAAATCTAACACTGTGTTCTATCAAATCTAACAATGTGTTCTATCAAATCTAACACTGTGTTCTGTCAACTCTAACACTGTGTTCTATCAAATCTAACACTGTGTTCTATCAAATCTAACACTGTGTTCTATCAAATCTAACACTGTGTTCTATCAAATCTAACACTGTGTTCTGTCAACTCTAACACTGTGTTCCGTGGAACAGAGCTTACTTGCTTTATATCACAACTAGCCTTTGTATTAGATGGAAACTGTACGTTATTCTCGCACCCTCCAGCCCTGCGTGCTTCATACAGAAGACATGGATATCGAAGAAGCTGTCAAGGAGTTGGTTGATATTGTCATCTCAGTGTTTGACATAGATAAGAGTGGAGCCATTGATTTGGAAGAATTCAGGTCTGTGATCTGTTTTGTGTGCGTGCGTGCGTGCGTGCGTGCGTGCGTGCGTGCGTGCGTGCGTGCGTGTGTGTGTGTGTGTTTGTTTGTTTGTTTGTTTGTTTAGCTCAACATCCGACTTCCATTTTCTTACATACAGTTTGTAAGATAATAGTCGGTTGACCTGCTCTCTTTCCCAGGCTTCCATGCTCCTGGTCTTGTCCTGCCATTTTCATGTTTAGAATCCTTCTCATGCAGTAGTTTATAACTGTTTGTATCATCTGTTTGTATCCTCTGTTTGTATCCTCCGTTTGCATCCTCTGTTTTATACTCTCTGTTTGTATCGTTTGTTTTTATCATCCGTTTGTATCATCCATTTGTATCCTCTGTATCTTTGAATCCTTTTTGTATCCTCCGTTTGTATCCTCTGTTTGTATCCTCTTAGTCATCAACCATGTCTTTGACCCATATATAAGAAGGGCAGTCTTTACAACTTTCTCATATAAGAAAACACAGCTTTCAGGTTGAGCTAACACAAGTCCATGTATATAAACCAAAGGACGCCCAGACTCCATTACTGAACATACCAATACGATCTCCAGACCCTGGAAGACATGCAAAACTGTTCTTTAGATACTTGAAACCCAAATCTAGTCCCAAGGCTGAAAAAACTGTGAGACATATATATATATATATATGAAGAACTCTTGCTAACGATCAGATTCATGGAGGCAACCCGTCTCTTTACGTACATGGTTGAGCACATTGAAGTGAAGACGGAAGTACAAGCTAGATTTCTACATTTACGGACTTCGGAAACAGTTTTCTCTTCATGGCAGAAATCTTGGGCATGGCTGTGATATGCCCGTTGAACAACTTGATCTGATGGGGTCAAATTATAGGCGGTCTGACGTCAGGAACAGCTCAGCTCTGTCACAACGATGTTGAAGTTTCCACAAGGTCTAAAAAAATTTATCTGACTCCTCTTTTACATTGTCCGATCTTTGTTCTGGGAACTTCTGGTTCTAGGGAAATAACTCTTCATCATGGGAAATAACTCTTCATCATGGGAAATAACTCTTCACCGTGGGAAATAACTCGTTATCTTGGGTAATTTAAGCCACATTTTCATTCGGGGAAGCACATTGGTCTCTCATTTAACTACACAGTTTGCCTATTCTTGATAGTTCTCATGCTTCATCTAATGGTTAGCACATGAATGCAAAGTAATCAGTGCATTAGTCTTTCAGTGCCGCAATGGTATAGTGTTTTGTGCACTCGCCTACCGATAAGAAGGTCCCTGGTTCGATTTCGCACTGACCGGGACCGGGAGTCAACTCCCTCCCCTTCCAGATAATGGAAACCTGTGGTTCCCCCTGGGGAAAACAAAGGCCTGCAAGGACAGGTGCTGACATCCCTACATCAAAAACTGTAGTAGCCTATAAATGTGAAGGCAGTAACCCTTCACGCTCCGCTACTGCATGCAAATATTACGGGGGCGAATATTGGTGGTTCTAAAACTCCCCCCCTCCCTCCCCCGGTCACCCAGATTTAGAAATGGGTACCAGACTTCTAGATAGAGAAAGAGTGTTCAGAGGTTCAGAATCGGAATGATTCAATGGACGCCCAGACTCCACTACTGAACATACCAATACGATCTTCAGACCCCGAAAGACATGCAAAACTGTACTTGCATCTTCAATGCATTCGGGACAGCCCCATATATGCTCCCGCCGCACGCCGCACCATTCATCCAAGAGTATGTCTGCTAATAGTTCCCATCAAGTGTTGGTTCTTTACGATGCGTTTTTCACCACAAAGTTCAGGTTTCCCACCAGCAACTTTAATTTGTCCTAGCTCCAGCAATCTCTTCACAGCCACATTGTTCTTCCATTCTCGCTCTTCATTTTCTCGCAAGTCTTTCCATTACGGGTTTAATAATGTCCCCCTTGTCCATAGTCAGTCTGCCATTTATTTTAGCCTGTCCAGCAAGTCTATCTGCCACTTCATTGCCTTGTACTTACCGCATGCCCTGGACACTAAAGCCACGTTAGGCTCATCATAGTTGACTGGCTTAACAGATGAACCGATTCTTTTCAAAGCAACTTTTTTCTCAGTCTTAATAAGCAGAACGCTATAAGCCACACCAAGGGCACCAAGACATTTCAATGATGGCAGTCGTTATGATGACCTTATCATCATCATCTGCTGCGCTGACAGGTCAAGGAAAACATGGACGCTTACACCATATCCCCCCAGTAGGGCTACCTTTACGTTATACGTATAACCTTTTGTGTTTTTTTTTAAAAAAACCTTCTCTTAACTCCTTTCAATCTACTACCAGGTCTCTGGTCAAGCGGAACGTCCTGTACATTGACTTGCTGGGTCAGTGTCTGCCTGGAGAAAGTGCTGTGAAAATGTAGGTTTAGTTTTAGTATTATTTCTGTGAAAATATAGGTTTAGTTTCGGTGTGTGTTATTTTTGCTAAAATGTAGCTTTAGTCTCAGTATTATTTCTGTGAAAATGTACGTTTAGTTTCAATGTAATGTTATTTCTGTGAAAATATAGGTGTAGTTTCTGTGTTATTTCTGCTAAAATATAGCTTTGGTCTCAGTATTATTTATGTGAAAATATAAGTTTAGTTTCAGTGTTATTTCTGTGAAAACATAGGTTTAGTTTTAGCATTATTTCCGTGAAAGTATAGGTTTAGGTTTAGTATTATTTCTGTGAAAATATAGGTTTAGGTTTAGTATTATTTCTGTGAAAATATAGGTTTAGGTTTAGTATTATTTCTGTGAAAATATAGGTTTAGGTTTAGTATTATTTCTGTGAAAATATAGGTTTAGTTTTAGTATTATTTCTGCTAAGATATAGCTTTAGTTTCAGTATTTTATCTGCTGCAAGACACAAATAGTTAATGTATAAGGATATAAAACTAAGTATATAACTATAAACATAGAAAACTAAGTATATAACTACACTCGAAGACGCGGCAGTAAAGCTGTGAGAAGACATTTTCTTCCTGTTGTAATCTGGAACGCTCCGACATCATGTTCGGCGAAGCGCAAAACCAGACATCCCCAGCCCTTCTGGAACCAGGCTGTGCCACGATAGCCTGACGTACGAGGTGGAGGGTCGATGTTGTTTCACTCCATGTTGGAGCCTACTAAGTGGCTTGATGGGAAGTCACCTGTTTTTCCCGCATTCTTCTCGGAGGAGACTAATAAGGGAGGCCGCGATGGTTAAGTTACTGTCGCTTATCGGCACAATCATCGTCACCAGGGAAGTAGATGTGCAGTTCACTCCTTCCTGTAGCATTCATAACGTTAACAGTAACGAAGATTTAATGGACTTGTTTGTTTTTAACTCTTAAGAGCGCTTTTAAGTGTCGTATTATTTTATCACCTTGCAGAACAGAAACTAGGAACAGAACAGGCCAAGCAAAGACTGCATTTCAGAGAATGAGAAACGTATTAGCTAACACATCGTTATCAATGAATGTTAGAAAACGAGTCCTAAAATCCTATATTGAACCTATCTTGTTATATGGAAGTGAATCATGGACAATAGGCAAATCTGCACAAAAATCATTGGAAGCAGCAGAAATGTGGTTTATTAGAAGAATGTTGCGAATTCCCTGGACAGCAAAAATAACTAATGAAGAATGTATGAGAAGAGCTGGAGAGACAAAAAACCTTGTCAAAAAGATAAGAGAGAGACAATGTACTTTCATAGGACATGCAATGAGAAGAGGGGGCATTGAAAATATTATAACAACAGGAAAAAATAGAAGGAAGAAGATCAAGAGGAAGACCAAGAGAAATGATACTGGACAGTCTGACGGGATGGTGTGAGAGGAGATCACCAACCGAGCTGATGGCCTGCATGAAGGATCAGGTACTCTGGAGAAGCATAATAGCCAACGCCAGTCGGCACGGCACATGATGATGATGATGATTATTTTATCGCCAGAAACAGGCAGTGGTTATGTAATGTTCACATTGGCAGTGTAAAGGGGACTGGCGCTGTGGTAGTCGTATATATGTGGTGTTTGTATGGTGACGGGTCGGTGGTGATTGTTTGGTGTTTACGGTAGATAGGACGGTACAGAAGAGTTCTCCAAATACCGTGAACACAAAAAAGAACAAATATATCTATACTACAAGAGCTTAATATTGAAGAATGGTGGCTAGTAAAGAGGATTAAAGAGAGAAAACTTATTTATTTTGGACACATTAAACGTCATGATAATTTAGAGAAGACCGTATTGGAAGGATACATAAAGGGAAAAAGAAAAAGAGGAAGACCAAAACGAAGATGGCTGCAAGATATCGTTGACGATTTGCAAATGGACGCATCAGCAGCAGGCCACCTTGCTCACAACTGAGATGCCTACAGGAGTGCTGTTTGGGAGGCAAAGTTCAGCAAGGGACATACAAATGAATGAATGAGGACGGTGATAGCTATGTGATGTTTACTGTGAATAGGAAGGTGATCGTTATAAAACAGAATAATAAATAGAACCCTTCTTCTTCTGTCTCCATGGAACAGGGAGCCAGTATGTTGTGCAGCTGATGTTGTGAGGATGTCGAGGCACAACATCGTGTCTGCTTGGGAGTGGGTTATGCCAGCCATTTATTTCAGTCTCTGAGTGCAGCTGAAAAGCAGGAAGTGTGGAATACTTCTTTAGCAGACTCCACCACCATGGGGTCTATGGCTATGCCTGACCTGGTTAGCCATGCTAGGCCTGTTACTGTGGAGTACCAGTGATGAGATGGGACAGGGTCTTGATCAGCTATGGTTCGCCAACCCTGACGCTTGCATCACAGCTGGGCCACTGGCTGCCAGACCGGACATAATCTTCGGGCCCACATAAATAGAACTCGGGTGATGCTATCGGGCCCATTCATCCGCTTGTTGTGTGGGCCCCAAAAAGTTCGTCAGTTGCCTTTAGGTCCCGGGCCATTGGTCTAAGGGGCCGTGTTAAAGGCGAGTGGGAGCACGTATGTCAAAGAGAAGTATTCTTTCATTATCAGCCTCGTTAATGTCCACCTTCATTTACGCATGCGAAAGCTGGAAAACAACTAAAGAAATAGACAACAGATTAGACTCTTGAAAACAAATGCCTAAGGAAAATACTCTGTATAAAGTGGAACGAATTCAAGAACAACGCAGAGATAAGACGAACAACAACTTGTCTCATGGGTGATCAGAAAAAGAAGATGGGCATATGTCGGTCATGTGATGAGAAGAAACAGTCAGAGAATCCCAAAACAAGCTATCAAGTGGAACGTAACAGGCCGAAGAAAAAAAAAAAAAGAAGTCAACCACGTGAAACCGTAAAGAGGTCATTGTTAAGAGAGGCCAAATTAGCAGGCATAATGAGGTTGAAAAGCTCGTTGAAAACAGGAAAACGTGGCAAACTATCATGCGAGCCCTATGTGACGTTTAACGGCACGGGAAGGATGTAAGATGTAAGTTCTTGTTTAATCCTGGCTCCAACATCCACTCTGTATAACACGGCGGGAAATGTTTGCTTTGCCCGTCCAGTTCTACTTGCAATGGAGAGACCTTTCCTACTCTTCAACTCTTTTTTTAAACCTGAGAAATCCTCGGATGATCTTCTCATTCCAGGTTCCTCAAGAAGATTGAAGGCAAGTCTTCAATGCAAGTCTCCCAGATGTTCGTGAACGAGAGAATCCGTACCTCTATGGCGCCTAGATATAAAAAAGAAGATAGCCTCTATCCAATTCATCTAGATATGCCGTAAGTCTCGCCGGACCGGCTTGCAACCGACAGCATAATGTCGTCGAGTTAAACAACGGTCAACGTTGTTCGTGTATCTATGCATTTTGGAATATACCAGGTTATTTCCCTTATAACATTGATTATATCCCCTTGCAGAGACCGCGCAGAGTTAATTTATACTTTAAGGGGACTTTCAAGTCTCCATTTGTATGTATAAAGAGTATATGCGCGCTTGTATGTCTGTATGTATTTATGTATGCACATACACTTTTGAGCATATGTACTTTCTATAAATGCACATATAACGTTGTACAGTGCACTGATATCGGCATTTAAAAAAGAAAAAAAGGTAGTATTTGGATATATTCTTACATATATGCACAATAAGAAGAAACACATGCAGATAGATGTGACACATACATACAAAAATTGTATGGGCAAACATATATACATTATGTCACAGTATGTGTATGATACACAGTGTCAGTTGTATGCTGTAAAAATATGAACACATTGAGTCATATGTGTAAACGTGTATAAATAGATAATGACAACAAGAGATGGAATGATGAAAGAAGATGCAAAAAAAAATAAGAGATGAAGAGGACGAAGAATGAGGCAGTGGGGCAGTGAGTGATGGGAATGCAGTGCTTGTATGCAAGAGAGAGAGAGAAAGAATGAAAGAGAGAGATAGAGAGAGAGAAAGAATGAAAGAGAGAGAGATGTGACAGTATTCCTGATACATGCATAATTTTCTCAATATTGCACGTCGATTCCCAAATTCATCAACAAAATGTACACATTCCAGAATAAACATCATATATTTCCAAGAAATATACTGGAAACCATGCACCATCTCAAGATATGCTCAAAGAAAATTTGAACCATTTCAGGATAAGCAAGACAAAGCCAACATCTTCAAGAAACAGCTTTGTTATTGAGTTACCTCGGCTTGTCTGTGCATAAAATAAAATGATTACTAAGAAAGTCTCCATGTGTTATTAAATTTGTTTTTATAAAAATATAATTAATTCATTCATTCATTTGCATGTCCTTGGGGAACTTTGCCTCCCTAACAGCTCTCCTGTAGGCCTCTCGGTTGTGAGCAAGATGGCCTGCTGCTGATGCATCCATTTGCAGATTATCAACTATGTCTTGCAGCCATCTTCGTTTTGGTCTTCCTCTCTTTCTTTTTCACATTATGTACCCTTCCAAGATGGTTTTCTCTAGATTATCGTAATGTTTGATGTGTCCAAAATATTTAAGTTTTCTCTCTTTAATCTGTCTTACTAGCCAACCTTCTTCAGTATTACGTTCTTGTAGAATGGATATATTTGTTCTTTCTTGCGTCCATGATATTTGAAGAACTCTTCTATAGCATTTACATTCAAAGGCATTTATGTGTTTATCAGCTGTTTTGTTAAGTGTCCAGGTCTCACAGGCATATTTTGCGATGGGAAAGATGCATCCCTTAAAAATCTTATTTCTATAGTTCTGTCTGTTCCTCTTCACAGATTCTTTAGTTGTTTATATTTTGAAGAGTGATAGATATCCTTTTAATTTCCCTCATTGTATCTCCACTATTAGTTAGTAGTGATCCAAGATATTCAAAACTCTCCACGTTTTCCTCACTGATACATATTTCAGCTGCCTTGTTTGTTTTGTCAGTTGTCCATCAATTTAGTTTTCTTCGCATTAAGATAGATGTTTTGCTCTTCACTGTTCTTACGGACTGACATAATTAGTCTTTCAACTCCTTTTTGTGTTGTGGACAGTAATATTGTGTCATCAGCATATCTAATCTCTGGTATTTCATAACCTCCAATTGTTATGGCAACGTAATATTCTTTGTCTACATCTTCTCTAACATTCCTCATTATATTTTCAGTATACAAGTTAAATAAGTAAGGCAACAATATGCACCCCTGACGGATCCGTTGTTTTATGTCAAACCAAGTTGTTTCACCATTTATTCTTACTGCTGCCTGTTGGTCTAGATACAGCAGTGATGTTAATTGTATCAAATGTGTTGGAAATCCCATTTATTCCATTATTTCCCAAAGTTTCTGGTGTTGTACACAATCAAATGCCTTTGAGTAGTCTATAGAAGATAAATATAGATTCACATTAAGCTCTCTGCATTTCTTTATTATTAATCTTTTATTGAATATACCACAGAAAACAACAAGACAACTGGTTTGGCCATGTTACACAACTACCACCAGACAGTATACCATAGGAAACAACAAGTCAAATGGTATGATTACGTTACACAACTACCACCAGACAGTATACCATATGAAACAACAAGTCAAATGGTATGATTACGTTACACAACTACCACCAGACAGTATACTACAGAAACAACAAGTCAAATGGTTTGACCACATTACACAACTACCACCAGACAGTATACCACAGAAAACAACAAGTCAACTGGTTTGGCCACATCACACGACTACCACCAGACAATATACCACAGAAAGCAACAAGTCAACTGGTTTGGCCACATCACACGACTACCACCAGACAGTATACCACAGAAAGCAACAAGTCAACTGGTTTGGCCACATCACACGACTACCACCAGACAGTATACCACAGAAAACATTCACACCAAGATTTGTAGGCAACACAGGGAGAGAATGCCCACACGAGAGATGGATGAAGGAAACCACAAAAACCTTATAACATTCCATTATATGAAGCAAATCACCAAACACTATCAAGATATTAGTCCACTCAACAGAGAAGACAAGGCAGATCTCAAACATGACACAGACAGCTGAGATGCCTGCTTACATTATTCCAACCAATATCCTAATTCAATTCCATGTAATAAAGTAGATGTAAAGTAGATGTAATAAAGTAGATGTAATAAAGTAGATGTAATAAAGTAGATGTAATAAAGTAGAAGTAATAAAGTAGATGTAATAAAGTAGAAGTAATAAAGTAGATGTAAAGTAGACATAAAGTAGATGTAATAAAGTATATGTAATAAAGTAGAAGTAATAAAGTAGACATAAAGTAGATGTAATAAAGTATATGTAATAAAGTATATGTAATAAAGTAGAAGTAATAAAGTAGATGTAATAAAGTAGATGTAAAGTAGATGTAATAAAGTAGAAGTAATAAAGTAGAAGTAATAAAGTAGATAGAGGTGCATGGTTCAGTTTTACTAAAAGATGGAAAGGGTGAGGAGAGTTGGCAGAAACAAGAACGACAGAAAATGGGATGCTACATCACATAAATGAAGAACATACAACGATCCAATACTTCAGCAAAAATCTTTTCCAAGGATCACATACAAAAACAACACAGTAGATTAAAAACATAACAAACAGATAAAAAAATTACACTGTTTTGGTATCCTCCTTGTATGAAAGATGGGTACCGAAAAAAAAAAACCGCTAAGTAATGTTCAATTTTTTAATCTGGTTTTTGTGTGTGTTTTTATCTGTTGTGTTTTTCTGTCCACAACACAAAAAGGAATGGAAAAAACTAATTATGTCAGTCCATAAGAATAGTGAAGAGCAAAACCTCTATCTTATTGCGAAGAAAACTAAATTGATGACAACTGACAAAACAAATAAGGCAGCTGAAATATATATCGATGATGAAAAATTGAAAGAGGTGGAGAGTTTTTAATATCTTGGATCATTGCTAACTAATAATGGAGATACAATGAGGGAAATTAGAAGGAGGACATCTATTGCTCTTCAAAAAGTAAAACAACTAAATAAGGTGTGGAGTGGAACAGATAGAACTACAAAAATAAGATTTTTAAGGGCATGCATCTTTCCCATCACAACATATGCCTGTAAGACATGGACACTTAACAAAACAGCTGAGAAACACATAAATGCCTTTGAATGTAAATGCTACAGAAGAGTTCTTCAAATATCATGGACATAAAAAAGAACAAATATATCCATTCTACAAGAACTTAATATTGAAGAAGGCTGGCTAGTGAAGAGGATTAAAGAGAGAAAACTTAAATATTTTGGACACATTAAACGTCATGATAATTTAGAGAAGACAGTCTTGGAAGGGTACATAATGGGGAAAAGAAAGAGAGGAAGACCAAAACGAAGATGGCTGCAAGACATAGTTGATAATCTGCAAATGGATGCTTCAGCAGCAGGGCATCTTGCTTACAACCAAGAGGCCTACAGGAGAGCTGTTAAGGAGGCAAAGTTCTGCAAGGGACATGCAAATGACTGACTGATGGACTGATCTGTTGTGTTGTTTTTTGTATATGATCCTTGACAAAGGCTTCTGTTGAAATACTGGATTGTTGTATGTTCATCATTTATACGCACTCACCTTACTTTCTGCCATTCTTGTTTCCTTCCACTTTCCTCACTCTGAGCCATACACCTCTGTCTACCCTCATTTATAGAAACAATTTTACCACACTCCTCATTTCTCTTATCTCTCTAGTTTATTTCCATGTAGTTTTTTTCATGCTGTGACATATGACAATGGCAGATGAAGTCTAGTTTGATGCGGTTTATGTCACAATGTGGAGCCCAATGAGACGCCCAGGGCTGCAGTTTACTGCAACTTCTTGTGTATGGTCCAAAACATGAGAAAGACTATGACAACCAATTATCATCATCATCATCATAATTGTTATCTGGGCAAAAGAGCTAAAAGCCTTGGCAAACAATATCCCACAACAAGAACAATAACTCAACTGGAAATTTTGATTAACTCCCCCTGAAACTCTAGGCTTCTCATTGGATAATTCAAGGTTTAATTAATATCGCTGTTTCCATTTTACAAAAGGCTATATTACGTACAGACTTTCATGCTATGTATACATGAGAACCCAAACACATCAACTTTGCACTCCACTGTGCGATGATATACCACAGTTACCGGCAGTTCTTATCTCTGTTATAAAACTCTTTGTTCATACGTCTGTATAATTCAGCTCATAGTCTTGGAAAGTCAAGAAATAAGGTCTCTCTCTCTCTCTCTCTCTCTCTCTCTCTCTTTTCTTTATCAATCTTCTGAGCTTCTTTCACCCATAGAAACTAGCTCAACACTTGATTGGCATTAGTTTTATCAGTTCTGAAAACTTTATAATTCAATATGCTTGAATATATAGACTTCTATATAATATACAGACTTCTATATAATACATATACTTCTATATAATACATAGTCCTATATAATATATAGACTTCTGGTCCCTAAGTACATCTTCTTCTTCTTCTTCAGCTTTCCGAGCCACTAAGACTCATTGCTGCAGATAAAGTTCGCCTCCATTCCTCTGTATTCCTAATCTTCTCTCTCCAGTTAGTGACATCAATATCGTTTATATTCTCTTCTATGTTGTCTTTCCATCTCTGTCTTGGTCTACCCCTTGGTCTTGTTTCCTTCATCTCTTGTACATACATAATTTTCGTTTATCTGTTCTCTTCCATTCTTTCTACATGCCCCAGCCAGCATAGTCTGTTCAGTTTCAAGACATTTATAATTCGTTGGGATTTAAATAAGCTGTTCAATTCAGTGTTCTTTCTAGCTCTCCATTCTCCACTGTTGGTATCCTTTATCGGCCCAAAGATTCTTCTTAGGATCTTGTTCTCAAAGATCTGCAATTGTTGTTCATCTTTCTTTGTCGTACTCCATATTTCTGATCCATACATGATGGCTGGTCTTATTATAGTTTTGTAGATTGTTATTTTGGTGTTTTGAGACAGGATTTTGGATTTTAACAGGTCTTGCAAGGCAAAGTATATTTTATTCCCTATCTATACTCTGCTTCTAATTTCCTCATTTACTATATAAGTACATATTTATCTACATAAAGCAAACGTCAAATAAACATTGATTCTTATTTGGCTAAATTCTCCATTGCAGTCTGGGCTTGTCTCAGCTCTGAAAATAAATTAAATAATACATTAAGATGAAACAGAATGAGATATGTTTGAAAGAAACCATCTCAGAAGTTTACATAATCTTCCATTCACCCATAAATCTCATTTTACACTAAATGACTGAGCATCCACTGCCTGGTAAGTCTTGCAGGCACTTTGCAGTGAAGCTGTGAGCTCTTTCCAACCTCACTGTCTGAGCCATCCTTTGTATGGTGTCCTATGCTTTGCACATCTTGACTTCGATAGCCAAGCTGTTCTTGGTCTACCCTTTTTCCTTCATGTGTCTATGGTAGTATCTAAAACGGTGGTGCCAGCGGCTCTTTTGGAGTTTATAACAAGTCTCTTTCTAGCCCTTTTGAAGTATATAACCAGTCCATTTCTAGCCATTTTGAAGTATATAACCAATCTATTTCTAGCCCTTTTGAAATATATAACCAATCTATTTCTAGCTTTTCTTGAGTATATAAAATCAATAAATTTCGAGCCCTTTTGAAGTATACAACCAAACTATTTCTAGCTTTTTTGAAGTATATAGCCAATCTATTTATAGCACTTCTGGATTCAAAGGTTCAAAATCAGACTCTGGCGTCACTGCATTCAGGGCAACCCTATATATGCTCTATCACATGCTGCAGCATCCACCCAATTCAGATGGCCAAAGACCATCAGTAATGAAGAGTTATGGCAGAAAATGAACCGAGAGTGAAGCAAAATGATAATAAAAAAGACAATGGGAGATGGGACAGGACATACAGTTAGTAAACCAATCACAAACATAACCAGACAAGCTCTCACCTGGAATCACTAGGGGAAACTGATTGACTGACTGATCTTTATTTCCAAAGGGTTAAGAATTGGGCACACAGGCCTGTCTGACATTCTGCCCCTTACTATACAACTTTCACTCTGTTCCAGACATTCTACAAATATGCTGCTCATTTAACCAACATAACTAACAATGGAAAGCTGAGAGACATAAAATAAAATAAAACATTTATGTTTCACTCTTATCCATTCACTCAGTACAGAAAGTAACTACGTACATATATAACTGACTATCTACCAAACAAGAATAAACTATTCAGAATAAACAATTAACTGAATTCGGTGTTTGTAAGAGCAGTCTAAAATAACTATTTTAACTCTTAAATAACTTTAACCATGGGAAAGAGGAAACAAGGAAGACCTAGAAACGCCTGCCAAAGGAGTCCCGAAACGGAGATCGAAAAAGAATGACTGCATCTGGAGACGGAAAGAAGAAACAGCCCAGGATAGAAATAAATGGAGAGCCCTTATTGATGGCCTATGTCCCAGATATGGGTTAAAAAAAAAAAAAAAACGAGATGGAAAAAAAAAAAGAGAACGAAAGAAAGAAAAGGCAATTTTTTCTTACCGTAAAGTAAAACTCTGAACTTGTCTGCTGTTAACGTAAATGCTACAGGTTCCGCTTCTGAAGAGCCCCCATGTTTGACAGCAAGTTTCAGCTGAACACTCGGTTCACTTACGTTCTGTTGCAGGTGAACAGCGCACGCACACAGAAAAGAAAAACTTTTGATGAAAATGTTACATAATTTAATTCTTCTGTGAGTATGTAAACATACGTACGTGCATATATCCATCCATCCATGTCCTTGGTCAGCGACCAGCTAAGCAGTCACTGCCCAGTATGCCCTATGGTATCTTGCAGGGCAGCAAACAAATTCTCTCCACCTCTCACAGTCTGCAGCCAGTCTTTATACTGTGTCTCAGCTGTACTGCATGCTACTCATTTCTGCTTCTACAGTTCTCTGCCAGGCAGCCTTTGGTCTGTCTCTCTTTCTTTTTTCCCTCGGGTGTCCATCTCATGGCTGTTTTAGCAATGTTGCTGTGGTCTCTTCAGAGATGTGTGCTTATGTATATACAAGGTCCAACAATTAAGTAATGAGACTGATTTTATTATGGCCAAGATAAAAATGCCATCTATGATGCAAAGCATGGAATCCAAAGAAGCAACCTTCATCTATGATCTGGAAACTTTTCATCGCCGTCCGATAAGCAGATGACAAAAGAGCCGCCATATTGCTGACCTAGTTGGAGGTGCACTGTTACATAATCAACATGGAGCAAAAAGCTAACATTAAATTCTGTTTAAAACAAGGAAAAAGTGCCATTGAGACAGTTGAATTGATGCAACAAGTTTATGAGGATAATTGTTTATCTCGTGCACAGATATTCAGGTGGTATTCACAATTCAAAAGTGGTGTGGAAATGATTACAAATGCAACTAGACATGGATGCCCAATTTCTGTTCATAATGAGGAACATTAAACGTCAGATAATCTGGAGAAGACAATCTTGGAAGGGTACATAATGGGAAAAAAGAAAGAGAGGAAGACCAAGGCGAAGATGGCTGCAAGACATCATTGTTGATCTGCAAATGGATTCATCAGCAGCAGGCCATCTTGCTCACAACCAAGTGGCCTACAGGAGAGCAGTCAGGAAGGCAAAAGTTCCACAAGGGGACATGCAAATGAATGACTGACTGTTTACACAGTAAATTAGGAACAAGAATTACAGGAGGAGCAAAAATATATAGAACTAGTGCACTTTGAAAAAGATAAATGAACAGAAGAAGAATACAATAATTGGTGTATAAGTATACAACTATACACTAAACACTGCAGTAAAGCTGTGATACTAGAATGCATAAAATTGGAAAAAAGTAGGAGCAGCTTTATTACTTAATGATTACAAAGTTGTGACGTTTCGGCGTGAGCCTTAATCATACAAAAACATACAGGACGAAGAAATAGGGAGAGGAGATAAAGTATAGATTTACATGAATACTGTTACAAAAAAAAAAAAGTTTTTTAAAGGAGTACTTAGCTGTAAATTGCAAGGTGTGGCTTGTCTGGCGGTGTGTGTCAGGAATGGATCTGGTAGGACGTGGAAATTGTTTAAATAGAGACCTGTGACATGTGGTCGGTGGGTTGTAAGAAGAATACAGCTGCTGCACTCTGAGTATAGTGAATAAACTACATCTTACATTCTTCCCATACTGTTAAACGTCACATAGGGCTTGCAAGGTAGTTCGCCAAGTTTTCCTGTTTTCAGCGAGCTTTTCAATCTCATCAAGGGACTCTATGCCTACTAATCTGGCCTATCTTAACAATGTCCTCTTTAGAGTTTCACGTGGTCAACCTCTTTTTCTTCATTCTGTTGTGTTCCACTTCACAGCTTGTTTTGGGATTCTCTGACTGTCTCTTCTGATCACATGACCAACATATGTCCATCTCCTTTTTCTGATCACGCGTGAAACTGGTTGTTGTTCACTCATCTGCCTTATCTCTGCATTGTTCTTGAACTCATTTCACTTTATACCAAGTATTTTTCTTTAGGCATTTGTTTTCAAAAGAGTCTAATTTGTTAGAGTAAAGGAAAGCAAGTACAGAATTAGTGCATTCTGAAAAAGGTAAATAAGGAACAAAATCATTGAATCGTGCACTTTGAAAGGATAAATGAACAGCAAGAACTATACAGAAAGTATACATTTGAAATTGAGTAAAAGAAAAGTTAAACACATACAAGTAAGTGTACTGTGAACATGTAAATAAGGCTGTCATCTACTGAGACTGTGAGGATTTGGGTCTCCAAATACAGAATGGATCACAAAATGAAATGAGTCCATTTCACAAAACTTTCTGTTGTTTTTTTTCCTTCCATACAGAGAAACAGCAATGGGAACACAAGGCAGGCCGGTTTTTCATGGGCCAGCCCGTACTTCCACTGTTTACTCACCCGTAACTCACTGGAACTGAGAATGTAATCAACTCTCCACTGTGCAGACTCCAGACTTGAGACTGAGGAAGGAAATGGATGATGATAGTGATAATGATGATAATGACAATGATGATGATAGTGCTGGTGATGGTAGTAGAAGTATACATGATGATGAATATGATGTGGTGGTGATGATGAGCAGAATAACCCAAGCTAAGATAATGTTTTAATTTAATTTATAAAAATAAGATTTTTAAGGGCATGCATCTTTCCCATCGCAACATATGCCTGTGAGACCTGGACACTTAACAGAACAGCTGAGAAACACATAAATGCCTTTGAATGTAAATGCTACAGAAGAGTTCTCCAAATATCGTGGACACAAAAAAGAACAAATATATCTATACTACAAGAGCTTAATATTGAAGAAGGCTGGCTAGTGAAGAGGATTAAAGAGAGAAAACTTAAATATTTTGGACACATTAAACGTCATGATAATTTAGAGAAGACCGTATTGGAAGGATATATAATGGGAAAAAGAAAATGAGGAAGACCAAGATGAAGATGGCTGCAAGACATCGTTGACGATCTGGAAATGGATGCAACAGCAGTAGGCCATCTTGCTCACAACCGAGAGGCCTACAGGAGTGCTGTTTGGGAGGCAAAGTTCCGCAAGGGACATGCAAATGAATGAATGAAGATAATGTTGCAAAAAATGAAAAAGTACGAGGGGTAATTGATAAGCTCTCGGCATAAGATACAATGGATTATTTGTGGAAAACTTTTTTGGGTTATTTCTCAACACAGTCCCCTTGCAAGTTTATGCACTTATTCCAGAGAATCTGGACAATATGGATCCCTTCTATGTAAAAGTCAACACCTTGTGCCAGTAGAAAGTGGTCTACATCAAGAATGATGTCATCGTCTGAAGCAAATTTGCAACCACTGAGCTCCTTTTTGAGTTTGGTAAACAGGTAATAGTCCAAAGGGGCCAAATCTGGGGAATAAGGAGGATGTTCAAGAAGCTGGAAGCCACATTCATGATGAAAGATAACTCCTCTCGTCAATTTCCCTCGATTTGACCCGCAGTTGCTTCATAAGATTAGCGTAATAGGCCCCACTGACCGTTTTGTCCTTTTGAAGATAGTCTACCAATAGCACACCTTCTGAATCCCAAAAGATGGAAGCCATCACTTTCCTTGCAGACAGAACCAGCCTTGCTTTCTTTGAAGGTGGGGATCCATGATGTTTTCACTGCTTTGACTGTTCTTTGGTTTCTGGTTGAAAATGATGAACCCATGTCTCATCCATAATCATAAATTGCTGAAGAAACTTTTCAGGATTTGCAGAAAGATGGCCAAGATTGTCCCTTGACATGTTGAGATGCTGTCGTTTGTGATCAGCTCCAAGAGGTTTCGGGACCTATCGAGTAAAGACCTTTGTCATTTGAAGATCATTGTGAATAATGGCATGAACACGTTCCTGGGAGATGCTCAACTCAGTAGCAATGTACTGCTCAGTTAGTCGTTGATCCTCCATTATCACGTCACGGATTCTGCCGGTGGTTTAATCTGTGGTTACCATTCGTGGTCTTCCTGGATGGGGATCATCTTCCAGACTCTCCCTTCCATGTTTGAAATGAGCTGCCCATTTCTTCACTGCGCTGTAAGAAGAGGCACTCTCCCCTAGAGTCTCTAACATATCCTCATGGATCTCCTTCGATGATGCAGAGACAGCGAATGATTGCTCGATGAGAAATTGTATCCATTTTCTCAATTTCTGCCACCCCTTACCACTTCAGTAACCTGTGAAGAAAAAATTAGTTTTCAGTTACTTCTTTATTTCTTGAAACTTGGGTGTTTAATCTTACATTAACCTGATCTACAAAGGCACCTGTCATCAACTGTGTGTTTCAAGTATTTGTACCTTATGCCGAGAACTTTTCAATCAACCCTTGTATTCTGTTCAACAAATCACTGTCACTGAGTGCAAGGAAATGGGTACTCCAATGCTACACAGGGCCAGTTCTGATCTATGGGTATGAAGCCTGGACCGTTACTAAAGAGATGCAGCAATGTCCGGAAGCCATGGATATTAAGGATACCATGGACAGGAGGAAAATCAGATGAAGAAATACTACGGTCGGTAAAAAGATAGTCTAAATTTACAGGACATGTCATGAGAAGAGGCAAATTAGAACACAAAAAGAAAAGTTGGAAGGGGGGGGGGGGGAGTCCCCAGAGGGCTGGGGTAGACCAAGAGAGAAAATCCAGGACTGACTGACAAGATGGCACAGAAATAGGACACCAGAACAAATCATAAGAGGCAACACAAAACGGAGAGTTATGGCTGCCAACGCCAGCCGGCACGGCACCTGATGATGATGATGATGAAGAAATAATGAATTTATGGATAAAATATGAAAATGATGAGTCAAACATTTGCCAGTCAGTCAACTCATAGACGCAACACAAAACTGAGTCCTTGCGGAACTGCCTCCCTAACATCTCTCCTGTAGGCCTCTCGGTTGTAAGCAAGATGCCCCGCTGCTGATGCATCCATTCAGAGATCATCAACAATGTCTTGCTGCCATCTTCGCCTTGGTCTTCCTCTCTTTCTTTTTCCCATTTTTCCCTTCCAAGGCGGTCTTCTCTAAATAATCATGATTTTTAATATGTCTAAAATATTTAAGTTTTCTCTGTTTAATCTTCCTTACTAGCCAACCTTCTTCAATATTAAGTTCTTATAGTATGGATATATTTGTTCTTTTTTTTATCCATGATATTTGAAGAACTCTTCTGTAGCATTTACATTCAAAGGTATTTTGTTAAGTGTCAAGGTCTCACAGACATATGTTGCGATGGGAAAGATGCATGCCCTTAAAAATCTTATTTTTGTAGTCCTGTCTGTTCCTCTCCACAGATTCTTTAGTTGTTTTACTTTCTGAAGAGCAATAGATGTCCTCCTTTTAATTTCTCTCATTGTATCTCCATTATTAGTTAGTAATGATCCAAGATATGCAAAACTCTCCACTTCTTCCAATTTTTCTTCACTGATACATACTTCAGCTGCTTTATTTGTTTTGTCAGTTGTCATCAATTTCGTTTTCTTTACATTAAGATAAATCTCTCTCTCTCTCTGAACCTTAAGTGCCCAGGGCACATGGGGCTTCCGCAAGGGTTTTCCACAAATGCCTGTCCTTCGCCTTTTTTTCTGCTCTTGCCCAGGTGAGACCTCTATTGCTCAACATCCTTTCTGTTGTTCTTCTCCATGTCTCTTTTGGTCTACCCTTACTTCTGCTCCCCTGTGGTGTCCATCTTAGTGCTATTTTTGGTAGTGAGTTGTCAGTCATTCGGAGCACATGTCCCAACCATCGCCATCGTCTTTCCTCAATAATTGTTGTCAGTGGTTTCATCTGCATTTCTGCTAATAAGATGTTATTTCTTATGGTGTTTGGCCAAAATATTTTTCTAATTCTTCGTAAACATTTAGTCTGGAAAGAATTCAACTTGTTTTCTATGGTTTTGGTGATTTTCCAGCATTCACTTCCATAGAGTAGTACACTTAGAACATTACTCTTAAATATCCTGATTTTTATATTTATGCTTAGTTTATTTCATTTCCATATATTCTGCAGCATTGCAAAAGCCTGGTTTGCTCTAGTAAGTCTACTGTTGATGTCCTCTGTGCTGTCTCCATTTTCTACTACTCTGCTGCCAAGGTATACAAATTCGTTGACCTTCTCCACTAACTTGTTATCTACTCTGAGTACATTTCTGTTGTTCACATTTTGCTTCATTAACTTTGTCTTTCCTACATTGATCTTTAGTCCTATGTTGTTTGCATTCTGAGTTAGCTTGTTTATTTTATCTTGCATATCTTTGTGACTGCTTGATAATAGACAAATGTCGTCCGCAAAGTCAAGGTCCTCCAGCACTGTGTCAAGGGTCCATTGTAATCCTCTGCGTTTGTCTGATGTTGCCTCCTTCATTAACCAGTCTACTGCCAAGATAAATAATGTTGGTGATAGTACACATCCCTGTTTCACTCCTGTTTGTACCCTAAGGCTGCTGGAGGTATGTTCTCCACAGATAACTTTGCACTGAAAACCCTCGTATAGGGCTTTGATTAAATTTACTATTTTATGGGGGAGGCCATGCCATCTTAGGATTTTCCACAGTGCATCTCTGTTGACACTGTCAAAGGCTTTCTCAAAATCTATGAATAATGCATATGTTGTACTATGCCACTCATTTGCCTGTTCTAATATTTGTCTAAGTACAAATATGTGGTCTATGCATGATCTTCCTTTCCTAAATCCTGCCTGCTCTTTCCAAAGTTTTTCCTCAAGTGTTGGTACAATTCTGTTGATGATTATTCTGCAAAATACTTTACTGGTGAGTGGCAGTAGGGTAATGCCTCTCCAGTTCCCGCAATCTCTGAGGTCACCCTTCTTTGGTAGTTTTACTATAAGCCCAGTTTTCCACTCCTCTGGGGCTTTTTCTAGATCCCAAATTTGTTGTAATATCCGGCAAAGTTGTTTTGGTGTTTCTATTTCTTCTGCTTTCAACATCTCAGCAGTCACTTCATCTTCACCTGGTGCCCTGTCTGATTTTAGCTTCTTTATCGCCTCCTTTACTTCATTTATTGTTATTGGTCCTGTATTGATGTTTAGTTCCGTTTTTGCTTCAGGTATGTCTATTGTTTGTGCTCCTTGTGTTCTGTTTAGTAGGGTATTAAAGTGTTCCCTCCATCTTTCAATTTTTTCTCTTTCTCCACTGACCAGTTGTCCATTTTGTGTTCTTACTGCACTTTCACATCTTGTGTTGAAGTTACCTGTCATCTGCTTTGTGATTTTATATATGGTTTTCATGTCATTTGTATATGCTGCTTTCTCTGCTGTTTCTGCTAAGTTGTCATAATATTGACGTTTATCTTGACGGCATGATTCCTTCACTTCTTTGTCTTTTTGTGCATAATTACTTAAAACTCGTTCTTTATGCCGTTGTGATTTGGTGTTCAGTAATTTTCCCTTGATTTCTTTTCTTTGCTCTATCTTTTCCCATGTGGTCTCGCTTATCCATTCCTCTTTTCTCCTTTTCCGATATCCCAGCACCTCTTTTGCTGTTTCCTGTAGTGTTTTATTGAACTCTAATATGGACATTTCTGCTTCGTCTTGTAGGACACTGAAGCGGTTCTTAAGTACTATTGAGAATTCATTTCTTGTTTGCTGGTCTATCAGTTTTCTTGTATCAAAATGTAACTTTCTGTGTTCTCCGATTTTGGCTTTCCTTAATTTTAGTTTTATTTTTGCTACCAGAAGGTTGTGATCACTTCCTACATCTGCTCCTTTCCTTACTTGCACATCTTGTAGTGACCGTTTCCACTTGTTGTTAATTAGTATGTGATCAATTTGGTTTTCTGTGGTTTTATCTGGTGACCTCCAAGTCACCTTATGGATGTTTTTGTGTTGGAAAATTGTCCCTCCGATGGTCATCATGTTTTCTTCACAGAAACTGCACAGTCTTTCTCCATTTTCATTTATTTCTCCGATTCCTTCTCTTCCCATGATTATTCTTCTATCTTCATTTCCTTCACCTACTTTTGCATTGAAATCGCCCAAGATGAGTAGCATATCATGCTTGGGTATTGTTTCTACTGTTGCTTGGAGGCTGTTGTAAAAATCTTCTTTTAATTCCTCTTCAGCTGCTTCTGTTGGTGCATAACAAACTATAATAGACAGCTTCGTGAATCTTGAGTTGAACCGTGCATATAATAATCTCTCATTTATTGGGGTCCATTTCAGCAATGCTCTTGATGCTTCTTTTGTTATAATCAATGCTACTCCTCCTTCATGAAGATCTTCTTTACCTGACCATATTATTGTATCTTCTGTGTGCTGTGTTGTTAATTTCCTTCTGCCTTGTCCTGTCCATCTTGCTTCTTGTATTCCTAGTATGTCTAGTTTATATCTGTGCATTTCCTTGATGGTTTGTGCTAGTTTTCCAGTCTGGTTTAGTGTTCTTACATTCCAGCTGCCTATTTGCATCTTTTGTTTAGGTTCCAGGAGGTCTGCGGTCATGCTGGGGACTTCCAGTGGCTGGCTTTCATCCACAACCTTCATGGGCTCAGTTTCCTGATACGCATTTCTCCTTCCACCTGCATTTGCTTTTTCCCTTGCTTCCGTTTCTGTAGCAGTCTGATAGTTTTTTTACCAGATAGGGTTGCTGGCCCTATGCTGAACCCTCCTTAGTCGCCTTTTACGATCATGCATGGTAGGGTACAGTGGTCCTATTCTTTGCAGATCCCCGGTACCACACGGGGGATTAAGATAAATAATGAGTAACTAATGAAATTATGAGCCAGTTATGAAAAGAAAATAAAAGATGAATAACCAATGCGTGGGTGAAACTTTGAAGTTCTCACAAAAAAAAAAAAAAAAAAAGATTAATATAACCTACTATTTCCTTTGGGAGAACTAAACAAGTTTGACTTAACAGAAGTACACTCACCTCTCAGGCTGGTTTGTCTGAAGTGTTCCTGAAGATGAGTCTGCCCATCAGAGTATGACTTGCACAACGACAGGGTGTGTTCTGTTTAGAGGAAGAAGAAGATCTCAGTTGGATTTAGTTGTTGGGGCAGCAGGCTTAGATGCTGAAATGACTGTGTCTTCGGGGAAAAGGGGGGGGGGGGGGGAACTAAGACACATTTGTCAGAGTAGCAAGTTAAGGCACTGGGATAACTATGATGCCAATAGCACACTTATCAGAGCAGCAAGTTAAGGCACTGGGATAACTATGACGCCAATAGCACACTTATCAGAGCAGCAAGTTAAGGCACTGGGATAACTATGACGCCAATAGCACACTTATCAGAGCAGCAAGTTAAGGCACTGGGATAACTATGACGCCAATAGCACACTTATCAGAGCAGCAAGTTAAGGCACTGGGATAACTATGACGCCAATAGCACACTTATCAGACCAGCAAGTTATGACACTGAGATAACTATGATGCCAATAGCACACTTATCAGAGCAGCAAGTTAAGACACTGAGATAACTATGATGCCAATAGCACACTTATCAGACCAGCAAGTTAAGACACTGAGATAACTATGATGCCAATAGCACACTTATCAGAGCAGCAAGTTAAGGCACTGGGATAACTATGCTATGATGCCAATAGCACACTTATCAGAGCAGCAAGTTAAGACACTGAGATAACTATGATGCCAATAGCACACTTATCAGAGCAGCAAGTTAAGACACTGAGATAACTATGCCACAAATGATACATTTACAGGGGCAAAGAATTAAACGCTCTATTAACTGCCACAGATGCTCTTGCTATCAAGCTGTTGTGTTACTTCTCGCCAAGATAAGTATCTATCCATGCTCTTCTCTTATTATAATGGAGACTGGTTTTGAAAAATGCTGAGCTCTTCTTCTGAAAGTTGGAAATGGGGTGGGGTGAGGGTGGTGGTGAAGAAGATGCTGTCTGATTATGCAATCAGTGACTCATAGGTGATATGCTAGTGTCTGGGTTAGCGACCCATAGCTGACCAAGACGCTGTCCCACCTTTCCTTTGGTACCCCCAATAATGGGCATTACCTGGCTAAAGGGGCTGGGATTTCCATAGCCCCCATGGTGGTGGAGTCTACTAAAGAAGCACTGCACACTCCCCAGCTTTTTAGCTGTACTCCCGGGGTGAAAAAATAGCCGCCATAACCAGCTGCCATAACCAGCTCCCATACCAATACACTGCTGTAGACACCTTAACAGCATCAGCTGCAAAGAACACCAGCTCGCAGTTACAGGGAGATAACACAAGACAAAACAAGCCTGAAAGTTTGGAAAGCTACCACTGCCCACTCTAAATCTGACCCCATTCTGTTTTTGAAACCTCCACTTCTACAATAACTGTAGGTGGGTAGAGAGAGTTTACTTATTCATTCACAGAAAGCTCGGTTTACTAACCCAGTAGTAATGGGTTCAAGTCCCAGCTGTGGGGGCCTTTTTTTCTGGCACTACCACACCAAAAAGGCCCCGGTATCCACCCAGCCTCTAAAAATGGGTACTAGAGAAATCAGGCCATGTGTGATAATGACCGCATCACACTTTCATGTATTGTAGGTCTTGGAAATACGGGCCTAACACTATATCCCCCAGCATGCTCTCCCATGCCTTTCGTCGCCTAGATGACGGTTACAGTTTCTCATGTGGTGCCTTTAGTTGCTGTAGTGACATTTGGTTTGTTTCATTTAAAAAAAAAAAAAAAACAGGTGGAATGTTTAGATTGTAAACATTTAGTGCACATGCCCTGTGACCTTTTTTCAAAATGCCTGAAGAGTGTTTAGTTATGAGGGAGAAAAGTGATGTTTTCTGCGAGAAATTTCAATTTTTGGTGATGTAGATAGGGGTAGACATGCCCTGTCACCAGACCACTGTTCTTGAATGTAAACCAAGTAGATCTAGACATATTAGACTGTATAAAATAGGACAAAGTAGGAGCAGCTTTATTATTTAACGATTACAAAGTTGTGACGTTTCGGCGTGAGCCTTAATCATACAAAAACATACAGGACGAAGAAACAGAGAGAGGAGATAAAGCATAGATTCACATGAAAAAGAGTACTTACTTTTAAAAAAAATTTTTTTTTTTAATAGTATTCATGTGAATCTATACTTTATCTCCTCTCTCTATTTCTTTGTCCTGTATGTTTTTGTATGATTAAGGCTCACGCCGAAACGTCACAACTTTGTAATCGTTAAGTAATAAAGCTGCTCCTACTTTTTCCTATTTTATACAATCTGGTATCACAGCTTTACTGCAGTGCTTCGTGTATAGTTATATACTTATACACTAATTATTGTGTGTAGACATATTAGACGACTGGAGAAGTAGTTAGAAGGTTATTTCAGACATTATTCTACCGATAATGCAACACTGAATCACAATACGACGTTAACAGGTAGATCTACGCATCTTAGATTGTACTGTACCTCCAGACCTTTCCGATGGTAAGGTGGACACAATCATTGTCTAAAAGCATGACATTACTTCCTTTTTCCTAAAAACCTCTGCATTTATGAAATCTTCATACATTTAGTTATATTTTGAAACATAATAAGTACACGGAAGTACATGGAAATAGTAAAATTCAATTTTACAACTATACCCCCTATACATATCAAGACCCGCGCTTTTAATCCAGCACCCAACTGAATGTCTGCTTTTTTTTTTTCCTGAGGCATGGAAAGAGTTGCATATTTTTAGATGTAAAATTTTTAAAGCAGAGTTCTGTTTGGATGTGAGGATGGATTTTGTTAGAGATGACATCACAGTCAGTGTAATGACTTTACTTCATCTCCGTACACCCAGTAAACAGCATATTGTGGCACTGCTGCTCACGACAAGAGAGTGTGGATCAAAATGGTTTATAGAGATAGGCAAGAAACCTAACTCTTAAACCAGCCAGAAACACAACATTTAGACCCGCTAGAAACCTCTTGGATCATCAAAAAACACATCTCTCTCTCTCTCTGAACCTTAAGTGCCCAGGGCACATGGGGCTTCCGCAAGGGTTTTCCACAAATGCCTGTCCTTCGCCTTTTTTTCTGCTCTTGCCCAGGTGAAGAGAGTAAGTGAGAGAGAAAAAAAAAAGAAAGAAAGAAAGAAAGAAAGAAAAGCAAACAAAGGAAGGAAGGAGGAAAGAAAGAAAAACAATGAAGCAAAGACAGAAAGAAAGAAAAACAATGAAGCAAGGAAAGAAAGAAAGAAAGAAAGAAAGACAATGAAGCAAAGAAAGGAAGGAAGGAAGAAAGAAAGGAAAAAAAAATTAAGCAAAGAGAGTAAAAAAATAAATAAGTTTACACATGCTAGACACATAACTCTTAGACCGACTACAAACCTAACTATTAGACCAGCTACAAACCTAACCCTTAGACCAACTACAAACCTAACCTTTAGACCAATTAGAAACAAAAGACCAGCTACAAACCTAACTCTTGACCAGTTACAAAGCTAACTCTTAAACCAGCTACAAACCTAAATCTCTGACCAACTACAAACCTAACTCTTAGACCAACTACAAACCTAACTCTTAGACCAACTACAAACCTAACCTTTAGACCAACTAGAAACATAACTCTTAGAATTTATCTGCTGCAGACATTGATTGTATACAACCATGAAGTAGATGGCCTACTCAGAAATGAAAGAAAACTATTGCAACCTAGTCCTTATTTAATACAATACCTGATTTACAAAATCATCACAGCAACAATTATTTAGTTCTACAAGTTCAAAAACAGCTACAAAAGCACACAGCAACTTCAAGTTCACAGTCAGCTACAAAAACTTCCAAGTTCACTGTCACACAGTAGCTCCAAGTTCACACAAAACAGCTACAACAACTTCAAGTTCATTGATAGCTACAACAACTTCAAGTTTACACACAGACAACCACAGCAACTTCACGTTCACTGATAGCTACAACAACTTCAAGTTCTCTGATAGCTACAACAACTTCAAGTTCACTGATAGCTACAACAACTTCAAGTTCACTGATAGCTACAACAACTTCAAGTTCACTGATAGCTACAACAACTTCACGTTCACTGATAGCTACAACAACTTCAAGTTCACTGATAGCTACAACAACTTCCAAGTTCTCTGATAGCTACAACAACTTCAAGTTCTCTGATAGCTACAACAACTTCAAGTTCTCTGATAGCTACAACAACTTCAAGTTCACTGACAGCTACAACAACTTCAAGTTCTCTGATAGCTACAACAACTTCAAGTTCACTGACAGCTACAACAACTTCCAAGTTCTCTGATAGCTACAACAACTTCAAGTTCACTGACAGCTACAACAACTTCAAGTTCTCTGATAGCTACAACAACTTCAAGTTCACTGACAGCTACAACAACTTCAAGTTCACTGACAGCTACAACAACTTCCAAGTTCTCTGATGATAACTACAACAACAACAACAAGTTCATTGATGATAGCTACAACAAATTCAAATTCACTGATGATAGCTACAACAACTTCAAGTTCACTGATAGCTACAACTTCAAGTTAACTGATAGCTACAACAACTTCAAGTCCACTGATGATAGCTACAATAACTTCAAGTTCACTGATAGCTACAACTTCAAGTTAACTGATAGCTACAACAACTTCAAGTTCACTGATAGCTACAACAACTTCAATTTCTCTGATGATAACTACAACAACAAGAAGTTCACTGATGATAGCTACAACTTCAAGTTAACTGATAGCTACAACAACTTCAAGTTCACTGATAACTACAACAACTTCATGCTCACTGACAGCCACAAAAACTTCAAGCATAACATAAAAGAAGACACTACACTGATCAACAAGTACACACTCTACCTCTAGGCAACCCCAGCTGCTGCAGCTCATTGGCCAGTGTTTCTGCATCCACATCATATTTAGCTGCACTTGACAGAATGAAGCTGAGTGCTGCAATGGATGCCTTGATGTCACCAATCTCTGCCAAGAAAGAAAATATAATCAAATAAACCCGTGACTAAATTGGGATATTTAAGAGTAATGTTCTAACTGTACTACTCTATGGAAGTGAATGCTGGAAAATCACCAAAACTATAGAAAACAAGATGAATTCTTTCCAGACTAAATGTTTACGAAGAATTAGAAGAATATTTTGGCCAAACACTGTATGAAATAACACCTTGCTGGCAGAAACGCAGATGAAGCCACTGACAGCAATTATTGAAGAAAGACGCTGGCGATGGTTGGGACATGTGCTCCGAATGACTAATGACTCACTACCAAAAATAGCTCTAAGATGGACACCACAGGGGAACAGAAGTAAGGGTAGACCAAAGGAGACATGGAGAAGAACAACAGAGAGGATGTTGAGCAATAGAGGGCTCACCTGGGCAAGAGCAGAAAAAAAGGCAAAGGACAGGCATTTGTGGAAAACCCTTGCGGAAGCCCCATGTGCCTTGGGCACTTAAGGTTCAGAGAGAGCGAGAGAAAATCTGACTGTGCTATGCTGTCTTATTATTTGTGCTATGCTGTCTATTATTTGTGCTATGCTGTCTATTATTTGTGCTATGCTGTCTATTATTTGTGCTATGCTGTCTGTTATTTGTGCTATGCTATCTGTTATTTGTGCTATGCTGTCTGTTATTTGTGCTATGCTATCTGTTATTTGTGCTATATTGTCTATTATTTGTGCTATGCTGTCTGTTATTTGTGCTATGCTGTCTGTTATTTTTTTTCCCAACCTCATTTCACCAAACTGGAGAAAATATAACTGCTGTTCTGTAACTGGCAGTAGTGTTATGGTTAGTGCATTCGCCTGCCAATCAGAAGGCCCCCTGGTTTGATTTTGCACATGGGCAGAATTTTTTCTGACCAATGGGCATAGGAGTTAACTCACCCTCAAAAAATGGCTACCTGATGCTTCCCTAGCAAAATTGAAGGCAACAAGGTCAGGTGCTGGCATCAGTAATGCTGTAGCAGCCTGGAAACATGAAAACCTCTTACACTTCATGCTCCCTTATGGCATGCAAATGTTATAGGTTTCTTCATTTGGCAGTATGTTGACGGATACCACTCCTTCTTCTTCTTCTGCATTCGAGGTTGTTGGTCACTTTAGATCCTGATCCCTGTCGACATGGCAAAGCCCGCAGTCCTCTCCAGATCCTGATAGGAGCCCCCAAAGCTTTTGCCCCAAGCTTGTGTCCTCTGGCCATGTCTCATGCCTCAGGTCTGCATGGTTTGGGCACTCTTGAAGGATATGTTCTGGAGTCTGGACTCCACTGCCACATGGACACTCGTCTGTGTGTGACATTTTGAGTCGATGTAGGTGGCTCAGTAATCTGCAGTAACCTGTCCTTTGGTGAAAGAGGATGGTTTGCTGATGTCTTTGTAGTTGGTGTATTGGATCTGGTTTATTGTTGCATTTTAGTTTATTTTTCTATTAAGATCTGCACTGGTTACGGATTATGGTTTTCACCTCTTGGTAGTTTACTGGATGACTGGTTTGATCTTGATTGCACAGCCCTCCTTGAAGCCCTCAAAAACAGAAAAACCAGGACCCACCACACAAAACAGCCTTCTTCACATACTTCAGGGCACTTCTGGAATCTCTAAAAACAACAAACAACCCACAGGCAAACAGATACCACTGACCCCATCTCTCCACTTTCTCTAGTTTTTTGTATCTTCCGGTCAGTCTGATTGCATTTCTTTTTTTTTTCCCCCATGTCTTTTGGTCAGGCCATTAAAATATTGTTCTCCTGGCTTTGCTGAGGTTTCTTTTTCCCTTTGAGTTTTCAAGTATCAGTGAGATGATCCAGTTGTTAGAGACAGCATTCCAAGGTTGACAGTGAAATTCTTACCTCCCCTTGGTTCTCATGAAACAGAATCTGCTGTTCCACTTAATTCAGCCAAAACTGTGTTCATCAATTCCTCAGAATGGTAAATTAATCAAAAGCTTGCTCCTTTGGTGGGCATCTGAGTGGCGACACAGTTAGTGCACTGGCCTCTCATGATGAAGGTCTGAGGTTCAAATCCAGTCATCCAGCTGTAGAAATGTGGGTACCCAGCTTCTTCTTGAGCTGGAGAAGGAAAGGCGGTTAGGCATGATGCCGACCACACCACCCTGTGGCGTGCTGACAGGTCAAGGAAAATATGAATGTTAACACCATGTCCCAAAGTGCCTCTAAGGCATGACAGGGTTACCTCCTGCTTTTTAGATGCACGTAGGGAAGATATGATGTGTGTGCGTGCGTGCGTGCCTGTGTGTGTGAGGGGGGGGCTATATAACACTCCCTATCTCCACAATAATATTCCCTCTCTACTAAGTTCTACTCTTTCCTCACCTGTGACATATATTCCAGAACCCTCACTGTATTAGATTACAGACCATTCACCCCAATCATATTCATCTACTCTGCTCATGTATTGCTTTATTAAAGCAATACATCCCTCTCTCTCCTGTCCACCTCCTCTTTATTTTCAACTCAACACACAACCCATTTCAACATTCACAGCAATCTGCCATATGCACTCCTTGGCACAGCTTCTTACATGTCACAGCGAAGAGCTTCTTTTTTTTTCTAATTTTTTTTTTTTTTGGGGGGGGGGGGGGGTTCTTATTCGTTGCACATCATTCACACGAATTTAGATTTTTTTCCTTCTTTCCCTATTTCTTTGTCCTGTACATTTTTTAATGATTAAGGTGCAAGCTGATATGTTACAAATGTGTGCTCGTTAATTCATAAAGCCGTTTCTACCTTTGTTTTTAAATAGTTTTCAACTCTGAATGTTACGAAAACATTAAATAACAAACTGTGAATATTATAACAGCGTTAAATAGCAAACTGGCTACTTATGGATGCGGCTATGAGAGCTTACCAAACTTGGCATCAGATGTCAACTTCTGTACCTTCTCATACTGCAGATGTAATGACAAATAACACTTTATTAGCATGACTTTAAACATTGAGCATACAAGTTTCAAGTTTTTTTTTGTATATAAAAACATTTCAATGGAATCCAATGTGTCTGCATCATTAAGATATATCAAATGACTGTTGTACAGTAAATGCCTGGATTTTAAATCATCATTTCATTTCAAACTTAGTAGTTAAAAAAAAAAGAAGAAAGACATGAATGCATCAATGAACAGATGTCTTGTCTCCATCTCCTGAACAAGTGTCTTGTCTCCATCTCCTGAACAAGTGTCTTGTCTCTGTCTCCTGAACAAGTGTCTTGTCTCTGTCTCCTGAACAAGTATCTTGTCTCCATCTCCTGAACAAGTGTCTTGTCTCTGTCTCCTGAACAAGTGTCTTGCCTCCATCTTCTGAACAAGTGTCTCGCCTCTGTCTCCTGAACAAGTGTCTCATCTCTGTCTCCTGAACAAGTGTCTCATCTCTGTCTCCTGAACAAGTGTCTCATCTCCGTCTCCTGAACAAGTGTCTTGTCTCCGTCTCCTGAACAAGTGTCTTGTCTCTGTCTCATGAACAAGTGTCTTGTCTCTGTCTCCTGAATAAGTGTCTTGTCTCTGTCTCCTGAACAAGTGTCTTGTCTCCATCTCCCTGGAGAAAAAGAAAGAGAGGAAGACCAAGGCGAAGATGGCTGCAAGACATCATTGGTAATCTGCAAATGGGTGCATCAGCAGCAGGCCATCTTGCTCACAACCGAGAGGCCTACAGGAGAGCTGTTAGGGAGGCAAAGTTCCGCAAGGGACCTGAAAATGACTGACAGATGTACTAGTATTCTAAAACCATACAAACATCATGTGATTTACTTACATCTAGATCTTGCCCAAGCAAATCCTTCAGAACCTGGACAGCAAGCAGCTTCATTTTAACTGATGTCTGTGGAAGTTTTAGATACAAAAAAAAAATTCATTTTACTGCCTCATACAGAAAACCTCATTTTACTGTCTCATACAGAAAACCTCATTTTACTGTCTCATACAGAAAACCTCATTTTACTGCCTCATATAGAAAACCTCATTTTACTGTCTTATATAGAAAACTTCATTTTACTGTCTTATACAAAAAACCTCATTTTACTGTCTCATATAGAAAACCTCATTTTACTGCCTTATACAGAAAACCCCATTTTACTGTCCTATACAAAAACCTCATTTTACTGCCTTATACAGAAAACCCCATTTTACTGTCCTATACAAAAAAATCTCATTTTACTGCCTTATACAGAAAACCCCATTTTACTGTCCTATACAAAAAACCTCATTTTACTGCCTTATACAGAAAACCCCATTTTACTGTCCTATACAAAAAACCTCATTTTACTGCCTTATACAGAAAACCCCATTTTACTGTCCTATACAAAAAACCTCATTTTACTGCCTTATACAGAAAAAAAAAAAACAACTTTTTGCAGCTGTACTAGAATTCATGATATCTGAGCAGTGTAGCAGAGCAGCAGTCCCTAATGGTGAAGTCTGGTGGTTTAAATCTGGCCAGAGGTGCTCCAGTCACCCAGCCGTAGAGATGGGTACCCAACTTCTTCCGGAGCAGAAAGACAGCCGGGTCTGATGCTGACCACATCACGCTTGTGTGCTGACAGGTCAAAGAAAAAAAGATGGAGACTAACACCATATCCCCTAGATGCTTCCACGGCATAACATGGTTCACCTGTGACTTACCTTTACTAGAACTCAGAATGAAACTAATTACATGTTACAATTACATATCCCTATAAGTATAGAAACCAAGTTACAATTATTCACTTCAAATGTTAATATCCACCCTTGTTTATGCATGTGAAAGCTGGAAAACAACTAAAGAAATAGAAAACAAATTAGGCTCTTGAAAACAAATGCCTAAGGAAAAGTCTCTGTATAAAGTGGAACGAAATCAAGAACAATGCAGAGCAAACAACAACCTGTCTCATGGGTGATCAGAAAAAAGGAGATGGACATATATCAGTCATGTGATGAGAAGAAACAGTCAGAGAATCCCAAAACAAGCTATCGAGTGGAACACAACAGGCTGAAGAAAAAAAGGTTGACCACGTGAAACTCTAAAGAAGACATTGGTAAGAGAGGCTAGATTAGTAGGCACAAAATCCTTTGATGAGGTTGAAAAGCTCGTCGAAAACAGGAAAACATGGCAAACTACCATGCGAGCCCAATGTGATGATTAACAGCCATGGAAAGGATGTAAGATGAAGAGAAGAAGATGTTAGTATAGATCTAGAACGCTTGGCAACTGATACAGTAATGAAGATAGTGTAATACATGCATCATTTCTGACTATAAGTGAGCATTACTGGCCTTCTTAGAGTGAGCTAAACAGCTCCATCACTGTCAGTTACACAACAGCCTGGGTTTAGGAGCTGCTCTGGGAGTTTTGTTCAGTATGACTTCCATAAACTGCTCTACTACCTAGTAGAGCCACTTCTCCCATCAAAACTTAGATAACTGTATGATTTTTTAACTGCAAACAACCAAACAGGAAACAGTAGATTTCTTTTACAGCTGTCAGTTTCTGCTCTACTGCCTAGTACAGTCACTTCTTCCATCAAAACTTATATAAATGTATGATTTTTTAACTGCAAACAACAAAACAGGAAATAGTGGATTTCTTCTACAGCTGTCAGGTGCTGTCACTGCAGGTCAGCCTCTTTAGGCAACAGCTAGTGAAGAAAACCGTATAACACACCAAGTTGAAAGCAAAGGGCAACCACCATTGTATCATCACTCCCTTGTCAAATCATGCTTCCAACAAAAATTGCCTCAGAACAGCAAGAACAGCTGATGACAAGTTAACAAATGAAATAAAATCATGAATAGGTAAGGCAAAGGCAGCCTTTTATGACATGAAGATGCTAACAAATAAGAAGATGTTCCTAAAAGTGAGGAAAAGAGTATTACAGTGCTATATTGTGTCAATATTGCTACATGGCTGTGAACCTTGGGCAGTCAACAAAGAGAGACCCGCTTCTGCGACCCACTGAGATACAGGCCCAAGCCCGTGATACTCTGAACCTCATGTGGTCCTCTCAGGGATCTCTTGTGGCCCTCTCAGGGACCACAGGACCAATCAGGGACCACAGGAGTGAATTCAGTAGGATCACGGGGCGATCTTGGTGGTAGACGCGAAAGAACAACAACAACAACAACAACAAAAAGATGACAAAGAAACTGAAAGCAACAAAGACGTGATTTTGGAGAAATATGCAACACGTAACCTGAACAGGCAGAAAAACAAACGAAGAGGCCCACAAAGAAGTTTCAGAACAATTAAAAACTAAATAATATGAAAAGAACAAAAGACAACCAAAATTTCTTCGACATATTATGAGAAGACAGAAGTCAGAGAACTAAACAATTCAAGGCAAAACAAAAGAGAGAAGGAGGCCAAGATAAAAATATCTCAGTGAACCATGGAAAAGAAAAGCATCTAATTAATCAGAAAAAAATAAGGACAGCACAAAATGAAGCAGCAGGATCATCAACGCTATCTGTCATAGCATGTAATAATAAGTTCTTTTTACATTTTACATCCTTTCCATGCCGTTAAAAGTCGCATTGGGCTCGCATTGTAGTTTGTCACAATTTCCTGTTTTCGGCGAGCTTTTCAATCTCTTCAAGGGATGCTATTCCCACTAAACTGGCCTCTCGTAACAATGTCCTCTATAGAGTTTCACAATAATAAGTTCTAATAAAAAAAAATAAGCTAATACAAGTCTGCATGTTATAATTTTTTTTTTATATATGTAAGAAAAAGAAGGATACACAAGGGATACACACGGAAGGAAGAAGAGATTAATTCCAAGAACAGGGATGACTGGAGAGCCTTTATCCGTGGCCTATGCTCTCAAGGAAGTAAAAGGTGATGATGATGATGATGATGATGATGAAGAAAAAGAAATGTAATGAAATATGCATTTGTTGCTTACAATTTTCGAGAGTATGTTGATTTCTGCAAGCACCCAGTCCGGGCAATCAAGGTCACCACAAAACCTGAAACGCTGAGAATGAAAAACATACACAATGTCAAATTCACACATTTTTTTTTTTTTGTATGACACATTTGTTCCTCTGGCAAACAAGACAGCAGCCATGGAAAGATTTCTTCTTCATTCTCCCTGTAACTGCGAGCTGGTGTTCTTTGCAGCCGATGCTGTGAAGGTGTTGGGGCACAGCACTATGTTGGCTCAGGAGTGGGTCATGGCAGCTATTTTTTCAGTCCTGGAGTGCAGCAAGGGGTATGCAATGCTTCTTTCGCAGACTCCACCACCATGTAGAAATGCCCCATCAGCCAGGCTAGGTCTGTTACTGGGGGGGTACCAACACAGAGGTGGGACAAGGTCTTGGTCAGCTATGGTTCGCTAACCCTGATGCTAGCATATCAGCTATGGTTCGCTAACCCTGATGCTAGCATATCAGCTATGGTTCGCTAACCCTGATGCTAGCATATCAGCTATGGTTCGCTAACCCTGATGCTAGCATATCAGCTATGGTTCGCTAACCCTGATGCTAGCATATCAGCTATAGTTCGCTAACCCTGATGCTAGCATATCAGCTATGGTTCGCTAACCCTGATGCTAGCATATCAGCTATGGGTTGTTGATTGCCAAACTGGACAGTGTCTTCACCCCTGCCAAGGAAGGATACAAAAGTCTTGTGTTGTTTTGATCTTCTGAATCTTATGAGTCAGATCTTATAAGTCCGCTCACAAAATCAGCTTCTTCTTCTTCTTCAGCTTTCCGAGCCATTAAGGGTCATTGCTGCATATAAAGTTCACTTCCATTCCTCTCTATTCCTAATCTTCTCCCTCCAGTTGGTGACACCAATTTCTTTTATACCTTTTTCTATGTTGACTTTCCATCTCTGTCTTGGTCTACCCTTTTGTCTTGTTTCCCTCATCTCTTGTGCATACATCATTTTCATTCGTCTATTCTCTTCCATTCTTCCTACATGCCCCAGCCAGCGTAGTCTGTTCAGTTTCAAGACATTTATAATCCACTGAGATTTAAATAAGCTGCTCAGTTCAGTGTTCTTTCTAGTTCTCTTTTCTCTGCTGTTGGTATCCTTTATGGCCCAAAGATTCTTCTTAGGATCTTGTTCTCAAAGACCTGGAATTGTTGTTCATCTTCCTTTATTGCACTCCACATTTCTGATTCATATATGACGGCTTGTCTTATTATAGCTTTGTAGGTTGCCATCTTGGTGTTTTCGGACAGGATTCTGGATTTTACCAGGTGTTGCTAGGAAAAGTATCTTTTATTCCCTATCTGTACTCTGATTTTAATTTCCTAGCTTACTATGCTGCAGCTGTTGAAAGTTGTGCTTAGATGTTTATGTGTTTCTGTTTTCCTGATAGAAAATCAACTACAAAAAAGGGATAGCAAGCAGATGAATGAAAGGACAGAATAACATCAGGTATGTGAGGCAAGGACTGTTTGGACATTACTGTATCATTTAACACATGAAGGTACCATTGTATATTATGTCTGCCATAAGAATCAGAACATTAATAAACAAAAAAAAATGTGAGAAAATGAAAGAGGAAAGGAAAGTATTGAGACACTTGGTCATTCAGCACTGAAGAAAGCATTTTCTTATATCCATCCGGTGCCGTAAAACATTACATAGAGCTCACAAGGTAGTTCGCCAATTTTTCCTGTCTTTGGCAAGCCTTTCAACCTCATCAAGGGATTTTATGCCTGTTAATCTGGTCTCTCTTAACAATATCTTATTTAGAGTTTCACATAGTCTGCCTCTTTTTCTTTGGCCTGTTGTGTTCCACTTAATAACTTGTTTTGGGATTCTCTGACTGTTTCTTCTCATTACATGACCAACATATGTCCATTTCCTTTTCCTGATCACACATGAGACTGGTTGTTGTTCAGTCATCTGTCTTATCTCGGCATTGTTCTTGAATTCGTTCCACTTGATGCCAAGTATTTTCCTAAGGCATCTGTTTTCAAGAGAGTCTAATTTCTTTTCTATTTGTTTAGTTATTTTCCAACTTTCGCATGCATAAATGAGGGTGGATATTACATTTAAATTGAATAATCTTAACTTGATTTTTGTACTTATAATTTTTGAATGCCATATGTTCTCAAGATTCTTGAAGATCAGTGCTGCTTTTGCAATTCTAATTCTAACTTCCTTTCTGGTGTCACCATCCTGGTCTATGTAGCTGCCAAGGTATGAAAAGTGATTGACTTCTTCAATATCAGTACTTCTGTGTGTATTTGTCCATTTTAATTAATGGGAATTTTCATTATTTCTGTTTTGTCCTGGTTAATTTCAAGTCTTATTTTGCCAGCCAGTGAAGACAGGCTATCTGTTTTTTCTTGCATGGAATTCACATTATTATTGATAAGAGTTATGTCATCAGCAAAATCAATATCTTCTAGTTGGGTCCCATGTACCCAGTCAATACCTGTGTTACCTGAGCAGCATTTTTTCATTATGAAGTCTATTGTAGTTCCGGAAAGCAAAGGAAACAGTATACATCCTTGTTTCACGCCTGTTTCAATCTGGAACCATTCGTTACGGAAACTCGCAGAGAAGAAAGTATAGTAAACAAATAAAATGATATCCACTGTACGTGGTTACTTTGAGGCAGAATGATGCTGATATATAAAACAATGTTCTCTACATTTTAAAACTCCACGCTAGCTTGTCTCATTTTTCTAACAGAAGTTGTATATGCTGTTTCTTTTGCCTGTTACAGCTTACCATTTCACAGTTATATTTAAATTAAGAATGTCAAGTGAAGTTTTTCGAAGATAGCGGTTGTTGGCTTCTATGTTTTCTAACAAGACAGACGCCCCTTTCCACTTCCGCTTCGTTTCGGAACAATATTTCCGATAGTTTTGTATATTTCCACACTTCTTCAATGTGGAAGAAACAAATGGAAGAGGGGGGGGGGGGGAGTTTTGAAAAGTATGATAGAAGACGCTGTCTGGTTTGACAGTTAGCGACCCATAGCCGACATGCTGGCGCAAGCAATTGGCGAACCGCAACTGACCAAGACCCCCCACTAGCAACAGACCTAGCCCGCCTAATGGAGCAAGGATCAGAGTAATCCCCACGGCGGTGGAAGCAATGCACACCCCCTGCCTCCTAGCTCCACTGAAAAGATAGCCACAATGACCCAGTCTCAAGTTAATACGATGCTGTGCCCCAAGACTCTAATCACCTCGACTGCAAAGAACACCAACTCTCAGTTCCAGGAAGATTAAAGAAGAAGAAATATCAAAACGTATAAAAATAAAAATAAAAAAAAGAGAGAGAGATTTCACGCCCCCACCCCTCCCCGTCCCCTTCAATCCCTCTTGAACTTGAAGAACGACCATGCTGACCTAGAGATGGGCCTCCTTGCCCTCAGAACACCCCCATATATGCTCAACCTTTAACCTCAATGTCGTTCGTAGTGTGTGTGTTGGGTGATAGTGTCAATGGCGCATTGACAGAACACAGCTCGATCATTTCCGCAAAGTTATGAATGTCTTCCAGTACCCTTCGTTATTCCACTTTTGCATAGTCTTTGCTGATAGGTATTGCATTAAAAAAAAATTTTTTTTTTGTTCCCTTGGTTCATATTACTGTAATTTTGATAGGTTGGCTGTTATAATGCGTGCTTTGTCCGTTTGTAGGCAACCAAGGCTGTTGCTTTGTTTGGCAGTTGATTGCCATTTCATTACTTTCGATACTGGCATGCCCTGGGCATATTAGGATCCATATTAGGATTTTCGTCCCTTAAATAGCGCTACCCCACAGTAAGACTGAAACAAGGATAATTGTGAACATTGGTGATAAATTATATTAAAGAGTGCCCTAAAAGGTTGTTAATTAAAGGTCACTACCGCGTGATGGGAAATGCAGAACAGAAATTAGGAACAGAATAGGCCAAGCAAAGACTGCATTTCAGAGAATGAGAAACAAATTATCCAACACATTCTTATCAATGAATGTTAGAAAACGAGTCCTAAAATGCTATATTGAACCTATCTTGTTATATGGAAGTGAATCATGGACAATAGGCAAGTCTGCACAAAAATCGTTGGAAGCAGCAGAAATGTGGTTTATTAGAAGAATGTTGCGAATCCCCTGGACAGCAAAAATAACTAATGAAGAATGTATGAGAAGAGCTGGAGAGACAAAAAATCTTGTCAAAAAAAAAAAAAAAAAAAGAGAGAGATAATGTATTTCATAGGACATGCAATGAGAAGAGGGGGCATTGAAAATATTATAACAACAGGAAAAATAGAAGGAAGAAGATCAAGAGGAAGGCCAAGAGAAATGATACTGGACAGTCTGACGGGATGGTGTGAGAGGAGATCACCAACTGAGCTGATGGCCTGCATGAAGGATCGTGTACTCTGGAGAAGCATATAATAGTCAAGGCCAGTCGGCACGGCACATGATGATGATGATGATGACCGCGTCACTGTGGGATTTGTTATGTGTACAGCGGCCTCTCTGGCACTCGCCCTTCTTATACCCTTCCCGTGCCGTTAAACTTCACATATGGCTCGTATTGCAGTTCGCCATGTTTTTCTGTTTCCGCCTCGTCAAGGGATCTTATGCCCACTAATTTTTAGCCCTTCTCGACAAAGTTCTGTTTAGAGTTTCACGTGGTCAACTGCCTTTTCTTTGTCTTGTTGTGTCCCATCTGATAGATAGTTTTAGGATTCTCTGATTGGTTCTTTTCATCACGTGGTCTTTATATGTCCATCTGTTGATCACTGATTAGACAGGTTGCTGTGTGCTCATCTTCCTTATTTCTGCATTTGTCTTCTTCTTCTTCTTCTTCTTCTTCTTATTCTGCGTTCGCGGTTGTTGGTCACTTCAGATCCTGATCCCTGTCGACATGGCAAAACCCGCAATCCTCTCCAGATCCTGATTGGAGCCCCCAAAGCTTTTGCCCCAAGCTTGTGTCCTGTGGCCAAGCCTCACGTCTCAGGTCTGTATGGTTTGGGCACTCTTGTAGGATATGTTATGGAGTCTGGACTCCACTGTCACATGGACACTCGTCTGTGTGAGACATTTTGAGTCGATGCAGGTGGCTCAGTAGTCTGCAGTGGCCTGTCCGTAGGCGAAAGAGGATGGTTTGCTGATGTCTTTGTAGTTGGTGTATTGGATCTGGTTCATTGTTGTATTTCAGTTTCTTTTTCCATTCAGATCTGCACTGGTTACGATGGTCTTGATGCGTTGGTCTTGAATTCGTTCCATTGTATGCAGTGTTTTCTTTGGATATTCTCCCTTTATACATCTAATACTCTCCCCTGAGTTGTTTCATTCATAAGATACAAGATTGATTCTGTTTCTGTCTTTTCCATTATGGCGCAGAATGGGGCAGTGGCGGATTATCTTTTAAACTGAAGAATCTTAACCTTGGGGGCCTAGTATGGCAGGGGGGCCCACTGTAAAGAAGAAAAAAATACAATTACAGATTATGTGACACTCATTTATAACTATTATTGCTGCACTAGTTGTCTTTATCTGGCGTAACAGTCTGTGCTTGGTGTGTGTAATACACAATTATATAATAATAGTAGAGATCACAACTAGAGGGAAATCAGGCCCATATATCAGGGGGTGGATGAATAGACTGAAAGGAGAGGGGCCCTTGCAACGTTTAGCCTAGGGGCCCCGGTTGATGTTTAACCCCCCTCCCCCACTGATACGGGATCATCATCATCATCATCATCACCTTTCACTCCCTTGAGAGCATAGGCCACGGAAAAAGGCTCTCCAGTCATCCCCGTTCTTGGAATTATTCTCTGCTTCCTTCCATATGTGTCCCTTGTCTCTGAGCACTGTCATAACTTCTCTTCTCCAAGTAAGTCTAGGTATTCTTGGTTTCCTATTTCCTTGAGGATTCCATGTCATTGCCTGTCTTGCTATGCTGGTGTCGGGTTTTCTCAGAGCGTGGCCAATCCACCTCTTTTTCCTAGACATGATTTGTAGGTTCATAGTTTCTTGTCCTGCCCTTTCACATGCCTCCTCGTTCCTGATCTTGTCCTGCCATTTAATGTCTAAAATCCTCCTCAAGTAGTAGTTCATGAACGTTTGTATCCACTATTGTATTGTCTTGGTCATAACCCATGTCTCTGAACTATATAGTAGGACAGTCTTTACGTTTGTGTTGAAAAGCCTAAGTTTGGTTCTTGTTTTGATGTTCTTAGATGACCACATTTTGTTAAGTTGGATAAATGCTGTCCTGGCCTTGGTTATTCTAGCTTTAACATCCTTTTCCGTTCTTTGTATTTATCCACCATGCTGCCTAAGTATGTGAAACACTTTACGTCCACAATTGGCACTCCCTCGATTACCATGAGGCTATTGCTTGTACTATTATTTTTCATTATCTTTGTTTTTTTTCTTTTAAATGATACGGGATACCTGCTGCTTTTATTTCCAGATTATGAAAAGTGCAATCTTATTTGGCTGCTGTGTACCACAGCATCTGTAGATTGAGAGGTTTGCCTGCAATATAAGTTTCCTAAATCTTCCAGCCATTGTACGCCATATTCCAATAGAATAGGCAGGGGAAGAAACCATGGACAACTTTTATTACAGTAATCAAACAACATTGGATAAAGTCCCTTGACGTGATCTTGGGCGATGTCAACGCAAAAGGTGGCAGCAATAACGAACATCGAGACAGTGGCTAGAGAAGGTGTAGGGGAGATAAACTCAAATGGTGAGAAACTTTTGGGGGAGATAAACTTAAATGGAGAGAAACTTTGGTGGAGATAAACTCATATGGAGAGAAACTTTGGGGGGAGATAAACTCAAATGGTGAGAAACTTTTGGGGGAGATAAACTCATATGGAGAGAAACTTTTGGGGGAGATAAACTCATATGGAGAGAAACTTTGGTGGAGATAAACTTAAATGGGGAGAAACTTTGGAGGAGATAAACTTAAATGGGGAGAAACTTTGGTGGAGATAAACTTAAATGGGGAGAAACTTTGGGGGAGATAAACTCAAAAGGGGAGAAATTTTGGGGGAGATAAATTGACGAAAAACTTTAGGGAAGATAAACTGAGAGAAACTTTGGGGGAGTTAAGTTCAAATGAAGAGAAACTTCGTAGTTTCTGTGAAGAAAATAAGTTGATCATAGGAGGAACGATCTTCCAGAGAAGGCATATTCATAAATTGACATGGAAGACGATGGAACATCAGAAAATCAAACTGATCATAAACTCATAAACAAGGGTTGGAGAAGATCTCTACAGGACAATGTCGAACGAAGAGGAACTGGTGTCGGAAGTTTTTCACTGAAGGTCATTTTTGGACGATCTTCCAACCAGGCTAAGTAGATTTGATCTACAAACCCTCACCACATACGTGGTAATATTATCTAGCAAGCCCATGCGGGCATAAAAAATAAAATTTAAAAAAGAAAATGGTGTAGGAAGTGAACACAACCTCATAGTGGCCAAAGCCAAGCTGAAACGGAAGAAAACATAACTAGGAGAAAGAAGGAACCTATACTTTGTCACAAAACAGCTAGAGGACAGCCACGCCAGGGTAACATTTTCTCTGGAATTAAAAAAAAAATACGTTAGTGCCTTACAAAATAACAAGAACTGACTATAAACTGTTAGATTTTGTAAGACAGACAGACAGACAGACAGACAGACAGACAGACAGAAGATAGATAGACAGACAGACAGACAGACAGACAGACAGACAGACAGACAGACAGATAGATAGATAGATAGATAGATAGATAGATAGATAGATAGATAGATAGATAGATAGATAGATAGTTAGATAGATAGATAGATAGATAGATAGATAGATAGATAGATAGATAGATAGATAGATAGATGAAATATAAAAAGTAAAAAAAGACACGTATAATGAGAGACTTTTCACGTTAACATAAGCGCTATGATGAATAAAAACACATCTTACTTACATCCTTCCTGTGCCGTTAAACGTCACATAAGGCTCGCATAGTTGTGTGCCAAGTTTTCCTGTTCTCGGCGAGTCTTTCAATTTCATCACTAAACTGGCTTCTCTTAACAATGTCCTCTTTAGAGTTTCACGTGGTCGACCCCTTTTTCTTCGGCCTGAATAAAACTCACAGGACTGTAAAAATAATGACCACATTTATCTTTTTTTCTCTTCCTATAACTTATCTGTTTCTTTAAAGACTGAAATGAATTTTTATTTTAGTTGCTACAAGTATTTTAATATGGCTCATTTTCGTTTCATGAAGATTCTGCGGACAAGTTGTTGCTACTGGCCCAATTTTGACATAAAGTACCGAAAACCAGTGGCTTTTAGTTCTTAGTTAAAAGAACCAGTGAGTAATTTAGTTTGTGTGTGTGTGTGTGTGTGTGTGTGTGTGTGTGCGTGCGTGTGTGTATTTTGTGAAGTTTCTACTTTGATCATATTTGTTGATAATGGCAATATTTTGACGTAAATGATTGAGGATAAAGATTATGGCTGATAGAGAGCGTTCAGTTTTGCTGTTTGTATTGCTAGTATATAAATATTGAAAACATCTGAGCATCATAATATCAGCCTGAGTTTTGTCCTTTGCAATTTTTTAACAGGTCGTATTTTTTCCTTGCTAAAAAAATAAACAACACCTCGTATTTTATCCTTATTTTAAAAAAAATAACACCAACTCGTATATTTTTTTCCAATCGCCGAGTCCTGTCAAGAGGTATATTTATGTCATTAACACCGAAAAATATATGAGAAAGGAGACAAGATAACACAAGTAGTTTTTCCGGTTAAAACCCCTTCGTACATTGTGCTGGACAGAAAGATATTAAGTGTTTGAAAAATTAGACTTATGCATCAACCTAAAATGATAAGACGCAGACGTAAACAGCAAAGAAATTTGACTTATTCTCTTGAACATAAAACTGAACAGAGTTCACAAAATTGTAATAGTAATGGCTACTTCTCTTGTTATAATTTGTTAAGCCCGCGGATATAGATTTCATCAAACTTTGTATAATAATTTGCATATCTTTATGAGTATTGCAAATTCACTTGTATAAGAACAATCTTTATAGGCCACTAACTTTGAAATACATTTTATGATTCTGAACATGTTTAAAAACTGAAAAATTTGGATATTTAAATGTAATTCCACCACAAACACAAAACATAAGCATAAAGTGCTGTATATAAACAAAGTAAAAACTATGTTCGAGCCTTCTCTGGGAAACTCGGCTAGCTACTGGCTCATAACCCACAGCTGATAAATCAGGGTCATCGTAGAGACTTGTTGACTTGGAAAGCGTTCGTGAGGTCGTGCGAGGTTCATCTCATAAAAAACGAAAAGTTCGATGTTTATCATGTTGGGTGGTAAGGTAGGTGATGGCCGATCACAATAAAATGCACAACAAAATATCACCATGTAACTGGGTATCTTCTAGTGTCAAGGCACTAGCTCACACTCCGTCTTCACGCTTCTTGATACTCGTTACCCCATTCCGCTTTGGGCGGGAATGTTGTCGTTGCTAGGAGCTCTGTGCCATTTTTCTTTAAAAAAAAAAAAAAAGAATCTCGCAACATTGAAAAAACTAATCTTTAAAATCTACAATTAATGGTAACATTTTTTAATGCATAAGTGCTGTTACTCGTGCTTTATGTAAGATTTGCGAAATATTGCTCTACAAAGCTGCATAAAAAGCTACCTTGCGTAAAAAAAAATCGTCTGTTTTTTGTAGCCCACTTATAAAACTCTTTAGAAAAGATGGCTCCAACAATATTAACTGTGTTATTGATGGTTTGGGATAAAAAAAACAAACAGTTACCCTTCTGTTTGATATAGAGAAACACACCTGCAGTGGAAAAAGACACTGGGAAGTTTCGTTTCTTGTCAATGTTTGTGAGAACTGGTAATTTTAGGTATTATTACCGTCATCTTTGTGGATTTTCTCTTCTGTGTATTCGAACCCAAAGAATGTGAAAATATTTTCACTTTGAAACTATGATGTGGAATCGTGACATCACAAGTATGGTCTAATTACTTTACAGACTACAACTGCTTCTTCTTCTTCTTCTTCTTCTAACTGCGAGCGGATGTTCTGTTCTTTGCGGTGTAAGAAGATGTTGAGGCACCTCATCGTGTCGGCTTAGCTTGTGTCAAGGTTATGTAGGAGTACGCGGGAATGAAATGGCGGATATACTTGCTGGACAGGCTGAGAATGGACATGGGTGACACTGATAAGTTGTACTGGAAAGACTGTGGGGGAAAATGAAGAGCTGGAATGGAAGGACAATGCAGTTATAATTACTTTGCTGAAGCCAAGGTTAATTATTAAGGGTGCTGGCAGGAAATCTGAACTGTCTGCCCCCAAAAAACGACATCGGAAACATCCAACACTTGATGAGAAATATTAGCAAACATACTCTTGGGTGGAGGACATTAAAATTAGGACATCTATCGCTCTTCAGAAAGTAAAACAACTAAAGAATCCGTGGAGAGGAGCAGACAGAACGAACTACAAAAATAAGATTTTTAAGGGCATGCATCTTTCCCATCGCACACATATGCCTGTGAGACCTGGACATTTAACAAAACAGCTGAGAAAACACATAAATGCCTTTGAATGTAAATGCTACAGAAGAGTTCTCCAAATATCGTGGACACAAAAAAGAACAAATATATCTATACTACAAGAGCTTGATACTGAAGAAGGCTGGCTAGTAAAGAGGATTAAAGAGAGAAAACTTAAATATTTTGGACACATTAAACGTCATGATAATTTAGAGAAGACCGTATTGGAAGGATACATAATGGGAAAAAGAAAAAGAGGAAGACCAAAACGAAGATGGCTGCAAGAAATCGTTGACGATCTGCAAATGGATGCAGCAGCAGCAGACCATCTTGCTCACAACAGGGAGGCCTACAGGAGTGCTGTTTGGGAGGCAAAGTTCCGCAAGGGCCATGCAAATGAGTGAATGACTCTTGGGTGGATGGCGTGGCATGCACCAGAGCTTACATGGGGCAGTCAGTCAATCGTTTGCATGTCCCTTACGGAACTTTGACTAAACAGTCGTCGTGTGCAAAAGATGCAGGATGGCATATATCGGTGAGACTGGCCTCAGATTAGGGGACCGTATGCAAAAACATCTATACGACATCACCCAGCATGCTTCGAAACCAGTCCCAAATCATTTCAATGGCCCCAACCATAGAGGCAAATCTGATTTTCTGGTAACAGCCATTAAACAATGTCACGCAGATGACACAAGCCGCCTGGCACTTGAGAACCGGTGCATTCAAAATTATGGGACGCTGGAACCACATGGGTTAAACTCGCTGTTTAGTTACACGTAACATCATCTTCTTCAATCATTATAGTACCTCTCCACTAAATCCACCCCTTTTTACTTTTCAAACTTCCTCACAGCATCACTCTGCAACCCCGCTATTTTCTCAGCAACCCCTCTTCTCTGCAACACCTCTTCCCCAATCACCTGTTTCAAATTCTCCTAGCTAGGTCAGTAGTGCGTCACTCTCTCTCCCCTCCCCGGTCCCCATCCACCACTCCCAGTTACAACCCACCGACCACATGTCACAGGTCTCTATTTAAACAATTTCCACGTCCTACCAGATCCATTCCTGACACACACCGCCAGACAAGCCACACCTTGCAATTTACAGCTAAGTACTTTTTTTTTGTTTACAGTATTCATGTAAATCTATACTTTATCTCCTCTCCCTATTTCTTCGTCCTGTATGTTTTTGTATGATTAAGGCTCACGCCGAAACGTCACAACTTTGTAATCGTTAAGTAATAAAGCTGCTCCTACTTTTTTCCAATTTTATACATTCTAGTATCACAGCTTTACTGCAGTGTTTAGTGTATAGTTGTATACTTATACACCAATTATTGTGTTTATGCGTTTTTCAGCTGTTTTGGTAAGTGTCCAGGTCTCACAGGCATATGTTTGCGATGAGAAAGATGTATGCCCTTATGAATCTTATTTTTGTTGTTCTATCTGCTCCTCTCCACAGATTCTTTAGTTGTTTTACTTTCTGAAGAGCGATAGATGTCCTCCTTTTAATTTCCCTCAATGTATCTCCATTACTAGTTAGTAGTGATCCAAGATATTAAAAACTCTCCACCTCTTCTAGTTTTTCCTCACTGCTACATTTATATAATTCGTAATTCACGTTTTTACAGTTAAAAGGGTTAATTAATTAAACACAAGTGCCGTCTCAACTGTTGGGTTTGGGATAGTAAAGTACAATTCACCCATGTCCCAGTTTAGAACACAATGTATGTAGGCACCAGAAAATGTAACTGTCCTCTCTGTGCTACCCGCCCTGTAGTCAGGGAAACGAAAACGACCGCCTCTCCCAAAAATATCCTCACTCTCCATGAGAGATTCACATGCGATTTCCGTATTGTGATATATGCCATTATATGCAAAAGGCGTAGGATAACTTATATTGGTGAAAGTGGTCTCAGATTAGGGGACCGTATGCTGAAACATCTGTGTGATATCACCCAGCTTGCTTCGAAACCAGTCCCTAATCATTTCAATGGCCCCAACCACAGAGCCAAATCTGATTTTCTGGTAGCAGCCATCAAACAATGTCACGCTGATAACAGAAGCCGTCTAGCGCTTGAGAACCGCTCCATTCAGGAATATGATACGCTGGAACTACATCGTTTGAACTCGCAATTCAGCTACACCTAACATTCCCCTCTTCCATAATCACAATCCCTCTGCACTAAGTTCCACTCCTTTCTCACCTGTAACATATAGTTCAGAAACTCCTCACAGCATCAGATTACAGCTACTCTACCTCAATTATAATCATCTTCTTCATGCCAGATTATCATTGTGTCACTCTCTCCCCTTTCCATGGTCGTACGCCCCCCCCTTCCTTATTTACGACCCAGGTACTACATATCACAAGTCTCCATTTAAACATTCTCTACACTCCACCATGCGCATTTCTCAATACAGCTTACAAGCCACAGTTTCTTACAAGTCACAACTAAGCGTTCCATTCATTTTATTTTATTCTATTTTTTTTCACTCCTTTTTTTTTACATAGCATTCACGTGAATTTATATTTTATATTCTCTCTCTGTTTCTTCGTCCTGTGTGTTTTTGTATGATTAAGGTTCACACCGAAATTTCACAACTGTGTTCTTGTTAATAAGTAATAAAGCTGTTCCTACATTTTCCATACTTTATACATTTTGTTATCACAGCTTTACAGGGGTGAAGACTTTGTCCGATGAGACAGTCAGTGATCCATAGCTGATGTGCTAGCGTCATGGTTAACGAACCATAGGTGACATGACAGCGTCAGTGTTAGCGAACCATAGGTGACATGACAGCGTCAGGGTTAGCGAACCATAGGTGACATGACAGCGTCAGTGTTAGCGAACCATAGCTGACCAAGACCCTGCCCCACCTCTCCGTTGGTACCCCCAGTAACAGGCCTAGCCTGGCTAACGGGGCAGAGATCGCCATAGTCCCCATGGTGGTGGAGTCTGCAGAAGAAGCATTGCACACCCTCTGCTTTTTTAGCTGTACTCCGGGACTGAAAAAATAACTACCATAACCCGCTCCCACGCCGATACGATGTTGTGCCTCAACACCTTCGTAGCATCGGCTGCAAAGAACACCAGCTCGCAGTTACAGGGAGATTGTACAAGTATAATCACAGGTTTACTGCAGTGGCTTCCTGCATGGTTATATCTGGTAATCTCACATCCTTCCCGTGTCGTTAAACGTCACACAGGGCTCGTGTGGTGTTTCCAAAGTTTTCCTGTTTTTCAACCTCATTAAGTGATGTACTTAATTGTATGTGTTTATACATCATTCGTATGTTACCAACTTAGAAGACAATACTTCTACTGCCGGAATAGGAAGTGACGTCAATTTCATGCGCAATGAATCTAGGGGCGTTGAACTTCTGCCATATTTGTTGTCAAATAAGAGGAAAAAAGTTGAGATATCGACTTCTTGTATTGATGAAAATCAGACCCATCTGTTGCTTTTGACCAATTATACTTACAGCTTGTATTAATCTGCCGCGATATTGTGTGTTTATTATCTTATTTTTGCACATGCCACGATAACCGGAACGCAAAATCTGTTCATTTATTCCAACTCAAAAGCGGAAGCAAAAGTTTTTTTTTTTAATTCGTCCCAGGCAAAATGGGCACTAAAGACGATGAATATGACTACTTGTTTAAAGGTAAGTGGTGGTGACAGGCCGTCTTATTTCACATCTGTGATTAGCTGAAAAACAACACGTCAAACATACAATGCAACAAACTTAGCAACCGAGTCAGTGTTTTTACATTGTTTTGGTAAATTGTTGCATAGTTAGCGATGTTTAGATGCTACATTTAGGAATGCAGTTCTTATGACTGAAGCATTCACATTTTCCTTTCTTTACAATTAGTATTACCAGGTGTGAGTTCAGAAGAAGAAGAAATGGAGTCACTACTTGTTGTTGTTGTTGTTGTTGTTGTTGGTTTCTTCGCGTTTGTATGAACATTAAAAACAGGTCAGTTTCGGGTAGAGAGAAATGACAGTCATGTACAGCCCGAGTTATAATTGCAAAGTCATGTTTCGTTGATTTTGAATGTCTTTTAAAGTTTATGGAATTCGTCAGCATATGTTGTCCACCCCCCCCCCCCCCCCCCGACACACACACAGACACGCCCGTGCTGTAGATATCCAGGGAGATAAGTAACTTAAGTGTGTGAAGTGTTAGTGGATACAGTTTGTTAAGAAGGTCATACAATCACGATCTCATAATAAAGACAGTCAGAGGCGTATGGTTCAGTTTTATGAAAAAGAAAGATAGAAAGAGTGAGGAAAATGGAAAGGTAGATATGTTTAAGTGAAAAACATACAACAGCCCACTACTTCGGTAAAAAGCCATTGTCAGGGATAACAAACAACACAACAGATAAAAACACTAAAAATAGAATCAATTTCACAGGTAAGTTTGGGCTAGGATCATCAAAATCATTACATTCTGGACAAATCTGTGATCTTTAATATGAGGGTGCATCAGATCAAAATTAAACAATATGAATTGTACAGAACTTTTGTTTAGTAGAGGAAAAGCACCTTATTTTTCTTTATAGTTCCCCTATTTTTTCAGTATAGTTCCCATATTTTTCAGTATAAAGGAAAAACATCCATATTTTTCAATATATATATTTCCCCTGTTGTTTTCATTATAGTTCCCTTATTTTTCAATATGCAGTTGCAGACCTTTGAGAACAAGATCCTAAGAAAAATCTTTGGGCCCATAAAGGACACCAACAGTGGAGAATGGAGAGCTAGAAGGAAAACTGAACTGAACTGGTTTTTTAAAATTACAACGAATTATAAATGTCCTGAAACTGAACAGATTACGCTGGCTAGGGCATGTAGAAAGAATGGAAGAGAACAGACAAACGAAAATTATGTATGCACAAGAGATGAGGGAAACAGATGAAGACAGAGATGCAAAGACAGCATAGAAGAGGATATAAAAGAAATTGGTGTCACCAACTGGAGGGAGAGAAGATTAGGAATAGAGAGGAATGGAGGCGAACTTTATCTGCAGCAATGAGCCTTATGGCTCAGAAAGCTGAAGAAGAAGATTTTTCAATATAGTTCCCCCTATTTTTCAATAGTCTTAACTTGGTTTTTGTGCTTATAACTTTTGAATTCCATATCTTGAGAACATATGGAATTCAAAAGTTATAAGCACAAAAACCAAGTTAAGACTATTCAATTCAAATATAATATCCACCCTCATTTATGCATGCGAAAGCTGGAAAACAGCTAAAGTAATAGAAAAGAAATTAGACTATTTTGAAAACAAATGCCTAAGGAAAATACTGGGCATCAAATGGAATGAATTCAAGAACAATGCAGAGATAAGACAGATGACTGAACAACAACCAGTCTCATGGGTGATCAGGAAAAGGAGAAGGGCATATGTTGGTCAATTGATCAGAGAATCCCAAAACAAGCTATCAAGTGGAACACAACAGGCCGAAGAAAAAGAGGCAGACCGCATGAAACTCTGAAGAGGACGTTATTAAGAGAGGCCAAATTAACAGGCATAAAATCCTTTGATGAGGTTGAAAGACTCGCCGAAGACAGGAAAAATTGGAGAACTACTTTGCGAGCGCTATGTGACGTTTAACTTCACGGGAAGGATATAAGATAAGATTTTTCAATATAGCTCCCCTGTTTTTCAGTATAGTTCCCCTGTTTTTCAATATAGTTCCTCTTACTTTGCAATGCATTATTATCTGTGAACCAGCGCCTAAATTCCAGTAATAAGGAAAACCCTTCGTCCTGACTTCTCAGGCACTGGTGCACTGCATCTGGTGTGTGCACGCCCAGGACAGCTGATGCGGTGTAAGCTTGTTATGCCTGTCTTGAATTTCATGACCCAGCTGTAGATTTGAACACTGCATGTACACTCATCACTAAATGCTGCAGATATTTCCCAGCGTATTTCCAGGCCCCTTTGGTGGATGAAAATCAGATGACAGACTTGTACAGTCTTCCTGTAACTGCGAGCTGGTGTTCTTTGCAGCCGATGCTGTGAAGGTGTTGAGGTACAGCATCGTATGGGAGTGGGTTATGGCAGCTTGTTTTGTTTTTTTTGTAGTCCTGGAGTGCAGCTGAAATGCAGGGGGTGTGCAGTGCTTCTTTAGCAGACTCCACCACCATGGGGGCCTGTGGTGATCCCTGCCCCGTTAGCCAGGCTAGGGCTGTTACTAGGGGTACCAATGGGGAGGTGGGACAGGGTCTTGGTCAGCTGTGGTTCGCTGACGCTGGCATATCAGCTGTGGATCGCTGATTGCTTCATTGTACAACAACAGATGATAGATGCATTTCTTCCTTAGAGTGTGTCTGTAATGTAGTCACCATTTCAGTGTTTACTTTTCTCAGCTTGTTGCTTAGTGAATGGTGATGCTGTCTACTTATTGATGTACTGATCTTGGCACTAAGAGGTGGTACTATTAAATGATTTCTTTCTTCTTTTTTTTTTTTTTTTCATTTCAAGAAGTTTTATTCATTTTCAAACTTGGACTTCTGATGCTAGTTCTGATTTAAATTTCTGATGTACTTACTGTACATGACACATCACCACAGTTAGGAAACTGTTGTAGAGAGTGAAACAAACAACACAACTACTCTGATCATCAGAGAAGAGGAGAGAGCGAGAGAGACACACACACACCCACACACCCACCCACCCCTCTCTCCCTCCCTTTCTCCCTCCCCCAGGCAAGAATTTTGGCTGTTTAAGCTTCAGACTCTTTAAGGGGTCATGAGTCATGACTCCCAGAGGTCTGAGTTGTTGGTCTGTAGCCACTTCACTAGGCTGCAGATATTGGACTTTCACGTTCAAATCTTACCAATGTTCCTTGCTGTTTGTTTGATGGATTCTTCTTCTTCTTTTTACGCATTTAACGATAATGCATGGTAGCCCGATTTTTGTGATGCGCCTTCTGGCTGGGTACCTCCAACTTCAGCACCTGTCTTTGCAAGGGCAGACTGTGGTCTTGCTCGGACTGCCATGAAGACAGTGTGACTGGCCTGGTCAAAACTTTGTTTTCCAGCCTCTGATGGCTGTACAAGCCCCTTCTCCACATCGGCCCCAATGGCTTTGGGACAGTTTCACAGAGACACTCCGACCTTGGGATGAGGAACTCGATGAGTGCTTCAATGATATCCAATACCCGCCACTTATAGTCTGCTGGCTCTGTTTTGTTTGCTTCGTTCTGATAGTCATTGTAGAGACCATTAGGCTTGTCATGGTCCTTCACATCAGTCTTTCCTTATCCCTGTCGGTGATCTCCATGTTCCCATCCGTCCACCAACCTGACATTACATTTTACAAAAATAACAATTACAGCTAGTGTTGATTGCTACAGGTTTCTGCGCTACAGAAGTAGGTCAGAGTTTTTAACCAGTCAGATCTCTGTTTCCTGTCTCACAGAGACTATGTTAAGATAAGTGTGATCTTAACACAGTTGTTCCTAGAGGTTTGATGGATTCGATATTCCTTCTTATACAAGTCCTGTCTTGTCCTCACCATTGGTTTATGCTTTGTTGTCCTTACTCATCATCATCATCATGAGGTGCTGTGCCGACTGGCGTTGGCTATTATGCTTCTCCAGAGTACACGATCCTTCATGCAGGCCATCGGTTCAGTTGGTGATCTCCTCTCACACCATCCCGTCAGACTGTCCAGTATCATTTCTCTTGGTCTTCCTCTTGATCTTCTTCCTTCTATTTTTCCTGTTGTTATAATATTTTCAATGCCCCGTCTTCTCATTGCATGTCCTATGAAAGTACATTATCTCTCTCTTATCTTTTTGACAAGATTTTTTGTCTCTCCAGCTCTTCTCATACATTCTTCATTGGTTATTTTTGTTGTCCAGGAGATTTGCAACATTCTTCTAATAAACCACATTTCTGCTGCTTCAAATGATTTTTGTGCAGACCTGCTTATTGTCCATGATTCACTTCCATATAACAAGATAGGTTCAGTATAGCATTTTACGACTCATTTTCTAACATTCAGTGATAAGGATGTGTTGGCTAATATATTTTTCATTCTCTGAAATGCAGTCTTTGCTTGGTCTGTTCTGTTCCTAATTTCTGTTCTGCATTTCCCATCTGAAATTATTACTGCTCCAAGGTATTTGAATTTCTGCACCTGCTTTAGAATAGTTCCGTTTAATTTAATACTGCATGCTGGTGGATTCTGTTTCTTAGATATAACCATAGTCTCGGTCTTTTTGATGTTCAAAGTAAGGCCTTTCTGTTTACTTTCTTTGGCGACTTTATCCAAGAGATTTTGCAGGTCTTGTTGGTTCTCAGCTATCAGTACTGTGTTGTCAGCATACCGAAGGTTGTTAATATTGTATCCTCCAATTTTTATGCCTGGTTCTGTGATGATCGTTCTTAGAATATTCTCACTGTACAGAGAAAAAAGGTCTGGAGATAGTACACATCCTTGTCGCACCCCTTGTTTTATAGGTTGATATTTTCCAGTTCTGTTTTCAACTCGAACTGCTGCTTCTTGCTGCCAGTATAGATGTTTTACAATCCTCAGGTCTTTGCCGTCTATATTGATGTCTTCAAGCATTTTAATAATTTTATTATGTTTCACCTTGTCGAATGCCTTGGTGTAATCAGTGAAGCATAAGTAGAGATCTTTCTGTACTTCTAAAGCTCTTTCTGTTAGTGTTTGTAAAGCATAAATGGCATTGTGTGTTCCCTTTCCTTCAACAAATCTGAACTGTTCATCTGCTATTTCCATTTGTATCTTTTCCCTTGTTCTTCACATAATGATTCTCAGAAATAGCTTTGTTATGTGACGTGAGAGGCTGATAGTCCGGTGGTCATCACATTCCTTTGCACCTGGTTTCTTTGGTAGTGCTATAAACGTGGATTTAAGCAGGTCACTGGGCATATAACCACTGTTATAACCACTCATAGCTGACATGAATTGGCAGGCTGTAGCTGACCAAGACTCTGTCCCACTTCTCTGTTGATACCTCCAGTGACAGGTCTAGCAGGGATGGCCATAGTCCCCATGGTGGTGGAGTCTGCTAGAGAAGCATTGCACACCCCTTACTTTTTTGGCTACACTCAGTGAGTTAAAGAAAAATGGGTGCCGTAACCTCCGTCCATATCTGATAGGACACTGTACCTCAACACCTTCACTGCATCCTTGTATTATTTGTATGTTGATTATTGTACGAGTGACTGAGGCTGAAGCCAGTTCAGTGGGCATAACATCCTTTGATGAGACTGAAAAACTCGCTGAAGACAGGACATCTTGGCGAACTACCGTGCGGGCCCTATGTGACGTTTAACGGCACGGGAAGGATGTAAGATGTAAGAACTGAGGCTGTGGAGTTCAAACTTTGATGTACTACCTCTACAAGAGGAGTTTACCTGTATGTGCTTTTTTTTTTTTTTTTTTGTTACAGTTGTGTTGATAGGAGACTCGGGTGTGGGTAAAAGTAACCTGCTGTCCCGTTTCACACGCAATGAGTTCAATCTAGAAAGTAAGAGCACGATAGGGGTAGAGTTTGCTACAAGGTAAGAGTTGCTGCATTTTCATTTTTTTTCTGTAATATCATTGTCTGAGCACTGTGGTCTCCTCGTCTATTTGATAGTTAGTCAGTCAGTCAGTCAGTTGCATGTCCCTTGTGGAATTTTGCCCCCCTAGCAGCTCTCCTGTAGGCCTCTTGGTTGTAAGCAAGATGCCCTGCTGTTGATGCATCCATTTGCACCTTATCAACGATGTCTTGTGGCCATCTTCGCCTTGGTCATCCTCTCTTTCTTTTTATGTACCTTTCCAAGACTGTCTTCTCTAAATTATCATGACGTTTAATGTGTCCAAAATATTTAAGTTTTCTCTGTTTAATCCTCTTTACTAGCCAACCTTCTTCAATAATAGGTTCTTGTAGTATAGATATATTTGTTCTTTTTTGTGTCCATGATATTTGAAGAACTCTTTTGTAGCATTTACATTCAAAGGCATTTATATTTTTTTCAAATGTTTTGTTAAGTGTCCAGGTCTCACAGACATATGTTGCGATGGGAAAGATCCATACCCTTCAAAATCTTATTTTTGTAGTTCTGTCTGTTCCTCTCCACAGATTCTTTAGTTGTTTTATTTTTTGAAGAACGATAGATATCCTCCGTTTAATTTCTCTCATTGTATCTCCATTATTAGTTAGTAATGATCCAAGATATTCAAAACTCTCCACTTCTTTCAGTTTTTCCTCAGTGATAAATATTTCAGCTGCCTTGTTTGTTTTGTCAGTTGTCATCAATTTTGTTTTCTTTGCATTAAGATAGAGGTTTATTTGATGGTTATGATAGTGATATTAGATGAGTCTATCAGAATAGCTTTCATGGCTTACAGTAGTTTGTTAAAATAATTTTCATCAGCATCAGCTCATTCATCATCATCTGTACTCGCTGTAAATCATTGTACTCACTATGGAGCTTAAGCCATCAACAAAGGTTCTGTTTGCAATACTGCCTTGAACAAGTCAGGATACCTCACTTGTTGTATTTCCCCACTTCCTTTAGTTCTTCCTGTATTGTGCATCTCCATGTCCCAAGTGGCCTGCCCCTCTTTCTTTTCCTTTGAGATGTCCAAGTCAAGGCAGTATAGGGATGTCTTGTTCTTTCCCTTCATAGTATGTGCCCCAGCCATTTCCGTCTTGGTCTTTTGACTTCTTTTGTAATGCCCATTCATTTGGTAGTTTTCTTGTTTGTCACACATTCAGTGCTTTACTTCACTTAGTCTGCTTCCTTTGTTATCATCTTCTTCTTCTTCAGCTTTCCGAGTCATTAAGGCCCATTGCTGCAGATAAAGTTTGCCTCCATTCCTCTCTATTCCTAATCTTCTCTCTCCAAGTTGGTGACGCCAGTTTCTTTTATATCCTCTTCTATGTTGTCTTTCCATCTCTGTCTTGGTCTGTCCCTTGGTCTTCCTTTGTTATACTTGATTTATTATTTTACTTGTTTGCAAAGTCATTTATATTCCAGTGATCTGTGAATTTGTTTTTCCTTCTGTAGGAGTATACAGGTAGATGGTAAAACAATCAAAGCCCAGATTTGGGATACAGCCGGTCAGGAGAGATATAGAGCCATCACAAGCGCGTAAGTACTGGGGTGTCAGAAATGGTTTTATGTTAGATTTTCTGAATTGCCTTCAGGGTAATCTTTCAGTCGTTGAATATAAGGACATGGTTCATGTGATTGTAAAGTGGGTTATATGCATGCAAGAAGCTGTAGAGAGCAGAACAACAACACCACTCCTTCAGATTGTCAGAAGAAGTATATATCTGTTTATAAGATAACTGAAACTACAGTTGTATGACTGAACTCACCCACTCAGACTACAGTTACATGACTATTCACTCACTCGGACTACAGTTACATGACTCTGCTCACTCACTCAGACTACAGTTACGTGACTGCGCTCACTCACTCAGACTAGTTACATGACTGTACTCACTCACTCAGACTAGTTACATGACTGTACTCACTCACTCAGACTACAGTTACATGAATACTCACTCACTCGGACTACAGTTACATGACTGTACTCACTCAGACTACAGTTACATCAGACTACATTTACTCCTCATCTGTTCGTTTCATATAGTTTTGAACATAAATTTGTTTTCCAGGCTTTGGAGATAAAGGTAACCTTTGGTGCTTAGGGATATAGTGTTAGTGCCCATATTCTCCTTGACCTGTCACCACACTAGAGGGCGATGTGGTCAGCAGCATCACGCCCTGGCCATCTTTCCTTCCCCAACTCCAGAAGTCAGGTACCCATTTCTACACCTGGGGCACCTCTGGTGGGATTTGTACCCCCAGCCTTCACCATGAGAGATTAGTGCATTAACCACTTTGCCACTCAGACGCCCTCCTGATAGAGGAGCAGAAGGTATATTTATTTTCTTGTTTTGTGTATTTTTCCAGCTATTACAGGGGTGCAGTAGGAGCGTTGTTGGTTTATGACATCGCAAAACACCTGACTTACGAAAATGTGGAACGGTGGCTGCGAGAGCTTCGTGATCATGCAGATCAAAACATTGTCATCATGCTGGTTGGGAACAAGAGCGACTTGAGGCATCTGCGAGCTGTGCCAACCGATGAGGCTAAAGCATTTGCTGGTGGGTTTCCTTATCGTTTGGCTCTTTCCCTGTATAGAAGTGGTATCTATACCTATGTACATTTGAATCAGAACTTTTTTTTTTTTTTTAAATTCATCCACCGTGAAGTCTGGCATACACAGTCTTGTATATGTGGAGTAGATTTTTACGTGAACATTGTTTAAAACAGCTGCGTGTACAAAGCTCCCTAATTCCTGACTTCGGCCCCAGCTATTATTTGGCCTCGGGGAAAGGTTTTCATAACATATTCAAGGCACATAATTCAGACTCCGTCTTCGCTGCATTTGGGAGAGCCCCATATATGGTCCCGCCGCATGCCGCAGGATCCATCCAAGAGTATGTTTGCTAATAGTTCCTGTCAGATGTTGGTTGTTTATATGTTTTCTGCCACACAGTTCAGATTTCTTGCCAGAATCTATTAGTACCGGGGAGTCGAAACACAGTGCTCAGGCTGAGTGAGATAGTGGTCAACAGTGTCGATTTCCTCAAGATCATTCATTCATTTGCATGTCCCTTGCGGAACTTTGCCTCCCCTGTAGGCCTCTCGGTTGTGAGCAAGTTGGCCTGCTGCTGATGCATCCATTTGCAGATCAAGATATTGCACACAAATGATGCCCATGTGGCTGTGCTATCAAGACACCAGAAGCTTGCAACCCCATCACTTCCACTCAAGCCTCTGAGCATGGATCCAATCCTGAGGGAGAGGATGGGACTCTTGCACAACCCTGGAGAAGACAGTAGAGTTTGTACACAACCCAGGAGAAGACGGTAGAGTTTGTACACAACCCCAAAGAAGACGGTAGAGTTTGTACACAACCCAGGAAAAGACGGTAGAGTTTGTACACAACCCAGGAGAAGATGGTAGCGTTTGTACACAACCCCGGAAAAGATGGTAGAGTTTGTATACAACCCTGGAGAAGATGGTAGAGTTTGTACACAACCCCAGAGAAGACTGTAGAGTTTGTACACAATGCCGGAGAAGATGGTAGAGTTTGTACACAACCCAGGAGAAGATGGTAGAATTTGTACACAACCCAGGAGAAGACGGTGGAATTTGTACACAACCCCGGAGAAGACGGTAGAGTTTGTACACAACCCTGGAGAAGACGGTAGACTTTGTCAGGGCAGCGGGGCTGTAGATTTAGCATGACTAGCCTTCCTCGAAAATGTTGAAGAATCAGCCGTGCCTAGCCGACTGCTTGAGACTGGGTTGACAGGTCAGTTTGATACACCAAGACTGACCAAAATCTAATAACCAAACATGAATACAGTCCACTTCCACTGTGGAGATTCCATTCTTAATTAAAAATGTAATTTAAAAAAAAACATAATTTCACACAAAAACAGGAACAAAAGAGATAGTTTTTGACTAAAGATCCTACTCTACCTTCCAGTGGTGTCTGTGGAAACAGACAGTAGTCTGGCCAAGTGAATAGGGCTTGAAATGAGAAGGTGGACCTGGTCCCAAAAATATACCAGACTGAAGTTGGATGTGTTAGCCCGAAGATGCATTAGCTGTGGCACCAGCATCTGTTTTGAGGGCAAACAACAAAGACCATCATTAGTGTCTGGCTCTGGATCCTTAATTTTTTGTATGTTTGTTTGTTTGTTTGTTTGTCTGTCTGTTTGTTTATTTGTCACTGTTTGGCTCAAGCTGCTTCAGCGTCAGTCTCCCTGGAAACGCCAGCTGGTGTTCTCTGCTGCCGTTGCCTTGAAGATGTTGAGGCACAGCATTGTGTCAGGTTGAGAGCAGGTTATGGTAATTTTTTTTTTTTTCAGGCCCTCAAAGGAGCTGGGGGGGGGGGGAAGGGAGGGTGGGGTGGGGGTGTTCAGTGCTTCTTTAGCAGATGACCCCGCTGCTAATTGGGGAACCATAGTGATCCCTGCCGCATTAGCCAGGCTAGACCTGTTACTGGGGCCGACAAAGGAGAGTCTTCGCCAACCCTGACGCTAGCGTGTGAGTTAGGGTTTGCTGATTGCCATATCAGACAGGGTCTTTGCCCTCGAGCTGCTTCTTAAGTGATACATTTACACTGGCTCCAGCTTCACCTAGATTTGCTTCCTACTGTAGGCTTCTCGCTGTTGGAGAATGACTCCTAGGTGGTGCTGGTCTAAAACTTGATGTTGGCAGAACATGAATGGCTAATCAGAAGCTCCAGAAAGATGGTCTCTCAACCCAGGCCAAGTGTAATTAGTTATTTTAAGTATGCCGAAAGGGAGATAATTGAGGCGATGGGAGCATCTGCGGATGTGTCTAGAGTGCATAGATGATGGTCCTTCCTAATTGACTAATCATAAATAGTGCATTTCTGCTGACCCCATCTCTGACCCCCCCAAATCCCCACAAAGTTACTTCAGATCCCAACCACAGCCATTGTATCAGGTGCCTGTTTCTTTCAAGCTGGGCTGGGTGGAGTGTGATAGCAGATCCCCAAGCGTGGCCATTTTCACAGGAAGTCAGTACTCTTACTAGTGCATGCTGGGAATGTTTTCTAATAAATGAAAAATTAAAAAAAAATATGTCTGGGTCTTTCATGGCTGCATTGTTCATGTTTGTGTCTGTATATCTGTGAAGTGGTTAACTTGTTGGTTATATATATCTTCACTGTGTATTCTTCAGAGAGAAACAACTTGTCTTTTATCGAGACCTCAGCTTTAGATTCCACAAATGTCGAGACTGCCTTTCATAATATCCTCACAGGTAAGCAGAAAAATAACTTTCATATAAGATTCATAATTATTGTGATGATGTTTCCTGTATTGGTAATGAGCAGTTTATGTATAGAGATAGTTGTATCAGATGATTGCCTCGTCTTGAAGGTGTACACAGCGGTGAGCTATGGTAAACTCCAAAATGACTTCTGCGAATCGCTGCCTTATTTGATGGACTTTCATCAATCATGACAGTATTAGGCAAAAAAAGGTTTCGTATGGTAAGCTTAATGGCAGGAAGGAGGTCACATGGTAGACCTAAACTGAGGTATAAGGGTGCTTGTAAGTCATCATTGTGAGATTTTTCTATCAGCCATAAGGCCTCAGAAGGAGTCATATGGAGAGTGATTGCAAGAGGACAGCATCATTTGAGGAGGCAGTGAGGACGAAGCCTAAAATTACAAGATGCATGAGCAAAGGAAACTGGACCTGGTGAGACAAATGTTTTGCTGTTACTATGGTTGAGGGAAAATATACACAGAAGGAGCAGCTGTTGAAGAAGTAAACCAGTTTGCATACCTTGGCAGCTACATAGACTTGGGTGGTGACACCTGAAAGAAAGTTAGAATTGTAAAAGCAGCATTGATCTTCAAGAATCTTGAAACATATGGCACTCTGAAGTTATAAGCACAAAAACCATGTTAAGATTATTCAGTTCAAATGTAATATCCACCCTCACTTATGCATGTGAAAGCTGGAAAACAACTAAAGAAGTAGACAGTAAATTAGACTCTTTTGAAAACAAATGCCTAAGGAAAATACTCGGTATAAAGTTGAACAAATTCAAGAACAATGCAGAGATAAGGCAGATGAGCAAACAAGAACTTGTCTCTTAGATGATCAGAAAAAGGAGATGGATATATGTTGGTCACATGATGAGAAGAAACAGTTGAAGAATCCCAAAACAAGCTGTCAAGTGGAACACAACAGGCTGAAGAAAAAGAGGTCAACCACGTGAAACTCTAAAGAGGACATTGTGTTAAGAGAGACCAAACCAAATTAATAGGTATAAAATCCCTCGATGAGGTTGAAAAGCTTGCCAAAAAGAGGGAAAACTTGGCAAACTACCATGCGAGTCCTATGTGGCATTTAACGGCACGGGAAGGATGTGAGATGTTACTGTGGTTATGTAAATCAAACATTGGTAGAGTCAGTCATGAGAGGATACTCAGCAAGATGTTGCTTGGCAGAATCAGCGACAGATGATACCTGCCTGCTTCAAAATCGTCTCCTTAGACTAAAAAGTGTTGATAAAATCAGAGCTGTGGAGTCTGTATATCAAACCTTTAACTCCTGTTTTGGTATGTTTCTTCCAGAGTCGCTTAGAATTACTTCGTTTTCTGACTTCTCTATTTTTGTGATGTCTGACTGCATCGTATCTCAACCCTGACTCCTGTCTTGGTTAAAATGAAACCTGTTTTCATGCCGGATATGGTTAACTGGTTCTTCTGTTGCTCCAACCCCTGACTTCTCAGTTTTGGTTAAGATGAAGCTTGTTTTCAGGCCAGTTATGGTTCACCGGTTCTTCTGTTGCTCCAACCCCTGACTTCTCAGTTTTGGATAAGATGTAGCCTATTTTCAGGCCAGTTATGGTTGACTGGTTCTTCTGATGCTCCAACTCTTCAACCCTGATTCCTCAGTCTTGACAAAGATGAAGCCTATTTTCAGGCCAGATATGGTTGACCGGTTCTTCTGATGCTCCAACTCTTCAACCCTGACTCCTCAGTCTTGATAAAGATGAAGCCTATTTTCAGGCCAGATATGGTTGACTGGTTCTTCAGCTAAAACTGCTAGGATTAGTTTGGTCAACGCCAGATTTCTTAGACGCGTAAAGTAAAAAAAAAATGTTAAATTCAACATTTGTTATTTATTGCCACTTTTGTGAAGAAAGTGGAATAAGTAAATTATAATCATCATCATCATTCTGCATGCAGTGCCACCATGGCAGTTGTCTGCAGCATATCTTCCCTTTGTTTCTTGATTTTTTGGGACAGACTGTTTTGTTTATTTTTCGCTGTTCCCTCCACTTTATCATCATGCTGTTGTTTTTTTTTTTTACCACTCTTCCTTCCATCGTGATTTTAATGATTACAATTTGGTTTTTGTAAAATATTTTATTAGTTGTGATGATTTTCATTTTAATTTTTATGTAGTAACACATTTGTTTTATATTTTTATTTTGTAAGGTTATATCCTTTTGAGGGGAATTTTGAGGTGTAGTATTCCATGCAAGGCCATCAGTTATTTTGTCTTTCTCTTCCAAAAATTCAAGAAATCTACAAGATAGTTTCACAGAAACAAATACGAGATTCCCCAGATGAAGAGATTTCTCCAGGGTCGACAGTTCAGTCAATCACAGTGGCACCGACAGTCAACTCGGGACAAGGGAGGAAGCCGTGTTGCTCTTAATGATACTAGTTTTCTTATGTTTCATTTCTGTACCAATGGAGACGTTCTTTTTTTTCCCCTGCCCCCATTATTTTTGGTCTCGGCCTATTGTCTGAGAGCGTCCTCAAGTTGTCAGTCTTTATTAATGATTTCATCAATAGCATTTTTTTCTTTTCAGCTCATAGAAGTCACAGATTTTTTTTCGTTTTTTTCCAAATCATTGGACATGACAATCTGTCAAAGCTGCAGAAAACATCTTGTATATGAAGTGTTTATTGTCATATTTTCAATGCATTTTGAGCTATTTTAGGCTTGTTATAAGTTTACATTTGTCATGACTGACTGCTTTTTTTAAAACAAACAACAACAAAAAAAGTTGTTCCTTTGCATTAGACTGACTGTGATGTAGTGTTAAGGAAACTACTCAGTTTTGTGTTGAGGTCTTAACGTAAACTGAATGAGGAGAAAATTTGTGGGGCGTGGATGAAGACATGTCTGAGTGGAGACCAGCTGATGTAGGGTATTTTGGGACAAAGTGGGTTAATGGGCAACCCGTGTGTGAGTTATTATGAGACTGAGCTCGGCTGGGTCAAACCGAGGCTTTTCTTTCCTTTGTATTTTTATACGTTCTTTTTTTTGTGTTTTGTTTTTCCTGGCATAAAATTTAAAGAAATAATGTAGCTCTCCATCCTCTCCGCCCAAACGTGAATTCCTGTGTTATGGAAGTTTATGTGCTAGGTTCCAGCTTGGAGGATCAGTAATGTCTAGCGAAGATTAACAAGACGTTCTCTACAATTTGCTTCTTTAGATTTGTGTGCCTAGATCTGGGCAAATAATCAAGAGAATGGAGGTGAAGATTGTCACATGTACCTATACATTTGGTTGCTGCCTTGCAAAATTGTTTGAAAATTTTATTTCTTTTTCTTAGAATAATTTGTCAGTTCAAATTGCCTGTTTTTGTCTGGGAATAATATTCTTGAATTAAAAATCGGATTTTTAACACTTTCCCTAGTGTGAGCCATTTAAACGAATTTTGTAAAATGTTAAAAGGGATAATAACCATGTCTATCCAGTTCTTTCATTTAGGGATTCACATTTGAACTAAGTATAGGCTGTATAAATTATGTATAGGATTTGGGTCATTTCCTGGTATTGCCACTGTGTTCATCATACATTTTTTGTGTGGTCTTAAATGTTCCATTTGGTGATGAAAGAGTTAATTAATGACAAAAAATGTAGGAGGTAGAGCAGGTAGGAGTAGTCCCAAGAGCTATTTTGTTTGTCGCTCATATGAGTACAGCGTGATCTGGTGGTGGATGAGCGTATGTTGTAGGTAGTGACAGCTCAGCTTACAGTATCCAACAAACGAACACTTCACGCTGACTTTCATCGCCACTCAGGACCGACCTCGGCATTGAAGAACAGGTCCGAGCATAAGTCCGGCACCAAGATCTTATATATGTGCAGTATGTTTGATCTCTTTCTCAGCACTCATGTAGACTGATAAAGACCTTCTCTATGTTGATCTTTTAATTTTCTTGTATGTTCTCCTGGGGACCGGCTAGTGTAGTGGTTAGAGCACTTGTCTAGCAACCAAATGGTCGAGGGTTTGAATCTCCAGCTGAGCGGGATTTTTTTTTTTTTCTCCAACCAGTGCAGACCCGAGGTCAACCCAGCTTGTAAAATGGGTACTAGAGAAAATCTGGAGAGGAAGGAACTGGCCACCCTACCTCATCTGCTGATGGCCCAGCATAATGAGGTCTCTAACGCTTCATCCCCTACGGCATTTGCTATGGGACTATCCTTATATGTTCTCCTGCCAAAGAAACCCCTCTCATGACCAGGTTGAAGAATAACTTGGTCACATGACCAGTGTTGATATTGTCACTTAAGTGTGGGTTGTAGCAAGGCCTGAGCAGCTGTGACTGGCCTAGTAAGCCATAGACTGTTATACTAGTGGTGGCATAGACTTCATTCAAGAAAGAGTCCCATTTTAGGTTTTATAAACTGTAGATTTGTGATTTTTTTGTTTGTTTGTTTGTTTTTGTATTTATTTTTTAAACATGAAACATTGAACAGTTTGTCAGCTAAATTGTGCGATGCCTGTAGATGATTTTCATTTTATCTTAGTATTTAAACTTTTTTTTTTTTTTAATGTGTGTATATGCGTATGTCTCATATAATTTTATCTGCGTCACGAATATTGCTATCTCATGTTTACCACATTGGGATTGCTGTGTAACAACATAGTAGCATATATTACATGTCTTTCAACAAAAATAAAGAGAAAAATTAAGAGGAGATTTTGTGTTCATTGTTTACGTAAAAAAATATTTGCGGGTAGGAGAAAAAGAGGTTAAAAACTCTATCCAGGGACCGGGAGGGGTAAAATGTGGCTCAGTGCCCGTTCATTTTATTTCCTCATTTGCCATGTGTTCTTCATAATGTATTCTTAGAATTTTCCTAAGGCATGTTCCTTCAAATCCTCTATCTGCTTTTGGTTCTGCAGTTGGTTCTTTGACAAAGGATAGGTAAGGGTTAAGTTTGGAATTTTTATTGTCATTGCAGGGGGTTAAAAATTTCGTTCACAGTGCTCTTGTTACTGAGTCAGGTTAGGTTATGACGTGGAGCCTTCAAGACAACTTAGCTGTAACATTTCAGGGATTAAAGTAAATTTGTTACTTCTGTGAAAACTGCAGTGCGGGTTGAAAGGGTTAAAGGCATATAGATCCTTATAGAAATACAGTTGCCTAGTGCAGTGGTTCTCAATTAACAAAAGTCACTGGACCCCCTTCTGTTTCAAAATCCAGGGCGCAGACCTCCATACTTTGAAAAAGTTTCATATCTGTATGGTAGCTATGTGTTTTAAATGCAAAAAAATTTTTCGTAAAATGAGTCTCAAATCTCTCTCTGGTCCATGGCATTCAGGTGTTGGTCATCACTGATTTCCATGACCATCTGGTTCTGTGCTCTGCTCTTTCTGTAGGCTGTGTCCTGTGCCACTCTTTTAGTTTTTCCTTCCAGTTTTCCTGATGTTATTAAGTGCCCCAGTTTGCCTCTTCTTACAAATCTTAACTGTCGTGTTCTGAATTTTGCCAGTTTCTCTCTTTTGCCCAGCCTCTCTTAGAAGCTCTTCATTTGTTTTCTTGGCTGTCCATGGTTTTCTCATCATTCTTCTTAAGAACCACACCTCTGCTGCTTCCAGGAGATTTTGAGAACTCTTAGTTACTTGTCCATGCTTTGCATTCATATAACAGTACGAGTTCGATGTAACACTCTGGTATTCATTGACAGAGTTTTGTTGCACAGTATGTTTTTCATTTTCATAAATGTTGACTTGGCCTGGGCTATTCTGATCCTTATTTCGGTTTGGCACCATCCGTCTTGTGTTATTATTGTCCCTAAATATGTCCGTTAGCTTTAATTCTGTGCCTTTTTACTTTGATGCTACATTTTGCTGGCGTTTCTTTCTCGGATATGACCGCAACTTCCGTCTTCTTTAAGTCCCTTTCTCCTCACATTTTTCTACGATTTTGTCAACAAGGCTTGTAGCTCTTCTTCACTTTGGGCTATCAGTACCGTGTTGTCTGCATATCTTAAGATTGATTAGGTTGTATCCACCCAATGCTATTCTAGGCATGTTTTCAATGTGTCTCATAATCCTTTCACTATGATTAAACTCTACCTGCATTAAAAAACACATTAAAACTTAGTGGATTTTCAAAATGGCAATAATATAGTTAAGAAACGCACAGCATTTAACACTAAAAAAAAAAAAAGGGGGACAGAGTTTTTGTCACGGACCCCTACGGCAGGTTTTGGGAACCATTGGCCTAGATGTGTACATTGATTGTGCATTTATGTGGCTACTTCAGTTTCTTGTGCATTGTTTTATTCTTGACAACAAACTTAAAGATTTCTGTTCTGGAGGTGACTTGTGAAGAATGGATTTTGCGTTTATATGCATGGATAAATGTAAGTACCATAAGGGGGAGAACTTGTTCATTCTTTTCTGTGTTTTTTTCGTTAATTACTAGTTACCAGCTGCCAGTGGTGAACACACTGACCAGTTTGTGTATACAAGAATGTATTGTTTGAGAGAGGGTCGAGGTTCTAAGGATAATTCATTTGTTAAGTTGCTGCTTTTGCGTTTGACTGCGAAAATGAGCAAATGAGAATGCAGTTCATATTGAATGATGCTTTTTTTTTTTGAGCCAGTTTTACAGGGCACATAGACTAGAGCCAGTTTTACAAGGTACATAGACTAGAGCCAGTTTTACAGGGCACATAGACTAGAGCCAGTTTTACAGGGCACATAAACTAGAGCCAAGTTTATCTACGCAAGCCATACAGCTGGCTCCCCCCAGTCTTAGTAGATCTAGCCAGATTAGCAGAGCTAAGCTGAAAGATGTAAATATTGTCTTTCCCCCCCCCCCCCAAGTAGGACTGGGCTGGGGGCAGGGGCTACAGGAAGAAAAAAATACAGAAAAAAAAGGGGGGAGTCACAAGCAGGAAAAAAGCTTGAGAAACCCTGTTCTGGAAGAGAGATATTTTCTTGTAGTAGATAAAACTGCTTGTTGAAGGTAAGGTTTTGGCCTGTAAGCAGGATATTTATAAATGTATATGAGCGGAAGCCCCATGCTCTTGTTATCTTAAGCCAGTGGTTCCTAGCATGGGAGGTGGGCAGTTTGAATATATGTTGACTATGATGATGCAGGGGGCATCAAGGTCTTTGAGGTGGGGCATGATCTAAAAGAACCTATTTTGTTATATGGAATTGAATCATGGACAATAGGCAGGTCTGCACAAAAATCACTGGAAGCAGCAGAAATGTGGTTTATTAGAAGAATGTTGTGAATTCCCTGGACAGCAAAAATAACTAATAAAGAATGTATGAGAAGAGCTGGAGACACAAAAAAACCTTGTCAAAAAGATAAGAGAGAGACAATGTACTTTCATAGGACATGCAATGAGAAGAGGGGGCATTGAAAATATTATAACAATAGGAAAAATAGAAGGAAGAAGATCAAGAGGAAGACCAAGAGAAATGATACTGGACAGTCTGACGGGATGGTGTGAGAGGAGATCACCAACTGATTTGATGGCCTGCATGAAGGATCGTATACTCTGCCTGTCGGCAAGGCACCTGATGATGATGGTGATGATATGATCTAAAAGAAGGTTGGGAAATAACTGTCTTAAGCACTTGTTGGATCGTGCAGCTGTGTTTGTTAGCTGTGGTTTATGGTTAGAAATAATTGAGGAGGATTGACAGGATGTAGTCATATGGTTCATTTACTTTTGAAAAACCGCATTAGCTTATAAGATAGAGGGGTCCATCCAGTGCTGGTTGAATGATGGATTCCATTTTAATGATAAAGTTCTTTATAACTAAGTCTTTGATGTAGATCAACGCTTTAGTTGGATGGAGGGGGGGGGTAGGTTACATGTGGGTTGTAGCAAGGCCTGAGCAGCTATGACTAGCCTAGTAAACCACATGCTGTTAAAACTAGTGTCGGCATAGACTTCATTCTAATTCACAGACTTATCAAGGAAAGTCCTGTTCGTGGGCCACCAGAAGTTAGTGTTCCACTACAGTAGTGGAGCTTGATAAGAAGTTAAATTGATAGATATCTTCATGAGAATAACCTCTGCGTCCATAGAAGAGAGTGAATTGGGTGTGAGAAAAGGTATGTAGGTGAAGAAATGAACACACAGTCAAATTGAGAAGGGGACAGTTGGTGAGCACATCTTACATTGGTTACCGGAATAGGCATTGGAGTAGGCATGGAAATGTCATGATTGTGTGATACTACCTTCTTATGATGGTTCTCAGTTTCTGGATTGAAACTTAAGATCAGTGTTCTCTGGTTGATTCTGCCACCTATTTTTGGAATGTAATCCCAGAACGGTAGCCAGACTATTTTGTTTCTGAAGTTGATATATGAACTATGGAGAGGGAGAATGGGGTCTTGATCTTCTTTAACATGCTGCGTGCAGTCATCATTGTCGTACCTGAGATTATCAGTTGTAAGGATAAGGAGATAAAGTTTGTTGATTTAACGTTGTTTTTGTTTCATTATTAGAGATGTAATCTACTTTGAAGTTATTGATGATGAGAGTCGCATTGGGTGTGTGCCCCAAGCGCCAGAGTCTCATGTGAGAAACAAGGGGGTTGAATCATGTTAGGCTGTGGAAGGGTTCTTTTTTTTTTTAATGTCTGTTGAGGGCAGACCCAGCCTGTACACTACATGGCAGCTGCTCTTCTTGGTAGTTGGCCATGAACCCCTCAACCTCTGAGTATGTCCTGGAGGACACTAGGAAACTGGTATCATCTGCTGTCAGTCAAGGTCTCAAAGCTTGAAAGTGGGTGGGTGTGGAAGAGGAGAATGTTTGAGAATTATCTCCCTGTAGCTGCGAACTTCGCAGCTGTTCGTGACAGTCAGTGGCCCTTCGGTGAAGATTTAGAAAATGGGCACCTGTGCCCTTCTTTTATTTCAGAGAGTGGAGCTTTTCACTTCATCTACAGTGGGGAATATGATGATGTTGCCTAGTCCTTGAGTGAGCTGAAATGACAAGGTAGTGTTACTCCATATGATGCTGGAGTACTATAGGCTATGACTTAATAGTCTCGGATCTTACACAGTAATCTTTCCAACCATGAATATTTGATACCGTGCTGGAAACTTTGAATCATTAAAAACTTAAATAGATCGGCTCAGCCGAGCAAATAACTTCATGTGATTTTTATTTGATAAAAATGCTGTGCTATATGATATGCAGATGCATGAATTTATATAAAGATGTGCATAAATATCCAGAGGGAGTATTTCTGTTTGTAAAGAGTGAGAAATGAAGATTGGGTTTGAAATGGTGTTTCTTGTCATTACTGTTTGTCCGAACTTCTGTTTTTTTTTCTAGTGCGGTTTGTTTGGCGTAGAGTTGTTGCAGTGTATTTGTCTACATCAGTTGTTCTTGCTGTGAGTGGAGATAGAGGCCCCCTTCCCTTCCTTCCCCTGTTGTGGGGGGGGGGGGTGGGCAGCAACAAAACCAGTTTGAGAAAAAAAGGTTTTTGGGGGTGCTAGGAAATGTGGCATGGAAGACAAGAAGATGACAGCCTGAAATAGTTTGGGAACCACTGGTCTTGGTCTTTAGATGAAAATTAGCTTCTCTGGTCCATGAAGAAAAGGAAGGGCCCTTTTGTCTTGCCAAACAACATGATTGTCCAGAACTGTATAGTTTGAGGGGGGTGTACTTTCTGAGAAATGAGGAAAGCAAGTGATGGGCCCAGGGTATAACTAATACTCTAAACACCACCCTCACTGAATCAGGCATCGTATCCAGGCAGTATGTTTTTGTACTGGATATCAGGAGAGCAGTGATTTGCTAATGGCTGGTTGCATGAACTAATTGTTTGTCCAGATTTGTTTCTTGGTGTAGTCCATTTGGCTGGATTTGTTTGCTGGTTTAGTACAAGTTAAATGTTGGAAAAATCAGAAATGTTATTCGTTATCTGACCCCTTTTTTTTTTATTGCTGGTAATGATACCTGAACATTAATAATATATTACGGTGCCAGGTAGAGAAGTGGTTAGTGAGGTCACCTCCCATGATGAGGTCAGCAGTTCAGATCTGGCCCGGCTACCTCTCTTGAAATGAGTACCTGGTTTGTTGTGACCTGAGGAAGGTGGCCGGGTGTGGTATGAATGTGTACACAAGCACTGTACCCCCCTAGGTGTTTCTGTACAGTGATAAGGCTCTTATCTGTGCACAAAACTAAGATTAATTCAGTTCTTTTTTCTCTGAACTCCTGTTATCACTGGGTGATATTTTGATCAAGTATCATGTTAATATGAAGTTTTGTTCCATGAATGTTTGATGTATCTTGTGATAAATCTTGTGTTTCATCAAGCGGAAATTTTGATTCTATGTACGAGGCATGTAGACTGATCACATACAAACCCTAGAAGTTGAAGAAAGTGGGCTGTCCGCCAGTGAGTGGGGGGGATATGCAGATTCAGAAATAAAAGCAGTAGGAAACGATGAAATAAAAAAAGAAGAGGGAAATGATGAGAAGTAATATGAGGAAGGGGCGTGCTGTCTCGTGTCTATTTTTACTACTTACATTTCAGAGGTCACCATTTGTTTTTTTTAGTTATAAAAAGTATTTCTACCATAGCAAAGAAGCAAAACAAATTATGTAATTTGGCATTAAATGTCAGAAACATTGAGCACTATGTATGTAGATTCTTTTAAAACATGTTGGTGTGTACATTATTTTAAGGTCAGTGATTTTCATTACAAAATATTTTTTAATTTAAAAAAAAAAAAAAAACATTCCTGCAAAAGTTTATCCAAAGGATGTCAGTTCAGTTGTACTATTTTTAGGACCATTTAGCTACAGGTGGACAGGGTCTTTTGTTACATCGGTAGAGTGCCCTGAGAAATAATCCTGGCCACCAGAAATTAGTTTTCCACCACAGTAGTGGAACTTGATAAGAACTTCTTCTTCTTCGTATGCACATTGGAGATGATGCGTGGTACCCCGATTTCTGCGGTGCGCTTTTTGGCTGGGTACCTCCGACTTCAGTGTCTTTCTTTGCTAGGGCAGACTGTGGTCTTGCTCGGACTGCCATGAAGACAGTGGTGTAGGCTGGCCTGGCTAAAACTTTGTTTTCCAGCCTCTAGTGGCTGTACTTAACCCCCTTCTCCACGTCAGATCCAACATGCAACATGGCTTTGAGACAGTTCCACAGAGACACTTCGATTTTGGAATGAGGAATCTGATGATTGCTTCAACAATATTCATTCCCTGCCACCTGTAGTCTGCTGGCTCTGTTTTGTTTACATCATTCTGATAGCCATTGTTGTAAAGACCCATAGGCTTGTCACGTCCTGGATTCATTGGTTTCACACCAGACCTTCCTCATCCCCGCCTGCGATCTCTATGTCCCCATACCTGACGTTACATTTAGTTTTTAAGCAAACAGATCTATGTTCCCTGTCTCGCAAAGACTAAGTGTGTTCTTAACACAGTTGTTCCCAGGGGTGATAAGAAGTTAAATTGATAGATATCTTCATGAGAATAACCTCTGCATCCACAGAAGAGAATGAATTGGGTGTGAGAAAAGGTATGTAGGTGAAGCAATGAACACGCAGTGAAAATGAGAAGGGGACATCTTACATTGGTTACCAGAATAGGCATTAGAGTAGGCATGGGCAAGTCATACCTTCTTATATGAAAGAGTCCGGGAGTTAAGGCCTCAGTTCAGTATGTAGCTCATGTTCATCATAACTTCATAAAGCTCAGTTCATAACAGTGGGAGAGATTACAAACATCTCCAGACACGTTGTACAACATTGATAGTCATGAAAGGGGTTAACGCGACGTGGACAGCCAGGAATGGAAGGGAGGCAACAGAGAATATTACAGCAATCTCCTGTCAGGGGGAAGTAATGTATTAGACATACAAGAATACTTGTGAATGTTTATTATGCGGCTTTGTTGGTCCATGTTTTTGTTACTGATCTCCATTCTGTGGTAAAAACATTATGACTGTGACTGGATATGTCAGTTTAATTATCATCACTTCTTTTTTTTTCATTACTTTTGTCATTTTGCCATTGATGTTAAATGTATGGAAGATTATGAATAAATGAGCATATATATTCATGCTGTGTTTAAAGTGTTAGAAACTCTGTTTCCATTGAAAGCCAGAAGTTGGGAATGCTTAAGTCTGAGAGGATTGGGTAAACAAGCAAATTGAGGATGACCTCCCAGCAAAGGCAGAGTATGTGGATATGAGATTTGAAGATTCTGTGATCTATTAGTGTGATACTGTGTTATGGCTGTTTTGGGGGGGGGGGGAGACGCCCAGTTAGGCAGTCAGCGACCCATAGCTGACTAAGACCCTGTCCTACCCCTCTCTGTTGGTACCCCTAGTAACAAGCATAGCCTGGCTAACAAGGGCAGGGATCACCATAGTCCTCATGGTGGTGGAGTCTGCTAAAGAAGCATTGCACACCCCTGTTTTAGCTGTACTCCAGGACTGAAAAAAAAAATAGATGCCGTAACTCGTCCCCACGCTGACACGATGCTGCACCTCATCGCCTTCACAGCATTGGCTGCAAAGAACACAGTTACAGGGAGATAGTGCAAGACAAGGCTGATTCATTTGGAAGATGGTTGAGGATGTGTACACCTGCTGCATGCTCCACTTAAACCAGCAGATTCTCATGTTAGCATTTTATCAAACTTTTTTTGTGTGTGTTACTTCTTGTTAGTAAACAGGAGTGAGACAATCTTGTGGGAAATAATTAAATATGATGTCCTGAAAAAGAGTCCTAAAATGCTATATTGAACCTATCTTGTTATATGGAAGTGAATCATGGACAATAGGCAAGTCTGCACAAAAATCATTGGAAGCAGCAGAAATGTGGTTTATTAGAAGAATGTTGCGAATCCCCTGGACAGCAAAAATAACTAATGAAGAATGTATGAGAAGAGCTGGAGAGACAAAAAAGTAAGAGAGAGACAATACAGTTTTATAGGACATGCAATGAGAAGAGGGGGCATTGAAAATACTGTAACAGGAAAAATAGAAGGAAGAAGATCAAGAGGAAGACCAAGAGAAATGATACTGGCCAGTCTGACAGGATGGTGGGAGAGGAGATCACTAACTGAGCTGACAGCCTGCATGAAGGATTGTGTACTCTGGAGAAGCATAATGGCCAATGCCAGTCGGCACGGCACCTGATGATGATGACCATATGTCCTGAAGCATTTGCATGCACTTTATGGCAGTCACTTTATGAAATGACATACTCATATCTATATGTCATTTCATAAAGTGACTGTCTTGTATTTTAAGGATTTGTCTCTAGTATCATACTTCTTTTGGCATATTTTAGTGTCCCCATTATGAAAACCAGTGCGCCCCCCCCCCCCCCCCCCCCCCCCCCCCGTTATTACCATTTTTTTTTTATTTGTACATGTTTGAAAATAAAGGGAATTTCTGTGTTTGTGAAGGAAGGTTTGTGGGTCTTAAATCTGGTTGCACTTGGCAAGATGCTAGCATCTTGTATTTAAGCTTATAAAAAGTGATTTCTAGGCCGCTTCAAGCATTGAGGTAGAGGTGGCAGCACCAGTTCTGGCTGCCTGTGACTAGGTACCCATTTTCTTTAGTCTGGGTTGACACCACCGACCCCCCCCCCCCCCCCCCCTGCTGTGCCAGTCAGCATGAAGTAAATTGTTTGCCTCAGTGCAGAATTCAAATCCGACCGGCGGCACCCCAGTCACCCAGCTGTAGAAATGGGTGCCCAACTTCTTCTGGAGTTGGGGAAGGAAAGGTGGCAGGGCATGATACTGACCATATCACCCTCTAGTGTGCTGACAGGTCAAGGAAAGTATGAGCCACTAACACCATATCCCTATGTGCCTCTAAGGCATGACAGGGTTACCTAGTGCAGAATTGAACTGTGTCACTTCAGATCAGGCAAAGTACACAGCACACTTGGTCATCAGGTCACTTACATGTCACAATTCATGTATGAAATTGTGTTCCTTTGTGACTTTCGCATAATTAAAAGTATCCTCGTACTTCGCATTTTTTTTGGTAGGACTGACACTTGGTCATCACGTTCTGTCACCATTGGTAGGACTGACACTTGGTCATCACGTTCTGTCACCATTGGTAGGACTGACGCTTGATCATCACGTTCTGTCACCATTGGTAGGACTGACACTTGGTCATCACGTTCTGTCACCATTGGTAGGACTGACGCTTGGTCATCACGTTCTGTCACCATTGGTAGGACTGACACTTGGTCATCACGTTCTGTCACCATTGGTAGGACTGACACTTGGTCATCACGTTCTGTCACCATTGGTAGGACTGACACTTGGTCATCACGTTCTGTCACCATTGGTAGGACTGACACTTGGTCATCACGTTCTGTCACCATTGGTAGGACTGACACTTGGTCATCACGTTCTGTCACCATTGGTAGGACTGACACTTGGTCATCACGTTCTGTCACCATTGGTAGGACTGACGCTTGGTCATCACGTTCTGTCACCAGGATGAAAGTCAAGGGTAGTGAATCTCCAGTTTCCTCACCTTGATGGTCTACCCATCCAGGCTCTGTCTTGTCCATCCTTGTATCTTCCCTTCTTCTTCTTCTTAAGCATCCAAGTTTTTTGGTCATGTTAAAAGTGTAAGCCTGGTAGCCAGGATGAGGCCCAGAGATTTTTCCAGGACCTCTCGCCAGCCCCGTAGGTCTGAGTCCTGCGGCCATGTCTACTCTGGTAGACCTGTAGAAGTTGGGCACTCTTGCATTTCTCTATATGTGAGATCTTGAGTTGGTAGAGAAGACTCAGCAGTCTGCAGTGGCCAGTTCTTAATCATAACAGGACCATTTATTGCCTCCCCTGCAACTGGTGGAGTGGATCCGGTTCGCTGCCTGCGCCCAGACTCTTGGCCCGTGGCTGTAGCGGCTTCGTATGATGATCTTGGCCTCCCTGTAACTGACATAATGGCTGTGTTGTTCCACTCTTCTGCCTGTTTGGTTAGGCCATTAGTTATCTTCCCTTCTATGAGCACATCTCTGTCTGTCTCACTCTTTTTTTCCTTGTACTTTTCCTTCCAAATGTGGTCTTTAGTATATTACTTTGTCTTTTGATTTGGCCAAAGTATTTTGTCTTCTTGATCCTTATTGGAGTAGTTTTAATACTTGTGCCTTTGTTCTTGTAATTTTCCACATTTGTGCTCTATTTATCATTCTTTCCGACTTCTATTTACTAATGAGTCCAGATTTCTGCACCGTACAGAATATATGTAGCATTTTATGATCTCATTTTTTATTTTCATGAACAGATTCCTGGATAGCTGCATTATCTTCATGGTGTTTTGCAATTCTTAATTTTCCCTCCTTTTACTTTGTACGTATACGGTAGAGGTGACTATGTCATGGCACATATGGTATTAGTACTCATATTTTTGTATTAAAGTGGAAATATGTTGTCATGTTTTGCCTTTTTTTTTTTTGGTAGTGGCCTCGATCCTCCTGACTGCATGAGTGGGGTCCCCATGATGGCTTGAATTTTTTTAGAAGTTTTTGTATTTGGTGCAATCTGGGACAACTCCTGTCCCACCTTGGTTCCCTCTATTATCTTCTCTATGGTATCTGCTGATTAAAAACTGTTCTCCCTCAAAATCTTCACTGTAGCATCCTCTGGTTAAAAAATGTTCTCTCTCAAGATCTTCACTGTAGCATCTGCTGGTTAAAAACTGTTCTCCCTCAAGATCTTTGCCATGGTATCCGCTGGTTAAAAACTGTTCTCCCTCAAGATCTTTACCATGGTATCTGCTGGTTAAAAACTGTTCTCCCTCAAGATCTTTCCCATGGTATCTGCTGGTTAAAAACTGTTCTCCCTCAAGATCTTTACCATGGTATCTGCTGGTTAAAAACTGTTCTCTCTCAAGATCTCTGCTATGGTATCTGCTGGTAAAAAACTAACAGCTACAGATAACTGAACCAACCAACCGATGGAAACAAATAACACAAACACTTTGGAAGAAAAGTTGTATATTTCTTAATGTTATTGTCATTTTATCATATAATACAAGATCTTTGAATAAAATGGTCAAATTGTTTGGACTTGGAACTCTTGCTTTGTGGGCAACACAGATTTACATTGTTAAAATAAGTAACATCTGATTCAGGTGACTGGTAACATCAGTGGTTATTGTTAACATATTTGTTAATTCCTAGTCGTGGTTTATTGTTAACATCACGTAGTTTCTTGTAGCAGATTAAGCGCCAGAGCAAAAAACAAGATATTAATATCTGCCAATCAGCTTGTTACAATTTCCAAACAAAATTCTATTCAAGACCATATCCAGACTCTAAATACAGACTTCGGTTAAATGCATTATTTCAGACAATTGGGTAATGAAGACTCCACAATCAATGGGTTATGTATTATCGATACATCCACACTATCCTAACTAATAGACTTTCTTCACAAAATAAAAAAAACAATGTACCATTTCTATTTTTGACTCAGTGTTTCTCAAACTGTATATTGCGTGCCTTTAGAATTCATGCCTGTACCCAAAGCCATATGGGGAAATGTAGTATTTATTATAGTAAAGGTCTTAATCACGACATCAGCAGGCTAATCTAAGAACTGACGACTGCAAATAACTACAGTAAAATCTCATTATAATGAACTTCAAACTAGTTCTGTCGTTATTATCCGATGTCCACTATCTTACATTTTCTTACATCCTTCCCGTGCTGCTAAATGTCACATAGGGCTCGTGTGGTAGTTCGCCAAGTTTTACTGTTTTCTGTGAGCTTTTCAACCTCATCAAGGGATGTTATGCCTACTAATTTGGCCTCTCTTAACAATGTCCTCTTTAAAGTCCATTATATTCGGAAAGAAATATATACTATATATATAGGAGTATATTCAGGATCTTCAGACCCTGTCCATTATTATCGAGGCTACATTATAAAGAGGGTCTATTATAACAGGATTTTACTGTACTATACAGTCTGCACCAAATAGATCACTAAAACTAAACATCCTCCAAACAGTAAAACGTCAAGACGGCCAGATCAGACTCCAATGAGTTTCATATAATGGCAACATGACCTAGAATATGAAATAAAAAGTAACACATTGCTAAAAGTACCAAAAAGTCACTGACATCTTCAGAATTGGATAATTTAACATGTAGGTCATGAATGCACTGTATTTTATAAGTGTTTAAACGCTTTACCTGCGGATATTTTTCTTCACTGAAACCAGTGTCTGTCTATGTTGGATCAGTTCATTTGCATTATCTTATGTGGTGATAACTTTACGGCAGTGTTGAGCAATGCTCCCTTCCTCCGAGAATTTATTTGGAATGTGCAAAGATATTTTTTGCACCCTTGATATTTTTAGTAATCATAAGAAGGTCGTCACTTAGACATGATACTGAATTTCGCCCGTCAGCATCTTTACTGTGTGACACTAAAAAAATATGAGTGATTATTCATGTGCTCGGCTTAGAGGGAACATTATTATTTTTTTTTGGTGTAAATTATCCTAAACAAAGCTGATATAATTTGCTGCTTGCTAGTCATTCACCATTTCTGTCATCAGCTTTGCTGGTTGTCACCTTGTTACATACGTACTCCCCATTTATGGAGTATATCTCTACTTTCATACGTGTAAAACTATGAGGGTAAAACAATGTAAGATTCAAAAGACATCTTGATCCACAAATGATATGTTTCAACAAACAAAACTGTTTAATTTGATTTTCTACATGCTACATAGATCTGCATTTAAGATGTAATGTACAATATGCAAATAATATGAACAATGTAATCTACATCTTAAAAATGCTTCATACGTTTATTAAAAAAAAAAAAAGAAAAAAAATTGTATGGTTTTGAGACCTGACTAATTTCAATATTTTGTTCGACAAGATCAGATAAATGAGTACTTCAACAAAAAACAGACCAAAAAAAAAAACAACTGATAAAACAGGTGTTGTTCTTTCAGTAGGAAAAAACAAAATCCCTCAAAAAGTGTGGTTAAACATGCAAGAAGCAAATTAAAAACTGGAGAAAAAAATGTGAAAAACAAAAAAAAAAAAATTGGTGATTCATAAAACAAAACAAAAAAATCTGTACAAATCTGTTCCAACCAACGGCTTCAGTGATATATACGCAGAATGTAAAATATGTTGTGTTAAATAACATGATCAATGGAAAGAAAATGCTCAAAAACCCTGTGCAGGTTTAGTAGTGTCAGATCATAACACAGGCTTTTGCAAAACCTGGGGAGAGAATGACGGAGAAACTTTGGGAATAAAAAAAAGAAGGCTGGAAATACACAATGCTACCATCGGTAGAATGAAGATCTCTTTGCTGTAGGAGACATGACTAACGTAGATCTTCACCATAAGAGCAAACAAACTCGTATCGGGACAACTGTTTGTCCCAGCTGGAACGATGGTTTATTTGTCTTCTGATAGACTATCTCCTAAAGCGTCCATAAACAGATAACCTGTTTCAGACAAGCCTCAAACATAAAACTCATGTGGCTGCTGCAGAAGTTGCCGCTTAATCTCATCCTGTTGATATTTGTTGGGTTATTGCCACTTGCTGTCTCCAGCCAGAAAAACAAAGTGCCAGATTTTCAAGGATGTCTTCAATGAACTCTTAATGTATTTCACCTTGAAGCTTTCAGTAGCTGTGACAGTGGTGAAGATCACATACACAGGAAGGATGTTATGATGTGTTAGCACAATCTCAACTTTTTGAGCCAACTTTATCATCATTTTGGGGAATAGATGTTCTGCAATATGAAAATCCCTGAAATGATTTTTTGTTTCCACTCCTTCTGTTAGCCCACTAGAAATACAAAGTAGACAAGTTTGATTTGAGGATATACACTGATTTACTACTTGTAAGTTCTTCTTTTATACAACTCTAGCCCCATTGAGCAGGGCATCTTGCTTACAGCTGAGTGGCCTACAGGAGAGTTGTTAGGGAGGCAAAGTTCCGCAAGGGAAAGCAAACGAATGACTGACAGGCCCATTGATGAAGGGTGGGAGTGAGAGGAAAAGGGAAGAAGAGTTGGGGTTGCAGTCCTGGAGTCTGGCAACCCTTTTTTCCCCAACCCTCTTTTCATCTTAGAGACAGAAATTCAGGAAAACTGTAATGTTCCAACTACACAAATTCCTGTATCTGGATAAAGGGCCCAACAATAACTTGACTTTGGGGCCCCACCTGGCTCTCCACGGCTGTGAGAATACCAAAATCAGAACAGTGACTATGCACGTTTACGCTGGCCGTTTTTTGCCACCGAGTTCCATGCACTAAAAACTCTCTCCTTCAACATCTCTGCTCAAGACAAAACTGCAAGAACACAGATCTACATATTTCATCTTTAGCACAACCACCGCCTCAAAATAATCGAGACCTTATACAAAACATAAATTCATGAATCAAAGCAATGGTCAGTACAATGCAAAAAAGAAAAACAATCATGATAAGAAGGAAAAGAAAAAAAAAATGAAACAATTTTGAACTGAGGTCAGCTGGACATTATTGCACTTACCCTCAAAACAAATGAATGAGTTATGAACTCCTGAAAGAGTGGAACAAAGCAGAAAGTAAACAAATGAATGATTTGGTGATGATTTCAGTTCTTTTTTTTTTTCTTCTTCTTTCAACTAATGGGAAAATGTGAATAATGCACACAAAAAAAAAAAGTCAGCATGAACAAAAATATAAAACTTCATTTTCTTCATGAACCCAGAGAGTCATTGTTAACTTCAGCGATCTCTCTCTCTCTCCCTCCCTCTCTCTCTCTCTGAACCTTAAGTGCCCAGGGCACATGGGGCTTCCGCAAGGGTTTTCCACAAATGCCTGTCCTTCGCTCTTTTTTTCTGCTCTTGCCCAGGTGAGCCCTCTATTGCTCAACATCCTCTCTGTTGTTCTTCTCCATGTCTCTTTTGGTCTACCCTTACTTCTCTTCCCCTGTGGTGTCCATCTTAGTAATCTGTAAAATATCTTAGCAATATCAGTTCCGATATGTGCAAACAAAAACATTCAAGCACGAGAAAAAAAAAAATGGCAAAACAAATATCTGATGTGTTTTGTTCATTTCAGAAAATTACAGTTCAAAACTAGGATATGACAAAAAAAAAATGACGAAACAATTATGAATGAAAGCAAACTATCTTGATATGACTTGTTAACTGTAAGAAAAAAGAAAAAAAAAACCCCACAAAATGAAGTTCTAAAATTAAGCACAACAGTATGAATATCTGTTTAAAGTAAGCAACAAATGTTGTCCTGTGTAAATAGTTTTGTAAATGGGGAAAAATGTAAACACATGAGCCTCTGCGTTCTGTATTTGAAACATGTCACCAAAATTTAGACAAGTTCAACTTTTATAAGTACATGGAGATATTTTACACCGTCAGGTGAACATGAGGTTTGCCCATATAAATATATACATGCTGACGTTTTTAGATGGTAAAATCTCAGATTTATCAACAGTCTTACATCACAAGAAATCTGGCTCGCTGAGATCTGAAAACAGGAACAGTTTTACCATCACTTCTCCACATCGATTTTTTAAACTAAAACTGAGCATGAAAATGTGACAAATGTAAGCATGACAGATAAGTGATTTGTGTTCCATTTTTCAGCTATTTGCTGCTGTCCTTAATGTAGGCTTTGCCCAAAATATCAGCTAATTTCTGTCTCATTTTATATGTTTTGTCTTATTTCTAAATATATTTGAAAAAAAAAAAGTGCTTAATTTGTTTCTACCTGAATATGCCAGTTAATCTCTCTGTTGCTAAGTTTATAATTCACAGATAAATTATCATAACAGCTATGAACTGGCGACTTTCGTTAATGTATGTTCTTTATTTCTTTAAACAGCCATTCATGGAATTTCTCTCAGAAATAAAGACTGATACAAGAGCACTGTTGACTCCTCTAACTGATCAATATGTACATACAGATTTTATGCATTGAAAGCAAATGATAGAAATATATATATATATATATGATATGAAATTTGTAAAAAGAAATTTACAAGCATTAAATTCTCACCTCTAACATATCCTCAAGGTATTTGATAAGTCAAATATCATAGAATAGTGGAAAGCAAAGAAAGAAAGCATGATTTCTTACTGTAAGAAAATGTGTCTTTTTAAAATTTTAAAATCCAAACATTTAATTAATTTAGACCGAACAAGCACTATTTCATGCATTTCTATTTTTAAATGTATGTACCTTTCATAGAGCTCATAATCCATTACAAAAATTTCTAGCTCATTAAATTAATGGGCCATGTTGCACAAAAATTATAAAGCATTAATGGAACTTGATTCATCAATAAATATAAATAACATTCACTGGAATTTGAGCAGTAATGGGAATAAGTCAATCTTCAACCGCTGTCCGCCCAGCTGAGCTATAAGGTCAGTCACTGTTACAAGTTCTTCATGTCATCATTCTTATTATATTACAGGTTCATATGACGGACTAGGGGTTCATATGTGTCTGAGTCTGGTCTCATGTTTTATTATGAGTAATTTACACCAGAAAGCATGACCAATGCCAGGATGATGGATGACTCTTTCCATTTTTAAAATTTAAAGTTGTTTGTGATGTAGGTTCTGTTAAAATATTGGTTGTTTTTGCATTTTTTTTTTGTTTTACTAAAAAAAAAAAACCTGCTTTATAGAGTAGTTCTAAAAAACAACCACCTGGAAAGCTAAGAACAACCACCTGGAAAGCTAAGAACAACCATTAAGATGTTACGTTTCTCTGTTGTGCTCTCATCTATGAATGTGGGGGCCGACTGGCAACGATCTTTGCTCCTGTAATCTCAGCTGTGCCTTCTCTTTCTGGGCAACTGTGATGGTTCTAGCTCTAACTGAAGGTCAAGGACAGCTGCTCCATTACACTGTTGGGCATTCCAATATGTGTGTTTGGGCTTTGATACTAGGATGCCCTTAAATATTTTTTAAGAAAAATGATTCCAATGGTTCTTGTCTTCTCCTTCATACTGTCATAACATCCCTCTTTTTCTACGGATTACCCCTAATTGCACCTTTTGTTTTTCACTTTCCAGGTAACATTTCTAACCTTTATCAAGCAGTTCTACCCGACTCAGCTAAACATTTCAAAAATTCTTTTATCATGATTTAAAAAAAAAAAAAAAAACTACAACAAATGTGCTCATACCCCCCCCCCCCCCCCTTCAGTCCTGCCTTCACATTAGCTGCTTGGGTAAATACAGATTAAACATTACTTACACCAGACCTTAAACATTAACCCTTTGTACTCCATGCCAAAGTTTTCATACATGAGCTACTCTGACCCTAAATTTTATATGTACTTATACCAGAGGTACAAATGCTTTTTACATTCAAATGCTACTTTTCTAACTACATATAAGTTGCATATTACTGTTTTACTCAGTGCCATAAACCCTCAGTTGTTTTTATACAGAAGTTGGCACTTAATAACAAATCGATAACGTGACAAGGACCGCTGACTAAAAATTTTTAAAAAAACTTCAGGTTAGTTATACACTCATGCATTAAATTTATCTTTTATAAATTTCATAAAACAATCAGAATAAAGGTTTGTGGGAAAAAAAAAAAAACTCAGAATGAAGAGAAACTGGCAAATGAAGCTGCAAATACACTCAATTCTGTGCCAAGTCTCTGGATTTTAAAAGGTTAGTTTAGGGCTGATAGATCCACGAATTTCTTACCTAATGTACTGATGTCTATATTATATCAGATATTTAGTAACTGCTGACAGCACTGCAGAAATGGTCAAAAGTTAATTTTAGAAAAAGTTTTCATACATATGCATATGAACCCCTAGTCTTAACATCAAATCCATAAAAAAAAAAAAGTTGAAATCAAATAGTAAGAAATAAGATGAAAAATGTAACAAAATTGTCACCAATAATGACTGGCATGAGTTTATTATCATTATCATTATTATACCGTGCACAAAAAAAGGTAGGATATTTCAAGGGGTAAAGCAACAAGTAATGATTATCAGTCTCTGTAAAGCATTTGATACTGATCATTACCAATAATAGCATTATATAATATAAAAGAATAATTGTATACATCATGGGGACAATTATTTCTAGCCCAAGTGAGCTTTTATAAGTAGATAAATAAATTACAAGAGCTGTCTTGTTCTTTGACAGGTTTGTGATTACTATATACAAGTAATCGTGTATACAAACTTTTCATGCCCGAAAATAAAATGAAAAAAAAAAATTGTGGTGAACTGACGATGTAGGACATGTCATTTCTGTTGTGAATGTCGAGAAATTATTTAGTACCCGGGTCCGGCTGTGATAAAAAAATTAAGGCGTGATACCATTATTCAATGCTAGAGTGACTGCTCCTTTGATAACAAATGATAAATGAATAAATATGGAATTGTCATGATCACTTTCATTTATATAATGTAAAAAAAAAAAAGCAAAGTCATTTTGAAATCTTAATAAAGATGAAGCAGAAATAACCATTCATCCCAGTTTTTACTCCATGCCAGAACTTGACGTAATAACCCGAGACGCTTTGTAAAGGCAGGAAAACAATGGAAACATGTGGTGGTTTTATACTGGAGCTACTCAATGTTTTATCTTTTAGGATACTGATATGTTAGTGTCAGCTCGTTCCTCATGCTAGCATTAGCTTGTTCCTTTATGTTTTAGCAGCCAAGGCAAAACCCAGCGTGACATCAATATGAAACACCCGGTACTATCAGAAAAATTCTTCATTACAACGCACGGTACCTATTAATTATAATTAAATAATTATTTAATGTCAGGCATGGAACACAATAAGTCATGATCTAAAAATAAATTGTATAAAAATTATTAAAATCAATTTAAACCATTAAAAAAACAGATAATTCCTCTGCTACATTTTTATTTATCAGTTGTTGTTTTATTTTTAATTTGTCATTAAGTCCTACATATTTTCCGTGCCACATTTTATTGTAACCAGGTTTAACTTTCACTTCTGCTAACATTATTCAGATATTCACAGTTTACTCATGCCAGAGTTGAGTTCAAGTTTCCACATCTTATCTCTGTTGTGTCATAGTTTATTTTATTTTATTCTTCAAGTTTCTTCTTACATCTTACATCCTTTTCTGTGCCATTAAACATCACATAGAGCTCACTTGGTAGTTCAACAAGTTTTTCCTGTTTTCAGTTAGCTTTTCAAACTCATCAAGGGATTTTATGCTTACAAATTTGGCCTCTCTTTACAATGTCCTCTTACAGTTTCATAGTCCTCAAAATGTGTCAAGTCCTGCAAGGTGCCTAACGGTGACATTACATAAAATGCCCTTTTGAGGGTGAAGATGAATGAATAATAAAAAAAAAAAAAATCTAACTAAACACCAGATCTGAGTAATGGCATAAACATATGGCCAAGCTTTCCAGTGAAACATCAATCAATCAAGTGCCGTGCCGCGTGGCGTAGGCGATCTTCTCTCCACAATTCCCTGTCTTTAGACTTGATTATGAGATCTGCCTGTGACTTTTTTCCAAGCCACACTGATAGCCCAACCAGTAACTTTTCTCTCTGTCTTCCTCCCTCAATTTTTCCAGTTGCCACAATGTGTTCCAATTTTCCTCTTCTCAGAAAATGTCCTACAAGTCTCGCTTGTCTGCCTCTGATCTTTACTGTAATTTGCCTTTTTAACTCCAGCCTCTCTCAAGATTTCTTCATTGGTTTTCTTAGCTGTCCATGGTACCTTCAACATCCTTCTTATGAACCACATTTCTATGGCCTTCATTTCTCACTGTACTCTCTTACTCATGAACCATGCTTCACATCCATAAAACAAAACTGGCTCGATGTAACATCTACGTCCTTGGAATCTTGTTTCCATTGATATGGATCTGTTGCACAAGATGTTATTAACTCTTTCCGTGCGTATGGTCGATATAGTGACACTGGAAGTGTCCCTAAACTACTGTATGGTCACTTTAGTGACACTGTTTGTTTCATTAAAACAAGCAGTGTAACATTCAGATTGTACATATTTTGTCCGCGATTCCGGTGACACTTTCAAAATGAAGAATGCGTGCCTAGTTACAAGCGATGCCGAGAGAGAACAAGGACGCGAAGCATGGACATTTTTCAATTTTTGATGATGTAGATGGGGGTATGGACACAGCCTATGGCCACCCCGCTGCTCTTGAATGTTTTCTAAGTAGATCTAGACATATTTAGATGACTGGAGAAGTAGTTAGGAGTAGGTAGGAGGTTAGTTCAGACATTCATTCAGCGAGAATGCAATACGGAGTCACAATACGAGATTGACAAGTAGATCTACACTCAGATGGTAAGTAGGGGTAAGTAGCGCAGATCTAGACCTAGCCAATGGTGAGCTGGCCACAATCAGTGTCTAAAAACATCACATTACTTCTTTTTTCCTAAAAAACTCTGCATTTATGAAATTTTCATTCATTTAGCTATACTTTGAAACATATTAAGTATACGGAAGTACATGGAACTACTGTTTTCTATTCCATTTTACAACTAGACCCCCTTACAGACAAGACCCGCGTTTTTACTCCCACACCCAACGACACATCCGTGTTTCTTCTAACGCATGGAAAGAGTTAAAACATCAACTCCTGCAAATTTCTGGATGACAGCCATAAAAAAAAAAGCTCTGTTACCATGGCCAATACTCACTGTACTTCATGTATGATGTGCAAAATGTAAGAAAAAAACATTTAACAGTGGTCTGCTATCAAGTACTGTTGAGTCATGTGCTACTATCAGTGTGACATTGGTCGCGGCACCACTGATACATTATTGTCACACTGGAGTTCACATACCATCTCAAGGAAGGAAAGAAAATCATTTAAAACGATTACTTTTAGAAAGTTACTTGAGAACATGGGAAACCAAAGAAGGCTGAAAATCAACTCTGGCAAGATGTAAAAGCGTCAGTTGAATTATCGTCTACTGCAGTGGTTCCCAGTTGGTGGTCTGCGGAAATTTTTATTTTTCATTGTGACATGTTTAACAATCAATGTTTCAGTGAATCCTGTGTAGAGAAAACAACTTTGTCATTTCACTGTCTTTTAGTGTAATGCAGCATTTGCTCATTAAAGATTACCCACATTTTCTGAAACAAAAAAAAAGCACATAACACAGATATGAAACTTTTCCAAAGTATGGGGGTTTGTGGCATGGATTTTGAAACAGCGGGGGTTCCACGGGCCTTGTTAATTGGGCGTCACTGATCTATCGGAAAAGGTTTATGAGTTAATCAAATATCAAATAATTACTATCAAATTATGTAATAAGCTTTTAACTAATTTTTTTTTCAAAAAATCATTTATGCTACATTTTGTTTCTGTAATATCTTACTTTAGAAACATGAACCACAACTCTAAAATACTGGAAAACAGGCGGCATCTGAATATGAAAGTCTGTCATCAAGAGAAACGAAAAAAAAGACGGCATGGAGCATATGAAAAAAAAAAAAAAACCCCAAAAAACATGAAATATTCAGAAAGTAAATATCTCAAAACAAAACAATGCAATGGCAGTAAGTTACTGACTAGCAGAGATTCAGAAATTGCAGTGGTTAAAAAACAAGAACACGCTCATAAATGCTAAAAATTATTGTTATATCAGCAATTATCAAACTAATATGCAGACTTTTTTGTTTTGTTTTTTTTCTCATTTTAATTGGGAGGACTAAAAAAAACAGAACATAAGTACTCACCCATACTGTTCTATTTTTATTTTTTTTTTATAAATTTTGGAAAAGCTGAAAATTAAGATACCAAATGTAAAATACTGTATAGAGTTGATATATATGATGACAGTGTAAAAACTGAGTGTTCATTAATACTGAAATGAGAAAAAATGATTATAAAAAGTATATTAAAATATAAACAAGTTAGGGTTCTTCATTTCTCTGCTTTTACATAGTATATTCCTCGCAATCAACTGGTATTTTCAAATTCCAAATAATTTATGTTTTAAAACGGGGAACACAGTCGAACAAAATCCAATTTAAAAAAAAAAAAAAAAAACAGTATTCTGGGTACATTTTTTGTGTTTCTGATTTTCATGATTTATCATTAGGTTACTATGACACTGTGTGTTTTTCTCTAAAAATAATTCCCAGTCATCGTTTGCTGATATTTAGCGACTACTTTTCATACTGCACAAGTGTTTCGCTGTCTTTCATCTAAGCAGCTCTCATGGAGCTGATGGTTCTCAAACTGATGAGAGTAAGCACCACAAAATCATCATCATCTTATGGTAATACCTGTCTCACAATATGCCACGAACGTCAAATGATGATATGTGGCATGTAAAAATATTCACGAAACAAAATGTTGCTCATATACAGTTAATAAAACAAGAATTAATAATCAGTTTTATTTGAAATGAATATATAGTGAGAAGGGAGGGAAAAAAAAGTATGAAAACAATGGCAGATCACACAATTTAAAATAGTTATGTTGTTTCGAATCTTGCTCTTGTTATTACTGTCTCCACTGATGATATTATCTCTTTTCAATTATCCAAAGTCATTTTTGATCTCTTCACTGCTAAAAGCTCTCCAAGGATGGTGCAGGACCCAATCCACCTGAAGAAAAAACAGAAGATAAGTGATTAGGGAAGATGTCATCAAAAGATGGAGTTTTAAAAATAGCATTTGGAAGAAACTGTATGAATGTTCATTGTGAGGACATAAAAAAAAAACTGAATTATTTATAGTTTCACCAGTTTCAACCATGGAGTATCTCAAATAGTTTTTGAACACATCAGGTGGAAGTTTAATGAAAGGTAATGAAAGGGCATCGCTTTTTTTTTCCATTAAAAGGGCTTGCACTTTTTTAAAAGAATAAATTCAATTTCACATAAATACTTTTGCCATTGCTAAATTTATTGGTGAAAATTATCTTATGTAAGGTGATATGATATACTGTAATGTTAAAACTGAATGTAAAATCTTTAGTAAAAATGAATTGTTTCTGTAAAATATGAAAGCATCCTGTTAACAAACAACAACACAGCACGCATATGTAAACTCTTAGTTACTGACAACACGGAAAACACATATGAGTACCGAGTTAATTGAGAAGCCACACAACAACTTCAAACACCAAACACTAAATAATCATTCATTGTTTTGGAATTAAACAGCACAAATCAGCCCACTCAATCCTAAAAAAAAAAAAAAAAACTGGGAAAAAAGGGACAAATGAAACGCAAACAAACAAATATGACAATCGCCGACATGAAAAAAAGATTTTGATCTTAGCCGTATAAGAATGTAAGTTGGAAAATTTCACCAAAATAAGGATGTCAGTTTTGAAACTAAAGATCAATGCTAAATATAGTGAAGAGAATGGTTTGAAGGAGTGACATATCAAAGAAGTGATAAAACAAAGTGAAAAATTGGAGATGAACTTCAGAGGAGATTCATTTAATCTGTTTGATTACATAAGAAATGCAAGGTTTCATCAATGGGTTAGGGTTTATCATCAAAGTTGGTGTATTAATGATAAAAGGAGTTCATAATAGATATTTCACTGCACAGATTAAGAGCTAGAATGACTTGTTCGACTGCTCACTTTGGAATACTTTTCAATAAACCGGTCTAACTGTCGCTACTTCATTATGTCACTCCTTCAATATGGTATTTATGTCACTCATTCGTTACGTCACTCCTCTGATGCACAGAGAGAAAGATTTATCTGATATTGTGACATTCTGACTTATTTCATCAGACAACAATAGAACGTGAAAAGATCCGGACCAAAAAAAAAAACCCCAAAAAACTAACTGCCATTGTTGCCTGAAGAAACATAAGCTGAAATATCTCACAACATTGTCTTGCTTCAGCATAACGTATTTTATCCTTGATCATTTTCACAATTTTATTGTAGTGTTTTCATGCATGACATAATGAAATGAAGTAAAAAATTTACTTAGTAATTTTCTCCAATTTGGTGATAAAAATACACACAAAATATAATTTACTACTGAAATAATATTTTCTGACACGGAAGCAATATGTTGGAAGAGTTTAACAAATCTATAATAATAATAAAAAAAAAAAGTATTCCTCTAACCCACACATAAGAACTAAGAACAAACAAACAACATAACCTGTGATAACAATTAGCATAAAGGTCGATATTTGATTTATGCAGCAAAATGAGAAAGTAACATTTTTCTTTGTTTAACCTTGTTAGTAAACATTCTAAATGTGAGTACTGTTCTTCTGCATGACTCTTGGCTCATGCCGACGAAATGATGATGGTTTGATTCTTCCATGATCATCTGTAAACCAAGAATACAGGCAAATGTGACTGCGCAAGGAAGAAAGCTAAGCTACCAGAGATGAATATATCATATTCTATCAATAAGTGCTATTCCAAGAAGAAAGCTGCTGCATTTCTTCTGCCATGTTAATGTCATGACACCTGATGTGTTCCCCAACGTGGTGAAATCTGCCCGAAAAAAATCTGTTTCTTAGGTTCAACCATGGACTTAAGCCGTTTCTATTTCCGTTAACTATCACCCATTTCATGTTAAAGAAGAGCTCTTCAAATATCATGGACACAAAAAAGAACAAATATATCCATACTATAAGAACTTAATATTGAAGAAGGCTGGCTAGTAAAGAGGATTAAACAGAGAAAACTTAAATATTTTGGATGCATTAAACGTCTTGATAATCTAGGGAAGACCGTTTTGGAAGGGTACATAATGGGAAAAAATAAAGAGAGGAAGACCAAGTGAAGAAGGCTGCAGGACATTAATGATCTGCAAATGGATGCATCAGCAGCAGGCCATCTTGCTCACAACTGAGAGGCCTACAGGAGAGCTGTTAGGGAGGCAACGTTCCGCAAGAGACGTGCAAATGAATGAATCACCCATTTCAAATATTTTTGCACTTTAGGATCTAGAGATTTGTGCTGGTGCCAAGAACTGCCACTGCCTTCACATGCTGCCAGTAATGAAAAGTTATACAAACACAGATGTAATCTGGATAAATATGAGAACATTTGACAGTCTGCTTTATTCTGATACAGCACAGGGATCACACAGGGATCAGAGAAAATTGCTGTCAACAGTTTGCAGCACACTCTTCAGAAGAATAAGCCACAGGACTGTCCCACCATTCATCAACTACAGAGATAGCAGCAAACTACAGAGATACCAGCAAACTACAGTGATAGATACCATCAAACTATAGAGATACCAGCAAACTACAGAGATACCAGCAAACTATGAAGATACCAGCAAACTATAGAGATACCAGCAAACTACAGAGATACCAGCAAACTATGAAGATACCAGCAAACTATAGAGATACCATCAAACTATAGAGATACCAGCAAACTACAGAGATACCAGCAAACTATAGAGATACCAGCAAACTATAGAGATACCAGCAAACTACAGAGGTACCAGCAAAGTATGGAGATACCATAAAACTATAGAGATAGATACCAGCAAACTATAGAGATACCAGCAAACTACAGAGATACCATCAAACTATAGAGATACCAGCAAACTATAGAGATACCAGCAAACTACAGAGGTACCAGCAAAGTATGGAGATACCATAAAACTATAGAGATAGATACCAGCAAACTATAGAGATACCAGCAAACTACAGAGATACCAGCAAACTATGGAGATACCAGCAAACTATAGAGATACCAGCAAACTATGGAGATACCAGCAAACTATGGAGATACCTGCAAACTATAGAGATACCAGCAAACTACGGAGATACCAGCAAACTACGGAGATACATACTAGCAAACTACAGAGATAGATACCAGCAAACTACAGAGATAGATACCAGCAAACTATGGAGATACTAGCAAACTACAAAGATACCAGCAAACTACGGAGATACATACTAGCAAACTACAGAGATAGATACCAGCAAACTACAGAGATACCAGCAAACTACGGAGATACCAGCAAACTACAGAGATACCAGCAAACTACAGAGATAGATACCAGCAAACTATGGAGATACTAGCAAACTACAAAGATACCAGCAAACTACAGAGATACCAGCAAACTACAGAGATACCAGCAAACTATGGAGATACCAGCAAACTATGGAGATACCAGCAAACTACGGAGGTACCAGCAAACTACGGAGATACCAGCAAACTACAATTCTCTATCTAAGAACAGGACAATACAGGCTCCCGAGTCACCTGTATCATCAAAAACATTTTTTTTAAAAAATGGTCCATGTGGTTTGGGTATCCAGACATCCAAACATATCCTACAGGCCTGATCAACTTACTCGAACCTCTGGGCAGAGTTCTGGCCTGAGTATGGGACTCCCACTCCAAGCTGGGGCAGATTTTTTTCTTCTTTGAAGTGACCAGCACCTGGGTCGATATAGACAGGTAGTCCCATAGCAAATGCTGTAGGGGATGAAGGGTTAGAGACCTCATTATGCTGGGCCATCAGGGTATGAGGTAGGGTGGCCAGTTCCTTTCCTCGCTGCCTTTCCTTCCCAGATTTTCTCTGGTACCCATTTTATGATGCTGGGTCGACCTCAGGGCTGTTTTGGTTGGGGGGGTAAAAAAAACCCCACTCAGCTGGGGATTCAAACCCTCAACCATTCTGTTGCTAGATGAGTGTTCTAACCACTACACTAGCCAGTCCTCTGGGTTGATAATAGCTTCAAGAAATGGGTCTCTCAGTTTATCCAGGAAAACAATGAGTACACATGGCTGTTGTCTAGGAATGTGAAAGAAGTTATCCATAATCCACGACATCTGGAACTGTGATTGTATGCCTAAATTCCAACAGAGGAAATGAGAATGAACTATCCTCCAATCCCCTTGCTTCCGTTTCTGTAGCAGTCTGATAGTTTTTTTACCAGATAGGGTTGCTGGCCCTATGCCGAACCCTCCTTAGTCGCCTTTTACGATCATGCGTGGTAGGGTACAGTGGTCCTATTCTTTGCAGATCCTGGGTACCACACGGGGGATCCTCCAATAGTAGCACTTATTTTATTCAGTTTAAATATAAATATATATAAATGTAAAACAGAAATGCTCATTTGCTACAAAAACATAATAAATGTGACCACTAGTAAATAATTTGCACAAACCGACTTGCTATCTGATATGCCATAGCCATCAGGATCAACCACTGAACAAATGTTAATAAGTTGCTGTTCTAAGCCATGTAGACTACAAGTTTCTGTGACACTGCACTTTCGCCACATTTGGATGGGAGTCTGATGTGCTCATTATAGCAGGGAGAAACTACAGAAAAATCCGCTTTTTTCTTTAAAGATTTGATCCCAGCATTTAGTTTATTTTTCACTCCGTGTTCAGTGTGACGACATTGACTGTCCTAGTTTTACACATCGTTGGTTAAGGTCATGATGGTGCTTACAGGTACGCTGAAAACAATGACAGCTATCACACATTAGAAAAACAAATTGATTTTGATGTATTAGTAACTTTTTTTTTTGGGATGTATTAGTAATTAGTGGGTGCTGGAACAGAAGGTGGAGCACAAATAGGAATGCCCGCGGAGTGCAGGCATGCCAGTCTCTGATTACAGATTACAGAAATAGTAATTCTTTTTCACATTCTAACCAATCAGTAACATGAAGGATGAGAGCAATCTGGGAATTTTATGCATAAACAAGAATGGACAAAGCAAAAGTTGACAAATGACAAACTAAATATGCATATGAACAAATGAAAACTTGGCTGCACACCTCATAAATAATGCAAACACTTGACCACATGAGAAAGAAATGGAGAAGAAATTGCAATAAAGAGCTTTCTATGTTATGCCAGGCAACTCTTGTCTGAATCCAAATAGTATTAGTACACACACGAGAATAATGCATAGCACAGACGATATATTAAGTTAAATGACCTTTGACCTCTGTGTTATAACAAATTATCATGACATGTTAAACATAGCAGTATAAAAAAATTTGACCTTTCATGCAAAAAAAAAAAAAAAAACCCAGAATATTCAATAATCATTTTCTCTATATCTTCACCTTTTGCCTATGGGCAAGAAAGTGGCTTTCAGAAATATTAGCATCTTCCCCCATGGGTGAAACCATTAAAATGCTCTTTTGTCTTAATTTTATGTTTCTGTTTTGGTTCTGTGTGGCTATTTTTCCACTTTTCTCTTTGTAATGTTTCTAGTACTACCTCTATCACTCCTGAACTATTTTTCAAGCTCTGCAAGAATAAATTCTAATGAGAAATTTTAATCTTCTCGTTCTTCTTCGTCATTCGCTTCTACCACCAAGATCGCCCCGCAATACTACTGAATTTACTCCTGTGATCCCCGAGATAAATCTCATTTAGGATGGAGGCTCAGTGCATGATGAGGCTGGGGTCTATAATCCTGGTGGGTCCCTGATGCAGAATTGCATGACACTGTGGTTTTTGTTGCACCAGAGAGCTTCGAGATGGACTTTCCTCAACGGAACCTCGATGTGGTATGGATATCAAATCTGCTGGGTGAGAGAAGATTGCCCAATCTAGGTTCCCTGGTCCATAGTATCTGACTTCAGCGTTTGGTTGGTTGTGGCCGTTACCCTTCCTGGCGGTAACCAGAACGTAGCTTTTGTCAATGAGGACGAATCCTCGACACAAGTAGGTTTCACCCCTGGGTTAAACCAGTTTAGGCATATTACCCCAGTTCAGGTGTACACAGGATGTGGCCGGCCTCTAGAGCAGAGGTGCCATGACATGGATAACCAACAAGTTTCACCCCTGGATCAAGCTGGTTTAAGCATATTGCCCCTGTCTGGATGTATATAGGATGTGGTCGGACTCTAGAGCAGAGGTGCCATGATATAGGTAGCCCTCACTGCGAGACTACAGGCCACACCAATTAAACTTCATGTAAGCCTTTCCATTGCATTTTCCGCCACGGCAACTCTAAATACATCTTTCTTTGTTGGCCCGGGAGAAGTTTCATCCCACGCATGGCAGCCGAAGAATCTCGTGCTGTTCATCCAGAAATTTTAATAATAAGAAATTTACACTAAAAAATGACTTGGGTTAGAAATGTCCTACTTTTTTTTTTTTTGCACTACCTAAATTTTGCTCAGAGAAGTGATTCAAATAGATGTGCAAAATCTACCAACATTGTCAGTGCTGTTTTGAAAAGTGTAAGAGTTAAAACTGATGCACATTATTTAGTACACGAAATTATAATAATCTTTTTTTCATGTGTATAATTAATAAGAAAAATTATTCTTCAAATGAACCACTAGTCTAAAAATATTTGACACAGAACCAAAAAATCAAACTTTATCTATGAGACATTTGATGAAGTATATAATTATACATTTGTGTAACCAGAAATAATGTCTAGTGTACAAAAGGTCAGATATCTCACATAGTTTACCTATACCACCTACTAAAAGTAGGAATTTTATGCAAAAAAGGTCAAACTTTTGTAAGTACACAATCAGAAACTTCAAAAACACACACGAGATATGTAGTTCACACCCTTCAGAAGACGAAATCTGGATTATTAAACAATATTCACGGACAACAATATCGCCAAAACTTGCATGAATACCAAAAACTAAGATCTCTTTTGACTCAGAACGGAAGAGCGTCATCATTTTTTTTTTAGACCATTCCATCTAAGCAGAAAACAAGGAAAATGTTAATACCAAGAATATACTTCCAATGGAAGTTGCATAATTTTTAAATACAAAAATGCTAAGGAGTCTTTATTTATAACAAACAAAAAAAAATCTTGCCAACATGTATTTAAATCTGTGTTAACACAAAAAAAAAAGATTGAAACATGCACAGTGATTTCTTTTCTTTCATAAGCCAAAACAGGTGATAACCTTTGAATGAAAAAGTGACCATGTGCCCCCCCCCCCCCCCATCTTTTCATTAAACAAAAAAGAAAAATGAAATCTGGCAGAGTGTCAATTATAAAATATATATATTTTTCAGATAAAAGAGCTGAAAAAATGATACATCTTCTTAAAATTATTTGCAGAAAATATACAGGAACTAATGAAAATCTCTCTCTCTCTCTCTGAACCTTAAGTGCCTAGGGCACATGGGGCTTCCGCTCGGGTTTTCCACAAATGCCTGTTCTCTGCCTTTTTTTCTGCTCTTGCCCAGTTGAGCCCTCTATTGCTCAACATCCTCTCTCTTGTTCTTCTCCATGTCTCTTTTGTTCTACCCTCACTTCTGTTCCCCTGTGGTTTCCACCTTAGTGCTATTTTTGGTAGTGAGTTGTCAATCATTCAGAGCACATGTCCCAACCATCGCCAGCGTCCTTCCTCAATAATTGCTGTCAGTGGCTTCATCCGCATTTCTGCCAATAAGATGTTACTTCTTACGGTGTTTGGCCAAACTATTCTTCTAATTCTTCGTAAACATTTAGTCTGGAGAGAATTCAACTTCTTTTCTATGGTTTTGGTGAATGAGAGACCATGAACATTCAAGAAAAATCAAGATTTATACACAGAAAATATGTAGAAAAGTTTAAATATGTTGTCATTCTATTTAAAACAGAATATGGAAGATTCATGACAATCATCAAAACTGGAATTCAAAAATGGTAGTAACAGTCAACAAAAACTAGAATTCCAAAGTGTATCAACATGTTATATGGGATTCTGGAGGACCAGATACGGACATCACAACTGGAATTATGGAGCATATCAAACTAATTCTCCTCCATCTATTTTTTAAAAAAAATAATTATCCTTTGATGTAAACACAATTCCCAGGTTTAGAAGGTTAAAATTAATTCAAAAAAATGACTCAATCATGTCCTGGCGTAACAGCATGATCATGAAAACCTGGATTCTAACACATGTAGGTAATGTTTGAAAATAGGTAATGCTCGGCTGGCGAGATTCACTCAGAATATGCCAAAAATATGCGGGACAGGCTAAAATAAATGGCAGACTGACAATGGACAAGGGGGACATTAGTAGGGCTGTATTGGACAGACTACGGGAAAATGAAGAGTCGGAATGGAAGAACGATGTAGATCTGAAGAGATTGCTGGAGCCAGAACAAATTAAAGGTGCTGGCAGGAAATCCGAACTTTGTAAACAACAAACATTTGACAGAAACTATTAGCAAACAAACTCTTGGATGCTGTGGGATGTGGCGGAGCATATATGGGGTTGTCCCGAAAGCAGTGAAGCCAGAGTCTGAAATCTGAACCTTGAACCATGCCAAAATTAAATGCTGGGGAAATTTATTTGTTCATCAGATATTCTTCTGTTGTCTTGGAATTACGAGCTTGATGTTCTGTGCAGCTAATGAGATGAAAATGTTGATAAACAGATTTGGATTGGGAGAAGGTATGCTGACTATTTTCTACGGGGCATGCAATACTTCTTTAGTAGACTCCACCACCACGGGGACTATGGTGATACCTGTCCAGTTAGCCAGGCTAGGCCTGTTACTGCGTGTACCAATGGAGAGCTTGGACAATGGCTATGGTTCACCAACCCTTACACTAGCATGTCACCTATAGGTTGGTAACTGCCAAATTAGACAGTGTCTTGTGCCTCCCTAGATATTAAGCCACAGGAAAGATATCTCAAAAAAGCATCTGTTCATTTGTGTGTTTTTTTTCAGTATGCTCCGCTGACAAACACCAATGATCAACTTTCTTTTCAGTTCTCCTTTTGTCTTCTCCTTCCATTCCACATAAATAAATACTGCATGCCTGGTATTCATACACTTGATTTGACCCATTTCTCTCCTACAGCTGATTTCCTCTAACCCACTTTTATTGCTTTCTTTGATGACAGTGTGTGCGGGCTTTATATATATATATATATTCATAACTTCTGCTTTCTATTGTGAAGAAACATGAAACCTTCATATCGGTGGTAAGAGGGGGGGGGGAGGAGGAGATGCCTGATAATGTAATCAGCAATCCTTAGATGATATGTCAGGGTTAGCGACCCATAGCTGACCAAGACCCTGTCCCACCTCTCCGTGGTACTACGTGGTACTCCGAGATCGCCATAGTCCCCATGGTGGTGGAGTCTGCTAAAGAAGCATTGCGCACCCCCCTGCTTTTTAGCTGTACTACCCGGGAGCCACCATAACCCACTCCCACACCGTTACGATGCTATGCCTCAACATCTCTGCAGCATCGGCTACAAAGAACAACAGCTCGCAGTTACAGGGTATAAGTGTACAAGTATCGGTGGTATCACTCATATTGTGGCCTGTTTTCATTTGTTTTCATGTGATACAACAATGAATACCAAAAACTGAGAACTCTTTTGACTCATAACGGAAGAGCGTCATCATTTTTTTAAGACCATTCCATCTAAGCAGAAAGCAAAGGAAAATGTTAATACCAAGAATATACTTCCAATAGAAGTTGCACAATTTTTAAATACATAATGCTAAGGAGTCTTTATTTATAACAAACAAAAAAAATGTTACGTGTAAAATTTGAACCTGATAATATTAAAGAAAGAAAAGAAATTGTTATCTCTTTTCTCCCGTATTAAGATTTTACCACTTTAAAACAACTGTCTTGAAATGATATATAAGCACTAGAAATAACAAAAAGTTTATCTACAGTGCGAAACTACAATACACTGTGGAATGCTGGGAAGATAAGCAATCTCTGAGAGTTTGCTTTGTGAACTGCCTCACTCTTTTGTATTTTTTTTTTTTTTTGGATGCGTGCAGAGAATGAATATCCAAAAAACAGAAAAAAATTATAAATGAGGAGAATACTTTCAGGAAAATCTTGACACTGATCATTTCATATTTAAAAGTGTTATCATCTACGATGAACAATGTCCATGCTGTGACCCATACAAAATGGGAAAACTATCCGAAGTGTAAATTAATTCTAGAAAAAAATGCTCTTGTACTATATTTATTAATGTGAGATAATGACGATAAGAGTTTAAAAAAAAAAAATTATCAGTGTTAGAGAATATCCCAAAATGACGAGAGCCAGATGAGTACGAAGGTGCGCACACTCACACACGCAGAACATAATTTATACCAACCGAACCAACAACACGGAATGCCAAAGAAATCGGTTCACTACAGAATGGTAATAGTGAAGAATTTCTTTTTTTTTTTTCCTTTAAATCAAAGCCACATTATGCCACTATAATTAAAAAAAACACTCTCAAAAAAATAAATAAATAAATAAAATAAAATAAAACCACAAAGTTAACAGAAGGAACTGACAACTTGCCAGTCAATACACTGTATATATGAACAAATAGGAAACGATCAAACTGACCTACAGCACGTGTCACACAATGTGGCAACATTCAACCAATTAAAAAAAAAAAAAAAGAAAAAGAAAAATGAAACACAAACTAGGCTCACACAGGCAAATAAAGGTCAGTGTTTAATAGTCTGCCTGATATATATATAAATATAGATAGATATATATATAAACATCCCACCCACTTACAACGCATGGTTGAGGAATGGCTTATGATGGGTGACTGGCATGTACACCATCCAATCACAAGCACCTGAAGGTGGAGCTACAAGCTTTGTGTTGGAAGGGGCTAAGGAGCAAGTCAAGAGAAAAAAAAAAGGAAGGAAAGAATAATGACGGGTGTAATACTTTCATATTTTACATTAAAGTATCACTTTTTTTCTTCTTCACAACTTTGACTATGGACTCATAAATGACAGCAGATGACATTATATGATAACATTCTTAACATACAGACCATTAAGAAGGTGTTTCTACTTCAGTTAAAAAAAAAAAATTAGGAAAATAAAAAAAAACAAACAAAAAATGAGCCGTACACACTCTCAAACAATCAAAAAAATTTATCCTCGTGTATGTATATATTAAAAACACAAATAATTACTTCTTCCAAATATGGCAAAAATGAGGAAACAAAAGGAATAATAATAATAAATAAAGAATATGTAAATTATAACCAGAAGCATGGCATATATAATTAAGTTAACTCATTCCTTTAAACTCAAGGCTCACATATGGAAAGAACACTGAGCCTAGCTCATTTAGCTCTTTCTTTAAGCTCAACATTCACATTTGACATACTGAAAAATCACTCTTTCTATATAAACTGAAGATTCACACATTTCGAAAAAAAAAAAAAAAGAGAACGTCCAGGTTTGCCCCAGGCAAATTACGACCCCCCCCCCCCTCGAATTGTAAAAATCCAGAAATAATTTTTGAAGACATTAAATAAACAGACAAAAAAAAAAGAAAATATCAAATTTTATGAAACAAAAATATAAGATGTTTTAAATATATACATAATATAAAATTGGGATGCTAGCTCATAGACACATTTGTATGTTACTTACCAAAATTCGCTGGAGTAGCAACTAGATGATTAAGAACAGTCATCAGTATGGACGATTGGCATCTTTTGGGCGCTTTAACTGGACCTTAAGCCTTTTCATGCCAATCTGGAACCCGTTCATTGCCTGAATGGCTGTTTGAGCACTTGTAGGGTTGTCAAAGCTGACAAAACCTGGCAAACAAATTGAAAATAGCATCAGTATAAATGGTAAACCTATAAAGTACTTAAATGTTATAACAACAGGAAAAATAGAGGGAAGAAGAGCAAGAGGAAGACCAAGAGAAATGATACTGGACAGTCTGATGGAATGGTGTGTGAGGAGATCACCAGCTGAGCTAATGGCCTGCATGAAGGATTGGGTACTCTGGAGAAGCATAACAGCCAATGCCAGTTGGCACAACACCTGATGATGATGATAATAAAGTACTTCAGTTCTGGTCCACACAGAGGAAATAGGTCACAGTGTGACAGATGGCTTAGTTATCTGGTGACATTAGAAAGACTTCTTATCAGTTTTATTTGTTAATTTGCTGTCCAATAGACAGACCATTGTCTTCCATTCCTAAGTGTTCTAACTCCTTAGGACATGCATTTACAAAAGATCTTAAATTTATTACTAATTTGAAGTTTACATGCAGTATTTTACATCCTTCCCATGCCGCTAAACGTCACATAGGGCCCACATGGTAGTTCACCAAGATTTCCTGTCTTCTGCGAGTTTTTCAGTCTCATCAAGGGATGTTATAGCCGCTGAATTGGCCTCTCTTAACAATGTCCTCTTTAGAGTTTCACATGGCTGGCCTCTTTTTCTTTGGTCTGTTGTGTTCCACTTGATAGCTTGTTCCTTCTCATCACATGACTGACATATGTCCATTTTCTTTATCTGATCACCAGAATCTTCACTGTTTTATCACATCCCTGACAACACTATCCAACACATTTATTTATTTTTTTTTACAAGAAACACAAGACTGGTGAATATAACACAAGCACACAGAAGCCTTACCAAAGCACTTGCTCTGATTGGTCGCCCTGTCAACATACACTTTTGCACTTATGACATTCCCAAATGGTACAAACATCTGTGCCAGCTCCCCATCCCCAAACTCTTGTGGAAGGTGATAAATAAACAAATTACAACCCTCTGGCCCTTCTTTCTGTGCTGTGGGTAAGAGGGCTGTCGGTTGGCTAAGTTGTGGGAACCCTGCATATACAGCAGGGTATGCTGCTGAAACGAAAGAAACTGTATTCATGATTTCATTAAAAATATGAACTTCGTCACCTGCCATACAGGATTCAAGTTTCAAAATGGAAAAGGTTTAAAATGGAAATGTCAGCATCACACCAAATTCTTGCAAAATAAGAGTTACATATTTCAAAATAAACTCCTTTTAAATAGCGACATATCAATTAAGCCTCTCTTTTTTCTGAACCTTGAATCCCATAATTCAAATTCTCTGTCATTTTTGATGGTTCAAAGTACGGATTAAAATGCGAAAGGCAAAGATAACGTACTAAAATCACAAACTGTTAGATCATTTTTTTAAAGAAAAAATCATCCAGGTTTCTCATTCCAGATCAATGATATCTTTTAACTTGAGGGGGAAGGAAACATCTGTACAGATGCTTGGAGATTCAGGTATGATTTCCACTTTTCTGATCCCCAAGTTTGAGAGTTGGCAATCTTGTTTCTTTTGAAATTTTTTTTATTCAGAGATGTGTGCATAAAGACTTGTATGGTCGTAAATTATAAATTTTTGGTTGTAAATTAGCACAAACTGAGCTTATAACTCAAAAATGAATGTAGAAGATAACAAAGTACTTCATGCTTCATGGACTCAAATGTTTCTAAACTTCAGTATCTTACATCTTACATCCTTCCCATGCCATTAAATGTCACAGGGCTCAGTTGGTAGTTCATCACATATTCCTGTTTTTAGTGAGCTTTTCAATCTCATCAAGGTATTTTATGCCTACTAATTTGGCTTCTCTTAACAACGTCCTCTTTAGAGTTTCATGTGGCTGACCTATTTTTCTTTGGCCTGTTGTGTTCCACTTGACAGTTTGTTTTGGGATTCTCTGTTTCTCCTCATCATGTGACCAATATATGTCCATTTCCTTTTTCTGATCACCCATGAGATAGGTCACTGTTCACTCATCTGCTTTATCTGTATTGTTCTTGAATTTGTTCCACTTTATTCAGAGTATTTTCCTTAGGCACTTGTTTTCAAAAGAGTCTAATAAAGTTGTTTTTCAGCTTTCGCATTCATAAATGAGTGTGGATATTACATTTCAATTACATTTATTACATTTGTATATCTACATTAAAAAAAAAAAAATTCCAATTCCATGAGATTGAATTATTATGTTGTGTTATTTACTTAAAAAATTAATGAAGATAATACATTTTATTTACTTCAAAAGTTAAAGAAGAAGATAATATATTACTCATATAACACATTTGATCTTATTTTTAAATGCTGATTTCAGAACTTACATCTTACATCCTTCCTATGCCGTCAGACATGAGGTCTGTCCCGCCATAGAGTCTCTATTCTTGGGAAGCTTGTAAATCTCATCAAGGGATTTCATATCAATCATCTCAGCCTTCATTTTTAGAGATGTTTCAGAATAATTGATTCTCAGGGTGTCATATTTTTGCCTTCTATGCTTTTTTATCTTCATATTATTCCACAAGGACCAAACAAGCGATGGCATAATTTTTTACCATCAACAATTAAAAGTAACAGAATCTATATTCTTCTTCAGCTTTCCGAGCCATTAAGGCTCATTGCTGCAGATAAAGTTCGTCTCTCTATTCCTAATCTTCTCTCTCCGGTTGGTGACACCAATTTCTTTTATATATTCTCTTCTATGTTGTCTTTCCATCTCTGTCTTGGTCTACCCCTTGGTCTTGTTTCCTTCATCTCTTGTGCATACATAATTTTCGTTTGTCAGTTCTCTTCCATTCTCTCTACATGGTCCAACCAGTGTAGCCTGTTCAGTTTCAAGACATTTATAATTAACAGAATCTATACTAAAGGATCCACAACCTTCATGGGCTCAGTTTCCTGATACGCATTTCTCCTTCCACCTGCATTTGTTTTTTCCCTTGCTTCCGTTTCTGTAGCAGTCTGATAGTTTTTTTTACCAGATAGGGTTGCTGGCCCTATGCTGAACCCTCCTTAGTCGCCTTTTACGATCATGCGTGGTAGGGTACAGTGGTCCTATTCTTTGCAGATCCCGGGTACCACACTAAGATGGACACCACAGGGGAACAGAAGTAAGGGTAGACCAAAAGAGACATGGAGAAGAACAGAAAGGATGTTGAGCAAACAGAGGGCTCACCTGGGCAAGAGCAGAAAAAAAGGAGAAGGACAGGCATTTGTGGAGGACCCTTGTGGAAGCCCCATGTGCCCTGGGCACTTAAGGTTCAGAGAGAGAGAGATACTAAAGGATGTGGTTTATCTCCTGACGTCTTCTCCTTGTACAGCGAAAACATAATGAGAAATATAGAGAACTTGCCAGGAATATCAGTTGGTGTGTACAACCGTAACAACTTAAGATATGCAGGCGACACAGTTCTGATTGCTAGAAGTGAAGGGGAGCTACAGGCTCTTCTGAACATCGTGGTTTGTGAAAGTAAAAGTAAAGGTCTCAGTCTGAATAAAAAGAAGACTAAGTGATGGTCATCTCAAAGAAAAGAATACTACCAAAATGTAGCATTACCATCGATGGCACAGAACTGAAACATGTTGATAGATTCAATTACTTAGGAACAATTATAACAGCTGATAAGAAATGTCACAATGAAATAAAAAGCAGACATGTTGAGGCCAAGTCAGCATTCCAGAAAATGAGAAGCATCTTGTGCAACAGATTCATATCAATGGAAACAAGATTCTGAGTACTTAAATGTTACATCAATCCAATTTTGTTTTATGGATATGAAACATGGCACATGAATAAGAAAGTACAGTGAGAAATGGAGGCCATGGAAATGTGGTTCATAAGAAGGATGTTGAAGGTACCATGGACAGCTAAGAAAACCAACGAAGAAGTCTCAAGAGAGGCTGGAGTTAAAAGACAAATTACAGCAAAGATCAGAGGCAGACAAGTGAGATTTATAGGACATTTTCTGAGAAGAGGAAAATTGGAACACATTGTGGCAACTGGAAAAATTGAGGGAAGAAGAGACAGAGGAAGACAGAGAGAGAAGTTACTGGATAGGCTGTCAGTGTGACTAGGAAGAAAGTCACCGGCGGATCTCATAATCAAGTCTAAAGACAGGGAATTGTGGAGAGAAATGATTGCCTATGCCACGTGGCACAGCATTTGATTGATTGATACTGTTGTTACAAAACCGTCCATGAAAGACTTACATCTGTTTGCTCCTATAAAGCAAGTACAATAAATTAATCTCTTGTGTGCACACTACATGTAATATGTCTTAATTTTAAGAAAAATGACATCTTACCAATGCCAGCGTATGAAGGAATGGCAGCATATGCTTGCAGAGGATCTCCATTTGTCATGGCTGAAACAAATAGATACATGAATGAGTAATAGATATATCGTACAATATATTGAAGTGTAAACATAAATATAAGTGTATATATTTTACATCCTTCCCGTACAGTTAAACAGCATATAGGGCTCACATGGTAGTCTGCCAAGTTTTCCTGTTTTCGGCGATCAACAGTGCAGAAGCAAAAGCCAGAAGAAAACTAGCCATATTAAGAAAATTAAGTGGAACCACATGGGGAGCTAGTGAAAGAATCCTCAAGAATGTATATCAGCAAAGTATTCTACCACATTTAGAATATGGCTCAACATCTTGGTGCACAGCATCAAACACTACGCTGCATAATCTAGACAAGGTTCAAAATCAGTCACTACGGATTATCACATGTGCCATGAGGTCCACACCAATAGTAGAAATGCAGAAAATAGTTGGTGTTCAAGCGCTAAAGGAACGTAGAGACACAAAGGTCATGACCATGGGAGAGAAATTCCTTAGCTCTGTAAGCCATCCCCTGAAGGAGAGATTCAATAACTTGGCAGTAAGCCAGCTTAAAAGAAGCAGCTTCATTCACCAGGCCAAGCGTATGCATAAGCTGATACCTGACCTTCCAACTGTAGTCACTCCATTATCATCTGTACCAGAGCATACACCATCGAAAGAAGCAGATTATACACAAATAACTATTCAGACTGAAGTGAAAGGTGTGCAGAATTGTGAGATGCAAAGCAGTCTTGTAAGATCAACAGCCACACTTAGTGTTCTAGATGACAAATATCCATGTGACACCTGGATACGTGTGTATACAGACGGATCTGCACACAATGCTGTAAAGAATGGAGGGGCAGGAGCACATATTGAATATCCAAACAACACCTCTGACAAGATTTCCATACCCACTGGAAAATACTGCAACAACTTTGATGCAGAAGTTAGGGCAATTATTGCTGCAGTTGAAAAACTATCAGACTCCAGATTTGATACATGTCCTGTAGTAATTCTCACAGATGCAAGATCAGTACTGGAAGCTCTTCAGTGCAACAAACTACCAGACCTTAAGGATGCCTTGTCAAAAATTGGCTTACAACATGGAGTCACTTTGCAATGGATTCCCTCCCACTGTGGGATACCAGGCAATGAGAAAGTTGACCATCTGGCCAAAGAGGGCACTGAAATGGAGCAACCAGACATACCAATCACCTATAATCAGAAGAAAAGCATGATAAAAACCTACAGGAAGCCACAAACACCACCACATGATGACTATCACATGCTAAACAGAAAGGAACAAGTCACCATCTTCCGTCTCCGAACAGGACACACCCGACTCCAAAGTCATATGTATTAAGGTTGGTACTACTAATCTATGTACATGTGCCCAGGTGCCCCAAACTGTGGAACATCCTCCAGAACTGCATCAACTATGAAACACTGAGAAATAATTACTGGCCCAGTGAAACCACTAAAGAAGATAAGCTCTACGGTTCCATACATGAGTTACAAAAAAACAGAGAAATTTATCCAAGAGACAGGACTGCAGGTATAGACAGACAATGCGAACGAAGAAGAAGAAGAAGAGATAAAAATCCCTGCCTTATGTTAGCAGCATGGTCAGTAGGCAGGGGGAGTCATTGTCATCAAACAGCAAACAAAGAATAGTGAATGCTACAATGGTGACTACACTGTGGACATACTTCAAGAAAGAAGCATTATCTGTTATCCAATTCTTGTCTGTCACTGAAGATCCAAACCCCTCGGATATCTTACATTCTTCCTGTGCTGTTAAATGTCACTTAGGCCTTGCATCATAGTTGTTTGCCATGTTTTCCTGTTCCTGGCGAGTCTTTCAACTTCATCATGGGATGTTATGCTCACTAAATTGGCTTCTCTTAACAATGCCCTCTTTAGACAGATATATCTCTCTCTCTCTCTCTCTCTCTCTGAACCTTAAGTACCGAGGGCACATGGGGCTTCCGCAAGGGTTTTCCACAAATGCCTGTCCTTCGCCTTTTTTTCTGCTCTTGCCCAGGTGAGCCCTCTATTGCTCAACATCCTTTCTGTTGTTCTTCTCCATGTCTCTTTTGGTCTACCCTTACTTCTGTTCCCCTGTGGTGTCCATCTTAGTGCTAGTTTTGGTAGTGAGTTGTCAGTCATTCGGAGACTCAGATATATACTATAAAATATCTGTGGTGCACAGCAGTGAGTGCATGTCCAAGGATGACAGAACACTTTCTTCCTTGGAAGAACCATGGGTACCGTCTTTATATGTACTATTCTAGGCTTGCTGCTTAACAACTGTGGCTTTGCGCTACTTATTTTACTAACATCACTAACTATGGTGCTTACAGATCATTCATTCATTCATTTGCATGTCCATTGCGAACTTTGCCTCACTAACAGCACTCCTGTAGGCCTCTTGGTTGTGAGCAAGATGGCCTGCCGATGATGCATCCATTTCCAGATCATCAACAATGTTTTGCAGTCATCTTCGCCTTGATCTTCTTCTCTTTCTTTTTCCCATTATGTACCTTTCCAAGACGGTCTTCTCTGGATTATCATGACGTTTAATGTGTCCAAAATATTTAAATTTGCTCTCTTTAATCCTCTTTACTAGCCAGACTTCTTCAATATTAAGTTCTTGTAGTATGGATATATATGGATGTATGGATATGCTAACAGACAGTACTGCTAAAAAAATTTCTAATTTTAGTAGCAGTTTCTAGGTTTTATATATATATAGTTCACATACTTTCTATCATTGGCTTTGAACTTTGTTGGTACACTCAGATAGGTCTGCATTATACACAGTAGTCCATGTTGTAAACTTCATGTGGCTCAACACTTTGGGTGATGAAGATGCTATCCAATTTAGCAATCAGTGACCCACAGCCGACATGCTGGTGTCAGTGCTGGTGTGAACCACAGCTGACCAAGACCCTGTACCACCTCTCTGCTATTACCCGCAGCAATAGACCTGACCTAGTCTGGGCCATCAAGGTCGTGGAGTTTGCTAAATAAGCATTGCACAGTTCCCCACCCCCCCCCCTTTCTTTTTTCAGTTCCCTTCAGGGAGTGCAAGAACATCCGCTCTACCCCACTCCCAAGCTGACATGATACCATGCCTCAGCTGCATCAGCTGCAAAGAACACCATCTAGCAGTTTCCAGGAGTCTGAAGAAAGAGGAACATAATGGACAATGACTGCCAGTGCATTGTCAGCAATGGCAGCTAAAATGATTCTAAAATGTCCAACACCAGCTGGGTAACACTTTTCATAAAATACAGCTATTATGTCAAAACATCTTTGAGAAATATATGGTGTTGAGTCCTTAAGGCAGCAGAATAAAGACTTCAGCACATCAGGCAACTCCTGAGTGGAAATATTTTAATACAATTTAGTTGTTTTTCAAAAATATGTGTAAATTTAATTACCATCTTACATCCTTCCTGTGCTGTTAAACACAGGGCTCTCATGGTAGTTCGCCAAGTTTTCCTGTTTTCTGAGAGCTTTTCAACCTCATCAAGGGATTTTATTTTACTAAATTGGCCTCTCTTAACAATGTCCTCTTTAGAGTTTCACATGGTTGATCTCTTTTTCTTCGACCTGTTGTGCTCCACTTGATAGCTTGTTTTTGGTATTCTCTGACTGTTTCTTCAAATCACATGAACGACATATGTCCATTTCCTTTTTTTTTTCTGATCAAATTTAATTTTAATGTACATCTTAAATTTTTTGAACAACAACTGAGTAACATCTAATCAAGTTCATGAAGACTTAACAAACATTTAACTTTATATAGATAGAAAAGTGAAAAAAACTTGGACGATCTTTACCTGTTGTGTACACACCTGTGTAGTGGGGGATACCGTTTGTGTAGATTTCAGTTGCACCATTAGCAGGTGGTACTGAAAATGAAGCCATGGCAGTTGGGGACAACATAGAGGGTGGTGCACCATTAATGGCTGCAGGCGTGGGAGTGCCTGTGGGAAAAAAGGAACAAGCATCAGACAAAAGTTCATGTCAAAAGAAAAATACCTATTGAATACTTCACAAATATTTACAAATAAATTCAAATATCATGCGCACAAAAAAGAACAAATATATCCATACTACAAGAACTTAATATTGAAAAAGGCTGGCTAGTAAAGAAGATTAAAGAGAGAAAACTCAAATATTTTGGACACATTAAACATCATGATAATTTAGAGAAGACAATCTTGGAAGGGTTGCATAATGGGAAAAAGAAAGAGAGGAAGACCAAGATGAAGATGGCTGCGAATGGATGCATCAGCGGCAGGCCATCTTCCTCACAACCGAGAGGCCTACAGGAGATCTGTTAGGGAGGTAAAGTTCCACAAGGGACATGCAAATGAATGAATGAATAACAAGTAAGAGGCATTACTGATTTGCTACAAGACACAAATAAACAGGAAAACCACTTAAAAAAAGGATAGATGGAGTTATAGAAACACTCACGAATTATGGTTTGAACATCACCGAGGCCACTCATATTGGCCAAAGATGCCAACTGCACCTCCTCTCGACACCTTACCGTACAAGAGGAAGGATAAAGTAAAGTGAGTAAAGTATTCACCTGCTCTTATTAGAAAAAGGAAAACCCAGATAGTCACAGATATAAGAAGAAACATAGCATCTTTGTCTAAGGAATCTGCCTTCTGACTATCTGTGGTCCATTAATCTAGGCTCAGACATCTATATTTGCTGTCCAAACTGTGCAGTCCACATCTACACCAAAGTGCATACACAGACAGAGAGACAGGCTGGAGATGAGAGAGACAAACTGGAGACAGAACAGACAAGCTACTGATTCCAATAATTTTATGCTTTGTAATCCTACTAATGAGGCAGGTGACAATCTAATGGCGTTTTGCATGGAAAATGAGCTAATGATCGCTAACACACTTTTTAAACAACATCCAAGAAGACTTTACACATGGACATCACCTGATGGGAAAACCAGGAATCAAATAGATTACATTTTAGTGCAGAGAAGGTGGAGGTCAAGCATAACATCAGCAAAAACTTTACCAGGTGCTTATTGTGACACGGACCATGAGTTATTAATAGCAGACATGAAGATAAAGATAAAAAAGATAGTTATGGGATCAAGACCACTCCGCTTTGACCTTACAAATATACCAGAACAATACGGTATAGAAGTGAAGAACCGTTTCGAAATCCTGATGGCTGTACAGGAAGAGATGACACCAGATGAATTGGCTACGCAGGCCAAAGATATCTTAGTAACAACAGCTAAAGACATGGTTCCAGTAAAGAAAACACAAAAGAATAGATGGATCACAGCAGGTACACTAGAACTGATAAAACAATGTAGAGAAATGAGGACAAAATGGAGAGTAAGAAACAACAACAAAGATAAATATAAAACTTTAACAAAAGAAGTACGAAGAAACATAAGAAAAGACAAAAAACAATACATACAAGATTGTTGTGAAAGAATAGAAGAACATCAGAGGTGTGGAAGAGATAGTGAAATGTTTAAAGAAATGAAGACATTGATGAGAAATGTCACACCTAAGCTAATTGTAATTTGTGATGACATGGGGAATACCCTGACAGAGACAGAGGAAATTCTAGAAAGATGGAAGGAATATTGCAAAAGAATGTATGAAACAACCGACTGTGGAAGCAGAAATCAACAGTGTGAATTATTATTGGAGGAGAAAGAACCCGAGCCGACAATGGAAGAAGTTTTATGGGCAATAAAGAATCTTAAAAATGGTAAATCACCAGGATGTGATGAGATAACCGCTGAATTTATTAAAGCAGGAGGAAAGGAGTGTGCAACAATCTATCATGCACTATGTAAAAAGATATGGCATTCAGGTATTTGGCCAAAAGAATGGAAAAGAACTGTATTCATACCACTGCCAAAAAAGGGTAACCTGAAATTATGCACCAACTACAGAACTGTTGCTCTGATTAGTCATGCCAGTAAAATTCTGTTAAAAATCATAATGGGTAGATTTCGAAAGAAAATAGAAGAAGAAGTCAATATGGTCCAAGCTGGCTTCAGGCAAAGAAGAGGATCAAGAGATCATATATTCAATCTAAGATTAATAATAGAGAAATGCAGGGAGTTTAATGTGAATCTATATTTATCCTTTATAGACTACTCAAAGGCATTTGATTGTGTACAACACCAGAAACTTTGGGAAATAATGGAAAAAATGGGATTTCCAACACATTTGATACAATTAACATCACTGCTGTATCTAGACCAACAAGCAGCAGTAAGAATAAATGGTGAAACAACAACTTGGTTTGACATAAAACAAGGGGTCCGTCAGGGGTGCATATTGTCACCCTACTTATTTAACTTGTATACTGAGAATATAATGAGGAATGTTAGAGAAGATGTAGACAAAGAATATTACGATGCCATAACAGTTGGAGGTTATGAAATACCAGAGATTAGATATGCTGATGACACAGTATTGCTGTCCACAACACAGGAAGGAATGGAAAAACTAATTATGTCAGTCCGCAAGAACAGCGAAGAGCAGAACCTCTATCTTAATGCAAAGAAAACTAAAGTGATGACAACTGACAAAACAAACAAGGCATCTGAAATATGTATCAATGAGGAAAAACTGGAAGAAGTGGAGAGTTTTGAATATCTTGGATCACTACTAACTAATAATGGAGATACAATGAGGGAAATTAAAAAGAGGACATCTATTGCTCTTCAGAAAGTAAAACAAATAAAGAATCTGTGGAGAGGAGCAGACAGAACCACAAAAATAAGATTTTTAAGGGCATGCATCTTTCCCATCGCAACATATGCCTGTGAGACCTGGACACTTAACAAAACAGCTGAGAAACATAAATGCCTTTGAATGTAAATGCTATAGAAGAGTTCTCCAAATATCGTGGACACAAAAAAGAACAAATATATCTATACTACAAGAGCTTAATGTTGAAGAAGGCTGGCTAGTAAAGAGGATTAAAGAGAGAAAACTTAAATATTTTGGACACATTAAACGTTATGATAATTTAGAGAAGACCGTATTGGAAGGATACATAATGGGAAAAAGAAAAAGAGGAAGACCGAAACGAAGATGGCTGCAAGACATCGTTGACGATCTGGAAATGGATGCAGCAGCAGCAGGCCATCTTGCTCACAACCGAGAGGCCTACAGGAGTGCTGTTTGGGAGGCAAAGTTCCGCAAGGGACATGCAAAGGAATGAATGAATGAATCCTACTTTAGACTTTAATATTTAATTTTTTTTAGTTCTATCTAAACCAAGTAAAAAACTTTCTAATGCTGTTAAACATCACATAGGGCTCACATGGTAGTTTGCCAAGTTTACCTGTTTTTGGTGAGCTTTTCAACCTCATCAAGGGATTTTATGCCTACTACTTTGGCCTCTTTAGAGTTTCACGTGGTCGACCTCTTTTTCTTTGGCCTGTTGTGCTCCACTTGATAGCTTGTTTTGGAATTCTCTGTTTCTTCTCATCATGTGACCGATATATGTCCATCTTCTTTTTCTGCTCACCCATGAGATTGGTTGTTGTTTGCTCATCTGTCTTATCTCTGCTTTGTTCTTGAATTCGTTCCACTTTATACTGAGTATTTTCCTTAGGCATTTGTTTTCAAAAGAATCTAATTTGTTGTCTATTTCTTTAGTTGTTTTCCAACTTTTACAAGCTTAAATGAAGGTGGATATTACATTTGAATTGAGTAATCTTAACTTGGTTTTTGTGCTTATAACTTCTGAATGCCATATGGTCTCAAGATTCTTGAAGGTCAATGATGTTTTTGCAATTCTAACCTCCTTTCTGGTGTCACTATCCTGGTCTATGTAGCTGCCGAGGTATGCAGACTGGTGTACTTCTTCAACACTTGTTCCTTCTATGTATATTTTCCTTCTTGATTAATGGGAAGTTTCATTATTTTTATTTTTTACTTGTTAACTTCAAGTCCTATTTTGATAGCCTGTGAATTTACATACATACATATATATATATATATATATAACTAATTATTCTTTACAATGAAAGTTTACTCTGCCTTGATGCTATTTCTCCAAGAGTTGGTACATAACCTAAAATTTTACTTTACTGCAGAAAACGAGAGAGAGAGAGAGAGAGAGAGAGTCATCTACAGAAAATTTTCTGTCATAAATATTCTTCTTCAGCTTTCCAAGCCATTAAGGCTCATTGCTGAAGATAAACTTCACTTCCTCTTCTCCCTATTCCTAAATATTCTTCCTCTAGTTGGTGATAGCAATTTCTTGTAAATCCTCTTCTGAGCTGTAAATCTCCATTTCCATCTTGGTCTACCTCTTGGTCTCGTTTCCTTCATCTGTTGTACATACATAATTTTTGCTTGTTTGTTCTCTTCTGCTCTTTCTACGATACCCAACCAGCATAATCTTTCAGTTTCGAGACATTTATAATCCGCCGTGATTTAAATAAGCAGTTCAGTTTAGTGTTTTCTCTAGCTCTCCTTTCTCTACTGTTGGTATTCAAAGATTCTTCTTATGATCTTTTTTTTTCTCAAAGACCTATAATTCTTCATTTTCAAGACTTTTATGTCATGAATCATCTCTCTTAATTTTTAGCACTTCATGAGTCAATCAGTTTCAGATTCTATTACTTGTGAGCACACAAAGACATGTATGAACACTACGAATTTTTTTATGTATGTTTTTTGCAGATTAGTTCTAGTTGTTGATTTACATTATGCACAGAAAATGTTATCAGAATGTTCACATACCACTTCCCAGTGTTGCTGTTGTTGGTGTGATGGTGGTCGAGACCAACCCATTTGGGGCTGTTGGGAGACTGGTAAGCTGCTGGACCTGAGTGGACAACATGCTGACTGGGCTGGCTAAGTATGGGCTTTGTGCAGCAGCCATGAGGGCTGCTTGCTGCTGCATCAGCTGCTGAGACTGTAGGGCAGCTGATTGCTTTGTGTAGACAGGCTGTTTAAAAAAAAATATGAAAAAATTCTTACACTCTCAAGCTGCTACATAAATCTTGTCCTCCTAAATTCCACCCCAGCTATCCTTCCTTCTCTCATATGCACACAAAAGTAACAGAGCACAGTATTATATGGTTAAAACAGCACTAAGATGGGACAGCACAGGGGAACAGAAGTAAGGGTAGACCAAAGGAGACACGGAGACGAACAACAGAGAGGATGTTGAGAAATAGAGGGGCTCACATGAGCAAGAGCGGAAAATTTTAAAAAAAAGGCACAAGACGGGCCTTTGAGGAAAACCCTTGTGGAAGCCCCTTTTGTCTTGGGCACTTAATGTTCAGAGAGAGAGGGAGATTATATGATTAGACCATGAAAAAATCTTGGCACTACCTAATTTGCTAAGCTGATAAATGCACTGTTCTCTTGTGGTTAGATGGCTGGTCATCCTACCGGAGTCTATGATTCATGTTCAAGGTAATTTTCTTGTCATTTATCTTTTTCTCACATCTAAAGGTGGATTTATTTATTTTTAGGTCTAACCATACAATACTGTGTTCTATTACTTAACCACACAATACTGTGTTCTATTACTTTACCGTAGGAGAGCCTCCTTGTCTATTTGCAAAAAATGTATACCTCAAACGCACACAGAACTGTACACGGAAGGATTATCTATTCATTTCTTTGAAATATTGACAGATCTTAGCTATGAGGAGTCTATGATGTGAGCTATACGGACAGCATGTTATATCAAAATTATCCACTTGAATCAGTAGATGGAGATCACATGGACAGCATACCACATGGTGAGCATAAAGTCTTTTCCTGGTTTCAAATATTTATTACGTTAAAAACTATGATATATACGGACATGTGGTTTCCTGCAAAAAAAAGTTTTTGTTTTTTTTTTGGTATCGCACACTTCAACATATGTTTTTTATAAATAGGAAACTACGAGGTTTTGGTACGATAAAGTAAGAGAACAAATATTGTAAGATTAAACCTAGAAAAAATCGTAGACAAAGCACTTTAGTGAGACGTGAGAGAAAGAAAAATCACAAGAGAATTACCTGGGATTCGAACACGGACTCCTGTAGGACGAGCAGCCGTCTAGCCACGAGAGAACAGCGTACTATCGACTTAGCCAACTAGCACCAACAGCTGCTCGTCCTACTGGAGTCCGTGTTCGAATCCCAGGTAATTCTCTTGTGATTTTTCTTTCTCTCACGTCTCATTAAAGTGCTTTGTCTACGATTTTTTCGAGGTTTAATCCTACAATATTTGTTCTCTTACTTCAACATATGCTCCATTTCTTGCCTAGAAAACATTTAAACAATACTTGATTTCTTGCCATGCGTTCTCTAACATCTTTTTTGTCACCATCACTAAAGAATCCGCTACCATGAAATTTTTCAACTGGAAAAAACTTAGTAAATCCCCATATAATAAAAAACCAATAAATCAAAAAGGGTAATGTTCAGTGAACATACTGGCCATCCTTCCCAATCCATCACCCTGGAAAGTTGGCGTTACAGAACTGACAAACTAAACCCCAGTGCACCCAGTGTGGCCAGTGTACCATCTTGTTGGAAAACTACTCACAGCTGAAACTTTTTGATCTGAGTTAAAATCTGCCACCCGCCCACGGGGTGGGGCATTTTGTGCTTGTCTTTCTTTACAGAGTGGACACCACTAAGCTAAGTATTTAATTTTTCACCTATTTTTTTGCATTTTTAATCTGTTGTGTTGTTTTTGTATGTTACCCTTGAAAAAGGCTTTTTGCCAAAATATTGAATTGCTGTAGGTTCTTCATTTATTCATGCTCATCTTACTTTCTGCTGTTCTTATTTCTCATTTTCCTCAATCTTTCTGTTTTTTTTTTTTTTGTTGCTGTAAAACTGACCTATACATCTTACATCCTTCCTGTGCCATTTAACATCACACAGGGGTCGAATAGTTGTTTGCCAGGTTTTCTTGTTTTTTTGTCAGTTTTTCAACTTCATCAAGTGATGTTATGCCCACCAAACTGGCTTCTCTTAACGTCCTCTTTAGACTTTCACATGGTCGACCTCTTTTTCTTCAGCCTGTTGTGTTCCACTTGATAGCTTGTTTTGGTATTCTCTGATTGTTTCTTCTCATCACATGACTGACATATGTCCATCTTCCTTTTCTGATCACCCATGAGACAGGTTGTTGTTTGCTCATCTGTCTTATCTCTGTGTTGTTCTTAAATTTGTTCCACATTATATCTAGTATTTTCCTGAGGCATTTGTTTTCAAAAGAGTCTAATTTGTTGTCTATTTCTTTAGTTGATTTCCAGCTTTTGCATACATAAATGAGGGTGGATATCAAATTTGAATTGAATAATCTTAATTTGGTTTTTGTGCTTATAACTTTTGAATTCCATATGTTCTCAAGATTTGTGAAAGACAATGCTGCTTTTGCAATTCTAATTTCAACTTCCTTCTTGGTGTCACCATCCTGGTCTATGTGACCTATACATCTTACATCCTTCCCGTGCTGTTAAACGTCACATAGGGCTTGCATAGTTGTTTGCCAAGATTTCCTGTTCTCGGCGAGTCTTTCAGCTTCATCAAGGGATGTTATGCCCACTAAACTGGCTTCTCTCAACAATGTCCTCTTTAGAGTTCCATGTGGTTGACCTCTTGTGACCTGTACATCTCTGTCTATATTCAGAAGAAAACCACATCTAAACTAGCATTGGTTCTTCATGTAATAAATGTTTGAAAGACTTTATATTAAGCTCATCCTGTATATCAAAACAATCCCACTAAAATCATGATATAAAACACATGGACTGCATGTTACATCAAAACCATCAGTAAAACCGTTATACCCCTTTTTTCGAAGACTATAAACATTTTAACTCTGAATTCACCGTGATAAGATTCATCTCAGTGTGCTTAATAGCCTCTTTCATTCACTGCTCTCAAGATCATTTATGGATGATATTAGTTTGACTGAAGTACAACACCTATCCTTAGGTTGATAGGCTACATCCCTAATACATACTGAAGTGCTATTTGCAGTTTCTATGTAAATTGCTCTTCAGAAAGTAAAACAAATAAAGAATCTGTGGAGAGGAGCAGACAGAACCACAAAAATAAGATTTTTAAGAGCATGCATCTTTCCCATCGCAACATATGCCTGTGAGACCTGGACACTTAACAAAACAGCTGAGAAACACATAAATGCCTTTGAATGTAAATGCTATAGAAGAGTTCTCTAAATATCGTGGACACAAAAAAGAACAAATATATCTATACTACAAGAGCTTAATATTGAAGAAGGCTGGCTAGTAAAGAGGATTAAAGAGAGAAAACTGAAATATTTTGGACACATTAAACATCATGATAATTTAGAGAAGACCGTATTGGAAGGATACATAATGGGAAAAAGAAAAAGAGGAAGACCGAAACGAAGATGGCTGCAAGACATCGTTGATGATCTGGAAATGGATGCAGCAGCAGCAGGCCATCTTGCTCACAACCGAGAGGCCTACAGGAGTGCTGTTTGGGAGGCAAAGTTCCGCAAGGGACATGCAAAGGAATGAATGAATGTAAATAATATTTATATATACATGAACATAAAGGGACATATAACAAGAATGTATGGCAACCTGCACTTCCAGACTGGTTTTGTATGGTGAACTTATTGCAGGAAATATGTGATTACCTAAACATAGGATGTAAGATATTTGTAAGTAATCAATGGAAGATTTTTCTATCAGCCATGTGGTCTGGTCCCTATGCTGCCTTGACTTGGACACCTCGAGGGAAAAGAAAAAGGAGCAGGCCATTGGGAACACAGAGATGTACAATACAGGAAGAACTAAAGACAGCAAGAAAGACATGGTTTGAGGTATTCTGACTTGCTCAGGACAGGATTGACTGGAGAACCTTTGCTTGATGCATTATGCTCCATTGGGGATGATGATGATCATCATCATCATTATGATGAATAGCTCTGATGTGGAAATCATTGAAACAACTTGATTTTTCTCACTTATAAACTATATAATTCACAGTTGGACTATATAACTCACAGTTGAACTATATAACTCACAGTTACATTCTTTAACATACCCAAAATGACCTTCAGTGGTAGTGTGAAGGAAGTTCGAGATCAGCTTCAAGGGATGATTCCACAAAACAAAAACGCAACAGTTTACAAATAATACCTATGTTTAAGCATTATGTTAATTGCTAAGATCATGCCAATGGGTTATACTAACCTCTAAAACATTTTGAAAACTGTAGATGATTGCACAGAAAATGGATATGAGATAAATCTAGGATATTTAAATAATAAATGTACACAATTCACCTGAGGAGCAAGGGTTTCGAAAGAGCCAACACGAGCCAGCTCATAAGGTGACTCCACCTAGAAAAGAAAATAAGAATTCATTAGTTCGCTGTAGATTTCTGCTGGGGAAAAAAAAGTCTAATATCATACTTTAAAACATTGAAATTATGGAAGTTATTGTGACTGGTATTCTTGTATCAGGGGACCAGCTAGTGTAGTGGTTAGAGCACCCATCTAGCAACCAAATAGTTCAGGGTTTAAATCCCCAGGTGAATGGGGGTTTTTTTTTTCCCCACCCATAATGGCCTTGAGGTCGACCCAGCCTCGTAAAATGGGTACCGGAGAAAATCTGGAAAGGAAAGGCAGCGAGGAAAGGAACTGGCCACTCTACGTCATACGCTGATGGCCCAGCATAATGAGGTCTCAAACGCTTCATACCCTACAGCATTTGCTGGGGAACTATCTTTTTCTACTCTTGTATCATCTTGAATATTCACAGGTACATCTACAAGAATAAGAAGACAGCGATCCATAGCCAACATGCTCAGGTCATAGTTGCAAACTCTAGCCAACCGAGACCCTGCCTCAGACCTCTGTGGTACCCCCACCCACCCCCTTTCACAGGCCTAGCCTGGGTCATGAGGCAGGGTTGGTCTTGGTCCCCATGGTGATGGAGTCCAGTAAAAATGTATTGGTACCCCCCCCCACCCCAATTTTATAGCTCCACCCAAAGGTTGAAAAAGCAGCCCTCATAACTTGTTCCCAACCGGAAGTGATACTGTGTCACACTGGCTTCAAAGAACATCAAGCTCGCAATTCCAGGGAGATATAACAAGAAAAAGAATTAAAAAAAACAAAACACAAAAACAAACCAGAAAAAGAAGAAGAAAAAAAATGACCTAACTGTCATTATTTAAAAAAAAATTCAAATGACGGATCATTTGTGTTTGCTGTTTTACTTGTTCATAAGTTTTACATTCTCATGCATTTTTAAAAAAAAAATTTTAATGTCTTTTTTTCTGAAATATTGGAACAGTTAGTCAGTCAGTCCTTTGTATGTCTCTTGCGGAATGTTGTCTCCCTAATAGCTCTCTTGTAGGCCTCTCAGTTGTAAGAAAGATGCCCTGCTGCTGATGCATCCATTTGCAGATTATCAATGACGCCTTGCAGCCATTTTCACCTTGGTCTTCCTCTCTTTCTTTTTCCCATTATGTACCCTTCCAATACGATCTTCTCTAAATTATCATGTTTAATGTGTCCAAAATATTTAAGTTTTCTCTCTTTAATCCTCTTTACTAGCCAACCTTCTTCAATATTAGGTTCTTGTAGTATGGATATATTTGTTCTTTTTTGTGCCCATAATATCTGAAGAACTCTTCTGTAGCATTTACATTCAAAGGCATTTATGTGTTTTTCAGCTGTTTTGTTAAGTGTCCAGGTCTCACAGGCATGTGTTGCGATGGGAAAGATGCATGCCCTTACAAATCTTATTTTTGTTGTTTTGTCTATTCCTCTCCAAAGATTCTTTAGTTGTTTTACTTTTTGAAGCGCGATATATGTCCTCCTTATTTCCCTCACTATATCTCCATTATTAGTTAGTAATGATCCAAGATATTCAAAATTCTCCACCTCTTTCTGTTTTTCCTCACTGATACACATTTCAGCTGCTTTATTTGTTTTATCAGTTGTCATCAATTTAGTTTTCTCCGCATTAAGATACAGATTTTGCTCTTCACTATTCTTACGGACTGACATAATTAGTTTTTCAATTCCTTTTTGTGTTGTGGATAGTAATACTGTGTCGTCAGCATATCTAATCTCTGGCATTTCATAACCTCAAATTTTTTCTATTTTCTTACAAAATCTATCCATTATGATTTTTAACATTTTTAATAGAATATTACTGGCATGACTAATCGGGGCAACAGTTCTGTAGTTTGTGCATAATTTCAAGTTACCCTTTTATGACAGTTCTTTTCCATTCTTTTGGCCACATACCTGAAAGCCATATCTTTTTACATAGTGGACAATAGATTGTTACACATTCCTTTCCTCCTGCTTTAATAAGTTCAGCTGTTATCTCATCACATCCTGGTGATTTACCATTTTTCAGATTCTTTATTACCCATAAAACTTCTATTGTCAGTTCGGGTTCTTTCTCCTCCAATGATAATTCACACTGTTGATTTCTGCTTCCATAGTCGGTTGTTTCATTCACTCCTCTACAATATTCCTTCCATTTTTCTAGAGTTTTCTCTGTCTCTGTCAAGGTATTCCCCATCTCATCACAAATTACAATTAGCTTAGGTGTGACATTTCTTATTTACTGAAACAGACCAAACTAAAATATTAATATTAATAGTGTGATGTATATTTATGATGTACATTTGGGTTTATATATATTATGTGCATTTAGGGGTTTTTATATATGATGTGTGTTTAGAGGTTTATATACATGATATGTATTTAAAGGTTTATATACATGATGTGCATTTGGAGGTTTATATATACAATGTGTATTTAGAGGTTTATATACATTATGTGCATTTCAAGGTTTATATATGCAGTGTGCATTTAGAAGTTTATATACATGATGTGCATATGGAGGTTTATGTACATGATATGCATAGAATCTTCTTGCTAAAAGGAAAAAACTGACACCATCCTTGCTTTTCTTGACACTTTCAACCTTGTGAGTTTCATGCTGAATATCTTATCCAATCTTCTTTGTTGTTGTGTACTGATTTTCTTTTTCTGTTCTGGATTCTATAAGCCCTGACCTATAATTCTGCCGCTTCCCCCCCCCCCCTAAATGTATTTAGGTTTATCACCCTCCAAATATTCATTCATTTCAATACTTTGTAACACATTAATTCAGTCTTATAAACTTTATTTATGGAAAACCCCATAAATGTCATTGTTGATTCCAATATTTATAACTATTTCATATAAATTTCCTAGCCTGCTTGTTCTATGGGTGGCCTGTGGGTCACTCAGGAATACTAAAATAATGTATTTCCTAGCCTGCTTGTTTTCTGGATGGCCTCTGGGTCACTCAGGAATACTAAAATAATGTATTTCCTAGCCTGCTTGTTCTATGGGTGGCCTGTGGGTCACTCAGGAATACTAAAATAATGTATTTCCTAGCCTGCTTGTTTTCTGGATGGCCTCTGGGTCACTCAGGAATACTAAAATAATGTATTTCCTAGCCTGCTTGTTCTCTGGGTGGCCTCTGGGTCACTCAGGAATACTAAAATAATATATTTCCTAGCCTGCTTGTTCTCTGGGTCACTCAGGAATACTAAAATAATGTACAAATATCACTTCTCCTCAAATATTTTCCCCATTCCCCAAATTGGGAAAAAAAAATGAAGAAAGTACAAAAGTTAAAGCTGTATGCATAGTTTGTACAGTCTATTTACTTTTGTAAACCTGTACTTATGAACCTATTTTTTAAAAACGTATCTATTACGCAACATATGATGGGAAGCAGAAAAGATTCTTAGCGTGACAATATAATTGGTGTATAAGTATACAACTATACACTAAGCACTGCAGCAAAGCTGTGATACCAGAATGTATAAAATCGGAAAAAAAGTAGGAGACAGCTTTATTACTTAATGATTACAAAGTTGTGACGTTTCGGCGTGAGCCTTAATCATACAAAAACATACAGGATGAAGAAATAGAGAGAGGAGATAAAGTATAGATTCACATGAATACTGTTAAAAAAAAAATTTTTTTTAGAAGAGTACTTAGCTGTAAATTGCAAGGTGTGGCTTGTCCGGCAGTGTGTGTCAGGAATGGATCTGGTAGGACGTGGAAATTGTTTAAATAGAGACCTGTGACATGTGGTCGGGGGGTTGTAACTGGAGGTGGTGGATGGGGAACCGGGGAAGGGAGAGAGAGTGATGCACTACTGGCCTAGCTAGGAGAAATTGAAACAGGTGATTGGGGAAGAGGGGTTGTAGAGAAGAGGGGTTGCAGAGAAAATAGCGGGGTTGCAGAGTGATGCTGTGAGGAAGTTTGAAAAGTAAGAAGGGGTGGATTTAGTGGAGAGGTACTATAATGATTGAAGAAGATGATGTTACGTGTAACTAAACAGCGAGTTTAACCCATTATGGGATGCTGGAACCACAGCATTCATATGAATCTATATTTTATCTCCTCTCTCTATTTCTTCGTCCTGTATGTTTTTGTATGATTAAGGCTCACGCTGAAACGTCACAACTTTGTAATCGTTAAGTAATAAAGCTGCTCCTACTTTTTTCCGATTTTATACATTCTTAGCGTGACAAGCGTTGGGGACAAAAATGTTTTAAAGTAACAAGTGCCAAGGACAAAAATATTTTAGAATAACAAGTATTGAGGACAAAAAATGTTTTAAAGTAACAAGCATTGAGGCATGCGGTAGTACATGGCAATGAAGTGGTCGATAGATTTTGCTGGAAAGGCTAAAATAAATGGGCAGACTGACAACGGACAATGGGGACATTGCTAAAGCCATACTGGACAGACTGTGGGAAAATGAAGAGTGGGAATAGAAGAACAATGTAGCTGTGAAGCAACTGCTGGAGCTAGGACAAATTAAGGGTGCCGGTAGGAAATCTGAACTGTGTGGCAGAAAATGTGTCGTAAACAACCAACATTTGACAGGAACTATTAGCAAACATACTCTCGGATGGATGCTGCGGCATGCGGTGGGAGCATATATGGGGTTGTCTCGAATGCAGTGAAGCCAGAGTGTGAATTCTGAACTCTGAGAAGCATTGAGGACAATAATGTTTTAGAGTAACAAGTGTTGGGGACAAGATTGTTTTAAAATAACAAGTGTTAGAGGCAAGACTGTTTTAGAGTAACAAATATTGAGGGCAGAAATATTTTAGAGTAACAAGTGTTGGAGACAAGACTGTTTTAGAGTAACAAATATTGAGGACAAATATTTTAGAGTAACAAGTGTTAGGGACAAGACTGTTTTAAAATAACAAGTGTTAGAGGCAAGACTGTTTTAGAGTAACAAATATTGAGGGCAGAAATATTTTAGAGTAACAAGTGTTGGAGACGAGACTGTTTTAGAGTAACAAATATTGAGGACAAATATTTTAGTGTAACAAGTGTTAGGGACAAGACTGTTTTAAAATAACAAGTGTTAGAGGCAAGACTGTTTTAGAGTAACAAATAGTGATAGCAGAAATATTTTAGAGTAACAAGTGTTGGAGACGAGACTGTTTTAGAGTAACAAATATTGAGGACAGATATATTTCAGAGTAACAAGTGTTAGGGACAAGATTGTTTTAATATAACAAGTGCTGGGGTAATAATAAGTTTTAAAGTAACAAGTGTTGAATACAAAAATATTTTATAGCAACAGGTGTTGGCAACAAAAATGTCTTAGAATAACAAGTGTTTGGGAACATGGCTATTTTAAAGTAACAAGTGTGTGTGGGACAGGACTATTTTAAAATAACAAATGTTTAGGATAAGAGTGTTTCAGTAGCTACTTGCAAGCTGTTACTGATCAAGACTCTTTCCCAGTGCTTCTAGCAACAATCTGTTGTGGCACATCAGCCTGACCTACAGCTTGATTTTTACAATTACCATAAGACTGCAGCTTATTCTCTAAGGTTCAAAGGTTCAGAATCAGACTCTGGCATCACTGCATTCAGGACAGCCCCATATATGATTATTATTAAACACATTATTGTCCTAAAAGATTCAAAGTTCAAAATTCAGACTCTGGTTTCACTGCATTCGGCACAACACCGTATATGCTCCACCGCATGACGCAGCATCCATCCATGAGTAGATTTGTAGACTTAATGATAAACTAAGAAAAAAGTAGGAACAGCTTTATTATTTAACGATTACAAAGGTGTAACGTTTCAGTTTGCGAGCCTTCATCAAACAAAAACAAACAGGATTTATGTTTGTTCGTGTCCCTTGCGACATAAAGGCGATTGCAATTCTGTACTGTTCCAAAACCTAAGATAAGTCATTTACAATTTTTCATTATTTAAAAAAATTTTTTATTATTTCATTAACATAAAATTTATGTGAATCTTTACTTTGTCTCCTCTCTCTGATTCTTCGTCCTGTTTGTTTTGTTTGATGAAGGCTCACACCGAAACATCACCCATTTGTAATCGTTAAATAATAAAGCTGCTCCTACTTATTTCCTAGTTTATACATTTTGCTATTACAACTTTACTGCAGTGCTTTGTGTATAGTTGTATACCTGTACACTAATTATTGAGGTTTGCTAACTGTTCCTGTCAAACGGTGGTTGCTTACGATGCGTTTTCTGCCACACGGTTAGATTTCCTGCAATTTCCTGTTAAATGTCAGTTAGCAATGTCGCTCTTGTCCATTATCTGCCTGCTATTTAGTTTAGTCCGTCCAGCAAAGTCTATCTGCCATTTCATTGCCGTGTACTCCTGCATGCTCTGGACAATTAATGCCACGTTAGGCTCCTTACAGCCGACTGGCTTAACAGATGAACCAATCCTTTTCAAGGCAGTTTTTTCTCAATCTTACGTAGCATACTCTGTCAATCCATCACAATTCTTATTCTCTGTTTCACTTAATCCCTATTTTTAAGGTTTCCAGCCATGAGTGATGGCTGTGAGAACTAAAGTTCATGTCAGTTAACACAGGACCATTCAGTTTACAAATACAGAAATGAACTTTATATATTTACTAGCACTGAACACATTTTATACAGTCTGGTGTGAGCTTTATGTGACAATGTATAAATAGCCCTTGTCTATCTAAAACCCCAGAATAAATAATTGATAGACAATACAGGACAGAGAGCTTTACTCCTCTTTTCAGTGATAAAGATAGGGTCTTGGCTTTATCATCTGGTCATAAATGAAACAATTGTACAAAATCCTTCCAAAGAGAAACAGTTCCAGAGTTCCCATCCCTGGATCCCTACTCTGTATGCCTGAGTGCTTCCTCTGCACACTAGAATGTTTGTTACCACTGATTCATCATACGAAATGTAAGATTGAATCAGTTCTTGTATATATTTCATAGGGTTAATATTGTTCTTGTATATATTTCATAGAGTTAATACTGTTCTTGTATATATTTCATGGAGTTAATATTGTTCTTGTATATATTTCATAGAGTTAATATTGTTCTTGTATATATTTCACAGAGTTAATATTGTTCTTGTATATATTTCACAGAGTTAATATTGTTCTTGTATATTATATATTTCACAGAGTTAATATTGTTCTTGTATATTATATATTTCACAGAGTTAATATTGTTCTTGTATATATTTCAGAGTTTATATTGTTCTATCTCCTTCATTCTGTGAGCAGGTGTTCTATCCAACCAATAAGGTAAGGGTGATGAAGCAATGCACTCCCCCCCAGGGGGGCCATGCAGTGCTTCTTCAACAGGCTCCACCACTATGTGGACTAGCAAACCCTACCACGTTAGTCTGTTTCTAGAGGTACCATGAAGAAGTGGGACTGACTCTTGATCAGTCATGGTTTGCCAACCCTGACACAAGAGTGTCAGTAATTGGTCGCATGACTTCCAAATGGGATAGTAAGAGAAGACAGTTTTGTAGGATTAGACCTCGAAGAAATCTTAGAAAATGCACTTTAGTGAGACATGAGAGAAAGAAAATTCAGATACCTAGGATTCGAATCACGGACTCCGGTAGGATGAGCAGCCGTCTAGCCACGAGAGAATGGCAAACTAACGGACTGAGCCAACTAGCACCCCCCCCCCAAAAAAAAGGTGTTTATAGGCATAGTTATTGGTAACTGTTCAGTAGACATGAGGGATCATGACACCCAGAAAGAAATGAGGTCATGGATTAGAAATTCTGAAGTGCTTTGTCTAAGATTTTTTTGATGTCTAATCCTACAAAACTATGTTCTCTTACTTTACCATACGAAAGCCTCGTTGTTTCTTATTTATAAAGAAATTGTTCCAAATGGGATAGTGTCTCTGCCACCCTCCCTCAGGATAAAAAACTGGAAATCATAGTAGTGTCTCATTACATACAAGATTCACTGGAGCATATGCTGCACTGTATCCACTGAGAGCAAATGGGTTGAGAAGTCCAAGAGGACCAGCCATTTGCTGCATGCGGCGCAACTGCCTCTCCTTCTCAGTGTCTGCAAACTTGACCACAAGACTCGATGAGGCGCCCTGTTGGGGGGGAAAAAATGGAAAGTGATATAACGGTGTTCCATAAGACGTTCTTTGAAAATAGTCCTAAGACATGAAGAACACATGAATTTTTTTCAAGATATGTTCATGGTTTTAGATAAGGAAAAATCCATAATTCTTTCATCTATCCTGTTCTGCTTTACATCTTACCTGTTCTGTCTTACATCTTTCCTGTTCTGTTTTACATCTTTCCTGTTCTGTCTTACACCTTTCTGGTTCTGTCTTACATCTTTCTTGTTCAGCCGTACATCTTTCCTGTTCTGTCTTACACTTTTCCTGTTCTGTCTTACATCTTTCCTGCTCTGCTGTACATCTGTCCTGTTCTGTCTTACATCTGTCCTGTTCTGTCTTACATCTTATCTGTTCTGTCTTACATCTTACATGTTCTGTCTTACATCTGTCCTGTTCTGTCTTACATCTGTCCTGTTCTGTCTTACATCTTATCTGTTCTGTCTTACATCTTACATGTTCTGTCTTACATCTTACATGTTCTGGCTTACATCTTTCCTGCTCTGCCTTACATCTTTCCTGTTCTGTCTTACATCTTTCCTACTGTGTCTTACATCTTACCTGCTCTGTTTTACATCTTTCCTGTTCTGTCTTACATCTTTCCTACTGTGTCTTACATCTTACCTGCTCTGTTTTACATCTTTCCTGTTCTGTCTTACATCTTTCCTACTGTGTCTTACATCTTACCTGCTCTGTTTTACATCTTTCCTGTTCTGCCTTACATCTTTCCTGTTCTGCCTTACATCTTTCCTGTTCTGCCTTACACCTTTCCTGTTCTGCCTTACATCTTTCCTACTGTGTCTTACATCTTACCTGCTCTGTTTTACATCTTTCCTGTTCTGCCTTACACCTTTCCTGTTCTGCCTTACATCTTTCCTACTGTGTCTTACATCTTACCTGCTCTGTTTTACATCTTTCCTGTTCTGCCTTACATCTTTCCTGTTCTGCCTTACATCTTTCCTGTTCTGCCTTACATCTTTCCTGTTCTGCCTTACATCTTTCCTGTTCTGCCTTACATCTTTCCTGTTCTGCCTTACATCTTTCCTGTTCTGTCTTACATCTTTCCTGTTCTGCCTTACACCTTTCCTGTTCTGTCTTACATCTTTCCTGTTCTGTCTTACATCTTTCCTGTTCTGTCTTACACCTTTCCTGTTCTGCCTTACATCTTTCCTGTTCTGCCTTACATCTTTCCTGTTCTGCCTTACATCTTTCCTGTTCTGTCTTACACCTTTCCTGTTCTGCCTTACATCTTTCCTGTTCTGCCATCTTTCCTGTTCTGCCATCTTTCCTGTTCTGCCTTACATCTTTCCTGTTCTGCCATCTTTCCTGTTCTGCCATCTTTCCTGTTCTGCCATACATCTTTCCTGTTCTGCCTTACACCTTTCCTGTTCTGTCAAACGTCCCACTGGGCTTGCATTGTAGTTAATCATGTTTTTCTATTTTTTTCTATTTTTTTTTTTTTTGGTGAGTTCTTCAACCTCATCAAGGGATCTAATGCCCATTAATTTAGTTTCTCTCAACAATGTTCTTTTTAAAGAATTACCATATAATTATTATGTAACGCACGCAGCAAAAGACAAATTTGTTACCGGCCTGCAGAGAAGCATTAGGAACTTGATAATGTGCTTTTTATTGAAAAGAATCCCTTTCAGGATACAGAGAAGATCTCACGATACAGAATGAATGCCCATTTAAGGGCAGCATACACACTCCAGAACATGTCCTCCAAATGTGCCCAACTTTTACAGACCTACGCAACCAGATGTGGCCACAGGGATTGGACCTAAGGCAGGAGCTGTGGGGGCTGCTGGGAAGACCTGGAGAAGACTGTGGTCTTCATCGTGGTGACCATGGCTCTCTGCATGACCAAGAACTTTAACACCGAAGAAGAAGCAGCAGAAGAATATAGAAGACATGACTTATACAATGTTGTCCTCCAAGAGTTGCCATGTGGTCTGTATTTCATCTGGCTGTCATTTCCTTTTCTCAGTACTGAGTGAGCTCATATTTAGCTGTTAGCAAGAAATTTATAAAATGAGCACAAAAAAAAGCACTTCATTCCAAAACTGAATCCCCAGCCACTGAGAAATGAGTCTGCTGTATACTTTGCTGCTCAAGTGCCTCAGAAGATGTATGTAGAGCAAAACGAGGTCTAAATTTAACTACCAGCTCCTCACCTTCCTCTTTTACCATATAAGCTGCCATCTTCGTGAACCCTCTCTCTCTAGCATTATACACAATCTTACACCAGACTTTCCTGACAGTATTATTTTCTCATTTTTCTTTGGCTCCTCTCTTTTCTAATATATATATATATATATATAACTGGCTCTCTGCTTCAAACAGCATATCCTTCTTGGTTTCAATCTTTCTTTTTACTTAACTTTTCCAAAAGTTTTTGAGTTCAGGCCAAATGCATTAAATGACTAATTTCCTTACGTCCAAGCTGGCCTTGTGACCATTGTGAAACTACTATAAGCTGTGAAAATGCCCGATCGTTAGAGTAAGACAACTATGAAAATCAGCCTAATCTGACTAAAGCTGGCTGTGTAATAATCAATAAAGTAATGGAACACAACAGAATAGGCCAAGCAAAGACTGCATTTCAGAGAATGAGAAACATATTAACCAACACATCCTTATCAATGAATGTTAGAAAACGAGTCCTAAAATGCCATATTGAACCTATCTTGTTATATGGAAGTGAATCATGGACAAGTCTGCACAAAAATCGTTGGAAGCAGCAGAAATGTGGTTTATTAGAAGAATGTTGCGAATCCCCTGGACAGCAAAAATAACTAATGAAGAATGTATGAGAAGAGCTAGAGAGACAAAAAAACCTTGTCAAAAAAGATAAAAGAGAGACAATGTACTTTCATAGGACATGCAATGAGAAGAGGGGGCATTGAAAATATTATAACAACAGGAAAAATAGAAGGACGAAGATCAAGAGGAAGACCAAGAGAAATGATACTGGACAGTCTGACGGGATGGTGTGAGAGGAGATCACCAACTGAACTGATGGCCTGCATGAAGGATCGTGTACTCTGGAGAAGCATAATAGCCAACGCCAGGCACATGATGATGATGATGAATGGAACACAGCGTTGTATGGTTAAACCTCAAGAAAATTATAGACAAAGCCTTTTTGACGTGATAGAAAGAAAAGTTACAGGAAAATTACCATGGTCTCTTGTAGGACGAGCATGAATCTAACCATGAGAGAACAGCACACTGATATACTTCACTGTATCAAGGTGACGTTTGTTGCTATGCTGTTCCCTCATTGCTGGAGACTTGCTCGTTTTACCAGAGTTCGTGGTTCAAGTTCCGGGTAATTTTTCTTTTATCTTACGCCTAAAAGTCCTTTACCTATAATTTTTTTGTGTTTTTGAGTTTTTCAATATCATCATGGGATGTTATGCCCTCTTTAGAGTTTCACGTGGCCGACTTTTTTTTCTTTGGCCTGTTGTGCTCCACCTGATAACTTGTTTGGGGGATCCTCTGATTGTTTCTTCTCATCACATGACCGACAAATGTCCATCTTCTTTTTCTGATCACCCGTGAAACAGGTTGCTGTTTACAATGCTATATTACTCTTTCTATGTTACATAGACCAACTCCAACAAATGCAAACACTGATATGATGAAAAGTTGTGTTTTGCTCAATGAAAAGTAAAAAAAACTGCCGTCACATACCGACATTGTCTGGCTACCGTGCAGGGCGTTGATGGCTGCAACTGCGTCCTGATGGTTGGAGAATTTCACAAATGCACAACCTGTCAGAAACACATAGAAAAGTAAATTAGAGACTTTAATACCACAGCAAGAGAATTAGAAGAAGTGTATTTCAGAACATTCTATTTACTCAAGACATGCGAAGGAGGTAAAAGTGCTCTTTTCTTTGGCAGTTGGTGGCCCATAGCTGACATGCTAACATCATGGTTAACAAAACATTGATCAAGACCCTGTCCCACCTCTGCATTGGTATATCCAGTAACTAGCCTGGCCTGGCTAACTGGATAGGGATCACTGTATCCCTCATGGTGGTGGAACCTGATAAGGAAGTACTACTTGCTCCCTTGGCTTTTCAGCTTCACAAAGAGGGTTGAAAAAAATAATGGCCAAACTCCTGTACCTCAACACCCTCATTGCATCAGCTACAAAAAACACAAATTCGTAGTTGGTTGATTGTGGAATCTCCCTGTAACTGTGAGCTGATGTTCTTTGCAGCCGATGCTGAGAAGATGTTGAAGCACAACATCGTATCGGCGTGGGAGCGGGTTATGGCAGCTATTTTTTCAGTCCCGGAATACAGCTAAAATGCAGGGGATGTGCAATGCTTCTTTAGCAGACTCCACCACCACTAGGACTATGGCGATCCCTGCCCCGTTAGGCAGGCTATGCCTGTTACTGGGAGTACCAACTGAGAGGTTAGACAGGGTCTTGGTCAGCTATGGTTCGGTAACCCTGAAGCTAGCATATCAGCTCTTTGTCACTGACCCTGATGCTAGCATATCAGCTATTTGTCATTGACCCTGATGCTAGCATATCAGCTATTTGTCACTGACCCTGATGCTAGCATATCAGCTATTTGTCACTGACCCTGAAGCTAGCATATCAGCTATTTGTCACTGACCCTGATGCTAGCATATCAGCTATTTGTCACTGACCCTGAAGCTAGCATATCAGCTATTTGTCACTGACCCTGATGCTAGCATATCAGCTATTTGTCATTGACCCTGATGCTAGCATATCAGCTATTTGTCACTGACCCTGAAGCTAGCATATCAGCTATTTGTCACTGACCCTGAAGCTAGCATATCAGCTATTTGTCACTGACCCTGATGCTAGCATATCAGCTATTTGTCATTGACCCTGATGCTAGCATATCAGCTATTTGTCACTGACCCTGAAGCTAGCATATCAGCTATTTGTCACTGACCCTGATGCTAGCATATCAGCTATTTGTCACTAACCCTGATGCTAGCATATCAGCTATGGTTCACTAACCCTGATGCTAGCATATCAGCTATGGGTCACTGACTGCCTCATCAGAAAGGGGTCTTCATCCCTAAACTTGTAGTTAAGAAGAAGAAGAAGACAATAAAGTCGAGCTATAACCCTCCGTCCACTCCTGACCCATACATACGTATAAATATAAGACAACAAAGAAATAGATAAAATCACAACATTTTGGAATCTTCCTAAAAAACAAAAATAAAATACTAACAATGAGCTTTTCAAAAACTCGAATGTTCTTCAAATCTGAGTTTCAGTGCGTAAATGTGCACACATATGCATAAAAGATCATGTAGAACAGGGAATGTTGTAAAGTAAGCTAACTCACAAAAGATCATGCAGAATATGGAGTATTGTAAAGTAAATCTACTCACAAAAGATCATATAGAATAGGAAGTGTTATAAAGTAAATCTACTCACAAAAGATCATGTAGAATAGGGAGTGCTGTAGAGTAAACTGACTCACAAAAGATCATGTAGAATAGGGAGTGTTGTAAAGTAAATCTACTCACAAAATATTATGTAGAATAGGGAGTGTTATAAAGTAAATCTACTCACAAAATATCATGTAGAATAGGGAGTGTTGTAAAGTAAATCTACTCACAAAAGATCATGTAGAATAAGGAGTGTTTTAAAGTAAATCTACTTACAAATGATCATGTAGAATAGGAAGTGTTGTAAAGTAAACTGACTTACAAAATATCATGTAGAACAGGGAGTGTTGTAAAGCAAATCGTATTTCATGCAAATAAAAAAAAAAGTGTGGTCACAGGAAAACTGCGGATTCAGAATCCTGGTCAATTTTTTTTTAAAAACTTATTGATCTTTAAGATATTTTATTAACCTTGAAAACTTGAAAACCTCTGGTTACAGAGAAATGGTGATAAACCTGGAGATCAAATGCCACAGTATTTCACTAAGAGAACTATGTGCCAGAAACCAATGTAGGGTATGCTACCCAAAGCTGTAATGATGAGGTAACCTGCTAGAGCTCCCAACAGAAGTCAGTGAATGTCCTAACAAACAAAAACAACAAACAAAAAAACCCCATAAAACTATCATGTATCCACATGGCATGGGCTTACACGTCCCCAGAACTGGTGGGCTTTCCAAAGCCTGCTCTAGTGCTTCTATAATACTGCTAGTTTCCAATTTCCTGAATTACGTCCCTTGTGCTCGCATGTAATGTCAACATGTTTGCCCTCCTCTCTTCTACTATCAATTAATGTAATTGGTGTTTTTGACAATGTCTCCCTTGTCACTGATCCTGGTTAATTTGTATTAATGCTGATCATTCTCCTCTACTCATAATTTGCTAAATCTGGATTATGTGCTAAGCTTTGTTACAGTCATGGCTGCAGTTGCTTCGTAAACAATTTTTCCCCCACCACATATATCTATTAACGCATGGTGTAGCTGCGCACAAACTTTTTCTCCGGCTTTCTTTCTGACCATCGCTTTGTTCTGAATAATGGTTTTTTTATTTTGTTTATCTCACTTCTACAATAATCACGCAATGACCTTTTCGAAAAAATCCCCAGACTCTCGTTGCTGGCCCTCATATGACACACCAATAATGACTGACTTTATACTTTGTCAATAGCATTATAATTTATTCATAAGGATCAGTTTGGGGCGAAAACAAATACCGTGTTTGTTTTCCCATTCTACGTGATTCATGATCCTTCGTTAACTGACTGAGTGTGGCCTCACGTGGTGCAGAGAAATGTGCTCCTGCATAAGCTGGTGGAATGCGGTTTGTGAAAGTGTACTGCCCTCTCCTAACAAGACGGTTGGCTGCTAATCCTACCATAGTTCACGGTTTCAGTGGTTTGGCTGCTAATCCTACCATAGTTCACAGTTTCAGTGGTTGGCTGCTAATCCTACCATAGTTCACGGTTTCAGTGGTTTGGCTGCTAATCCTACCATAGTTCACAGTTTCAGTGGTTGGCTGCTAATCCTACCATAGTTCACGGTTTCAGTGGTTGGCTGCTAATCCTACCATAGTTCACGGTTTGAGTCATGGTCAGTCTCGAACTATTTTGTGTTCTTTCTCGTGTGGGGGTGAAGACACTGTCTAATGAGGCAATCAGCGGTCCATAGCTGATATGCTAGCATCAGGGTTAGCAACCCATAGCTGACACACTAGCATCAGGGTTAGCAACCCATAGCTGACACACTAGCATCAGGGTTAGCAAACCATAGCTGACCAAGACCCTGTCCCACCTCTCCGTTGGTACCTCCCCAGTAACAGGCTTAGTCTGGATAATGGGGCAGGGATCGCCACAGTCCTCAGGTGGTGGAGTCTGTTAAAGAAGCACTGCACACCCTCTGCTTTTTGGATGTACTCCGGAACTGAAAAAGTAGCTGCCATAACCCGCTTCCACGCCGATACGATGTTGTGCCTCAATACCCTCACAGCATCGGCTGCAAAGAATTCCAGATCGCATCTACAGGGAGATAGTAAAGGTTTCTTTCTCGTGTCTGCCATTGTGTCTGTGCGCTCTGTTACTGAAATGTGGTTTGGTGAGATAGTTCACTGTCTTCTCAAGACAAGGTGATTGCTCGTCCTACAGGGGACCTTGGCTCGAGTCAAAGTAATTCTCTTACTGGTTTTCTTTTTTTTTTCTTAAATCATAATTGTCAGGCTAACCTTACAACACTGTGTCCTACAAATGACATGTGACTGGAACGAACTAAAGGATATTTTTAGATCTAGTCAAAAGTGGTAAAAGCTGGTTGAGGACCTTCTTGTGAACACACAGATGAGTTATTCTGAGCTTGTATTTATGTTGAAGCATCTTTAAAACTGGTTCAAATCAGAAGGAATTCCAGAATCTTTAAAACTGGTTCAAATCGGAAGGAATTACAGAATATTTAAAACTGGTTCAAATCGGAAGGAATTACAGAATCTTTGAAACTGGTTAAAATCGGAAGGAATTACAGAATATTTAAAACTGGTTCAAATTGGAAGGAATTACAGAATATTTAAAACTGGTTCAAATTGGAAGGAATTGCACAGGAAAATATACAGAAAGCTATGTCACTTTGATGAACATGAAGAAACCTAACAGTTACACAGCTTACTTCCATGAGAGACCTAACAGTCACACAGCTTACTTCCATGAGAGACCTAACAGTCACACAGCTTACTTCCATGAGAGACCTAACAGTCACACAGCTTACTTCCATAAGAGACCTAACAGTCACACAGCTTACTTCCATGAGAGACCTAACAGTCACACAGCTTACTTCCATGAAGAGACCTAACAGTCACACAGCTTACTTCCATGAGAGACCTAACAGTTATACAGCTTACTTCCACAAGAGACCTAACAGTTATACAGCTTACTTCCATGAGAGACCTAACAGTTATACAGCTTACTTCCATGAGAGACCTAACAGTTATACAGCTTACTTCCACGAGAGACCTAACAGTTATGCAGCTTACTTCCACAAGCATAGCAGGTCCTAACACAAGTAAAACTTGAAAAGCAACAACAACGCCATCGCTTTTATCAGTCACAATCATTCTGCACCGTCTCCCCAGAGAAGCTCGGATGCAAAGGTCCACACAGACCCAACGATTGGGAAGGATCCTACTGGATCATTGTACATCATAACGGAGCATGCACTGCTTTCCTTATTATAAGGGAGTGCCCAGATGACTATAATGGGGGTGGGGGTGGGGGGGGGGGTTGGGTCTGTAGTAAATGAAAACAGAAGGGCTAATCAGCTGGAAGGGGGAGGGGAGGAGGAAAACTTTACCATGTTACAAAATTCCTCTTGGATATCCTGCCCCCACCAATGGCCATATGTTACATATGTCTGAATAGAAGGGGCGATATACCTCAAACCACATATCTCAGCTAATGACTTGTGTCATCTAATCAAGGGGAAAAAACTCAACATGTTTCTCCTGAAGCTGATAAAGGAATATTTTCTGATGCATCAGTTGATTCGAGCTCATGGACTAGACAAGGCTGGCCATGTGGGAAGTCATCAGGTCAGGATAATCATGGCAGATGGCTTGGATGGAGTGGGTCATGAATTTACATGAGATCCCTCTCTTCCCACTCTCTCACCGCCCCTCCTCTCTCCACCACATCCATTCTGCACCTCTCCACACACATGGCTCCCAAATATAGGCAGATCATGCCCCAGCCTGGGCAAAGGTTACGAATGTTACAGACAGCTAATAGGGAAAACTTTTGATAGCTGTCGCAGATTTTAAGTAAATGAGCTCATCATCTGTGTTTGTATTTTTTTTTAACCATTCATTCATTTGCATGTCCCTTGTGGAACTTTGTCTCCCTAACAGCTCTCCTGTAGGCCTCTCGGTTGTGAGCAAGATGCCCTGCTGCTGATGCATCCATTTGCAGATCATCAACGATGTCTTGCAGCCGTGGACTTCCTCTCTTTCTTTTTCCCATTATGTACTCTCCCAAGACGGTCTTCTCTAGATTATCACAACCAGGACATAAAAAAAGAGAGCTCCTCAGACTGCTCTGAAAGATGACGATAGCTCAAGGAAATTAGAAGTAAAGATCAAAAAGTATAGTTTTCTTTTCAAACAACAGTAACTGAAGAAATGAAATACTGTATTAATGAATGTATGACAAACAAGGAACTAACCAAAAGAACAAGCATTGAGAGTACTACTAAAGAGGTCAGAAGATTAAGATGGATATAGCTGGGCCACATACTCTCGCTCTCTCTCCCTCTCTGAACCTTAAGTGCCCAGGGCACATGGGGCTTCCGCAAGGGTTTTCCACAAATGTCTGTCCTTTGCCCTTTTTTTCTGGTCTTGCCCAGGTGAGCCCTCTATTGCTCAACATCCTTTCTGTTGTTCTTCTCCATGTCTCTTTTGGTCTACCCTTAATTCTATTCCCCTGTGGTGTCCATCTTAGTGCTATTTTTGGTAGTGAGTTGTCAGTCATTCGTAGCACATGTCCCAACCATCGCCAGCGTCTTTCCTCAATAATTGCTGTCAGTGGCTTCATCTGCATTTCTGCCAACAAGATGTTATTTCTTATGGTGTTTGGCCAAAATATTTTTCTAATTCTTCATAAACATTTAATCTGGAAAGAATTCAACTTGTTTTCTATGGTTTTGGTGATATCCCGGGATCTGCAAAGAACAGGACCACTGTACCCTATCACGCATGATCATAAAAGGCGACTAAGGAGGGTTCGGCATAGGGCCAGCAACCCTATCTGGTAAAAAAAACCATCAGACTGCTACAGAAACAAAAGCAAGGGAAATAACAAATGCAGATGGAAGGAGAAATGCTTATCAGGAAACTGAGCCCATGAAGGTTGTGGGCCACATACTACGAATGTAAAAAAAAAAAAAAACAGGACACCCCCTATACCTTCTCGGCGTGGACACTTCAAGGAAAAATAAAGAGGGGCAGGCCACTGGGGACATGGAGACACAGGAGGAGTTGAAGGAAAAATATGGTTTGAGCTTATCACGACCTGCTCACGAAAGAATTGGCTGGGGAACCTTTGCTGCAGCCTTAGCTCCACTGGGAGTAGAGGACTGATGATGATGATGGTGATGACGATGATGATGATTACTAATTTTCTGTTACTGAAAAGATAAAGAAGATTCTTCCTCAAATTATTTTATTTCTTGTGTTTTGCATGTCCATTTGTAAGGTAAGGTGCAAGCAACCACATAAAGCCACAAAGGCATCCAGGGGATATGGTGTTGGTGCCCGTACCTTGACTTGCTGGCACACTAGGATCACACCCAGTAACCTTTCCTTCTCCAGATCTGGAAGAAGCCAGATGCTCATTTGTACAGACGGGAGACCAGAGCGCCTATGGCTGGATTTTAATCATGGATCTTAACCATGAGAGACTAGGGAACGAACCATTTCACTACCAGGACATTCCTTGCCCTTTAAAAACCTGTACTTCCATGCCAAAAATCGCATATGTTTTCAAAGAAACTAAACAAGTTACAAAACAGTGGCTACTTCATCCTGTGTGAGATATATAAGGTTAAGGTAAAAAAAAAAAAAAAACCTGTTTCCATGCTATTGAGGTATATTGGGGATAAGGTGCTAAACCTGTATTTCCAAGACCTTCGGCACATGAAAGTCTGATGTGATCAGTATCACTCCTGGATGCATTTACCTTCCCAGATTTATCTGGTACCCATTTTTAAGGGCTGGGTGGACCCCGGGGCCCTTTTCTTTTGGTGGGTACCAGAAAAAATCCCACAGCTAGGTACCGAGATATTTATAGGAGATAATGTTTCAAGAAGCATCACTAAGTATCAACTATTACTTGAACACAAAAAAAAAGATCAAGAAATAATGGTACAATATTCTTGTGCTATCGGCCATGAACTACAAGCAGGACGTTCTTTGCAGCTGATGTGGTGAAGATGTTGGGAGTCCTGCACTGTGTCAGATGGTGAGTGGGTTATGGTGAATTTTTTTCTTTTTTTTTTACCCTCTCTCTCTCTTAACCTTAAGAGCCCAAAGGCACATGGGGCTTTCACAAAGGTTTTCCACAAATGCCTGTCCTTTGCATTTCTTTCTGCTCTTGCCCAGGTGAGGCCTCTGTTGCTCAACATTCTCTCTGTTGTTCCTCTCCATATCTCTTTTGGTCTACCATAAGAGGGTATAAATAGCACAGAAAGTTACAACGCATTTTTTGTAGATGCCACGGCCAAGTGGACTATAGAGCCCCATTAGAGTTTAACCTGTTACTTTCATGGGGAAGAAGTGGGACAGGGCATTCATGGGGGAGAAGTGGGACAAGGTATTCATGGGGGAGAGGTGGGACAGGGCATTCATGGGGAGAGGTGGGACAGAGCATTCATGGGGGGAGAGGTGGGACAGAGCATTCATGGGGGAGGGTGGGACAGGGCATTCATGGGGGGAGAGGTGGGACAGGGCAGTCATGGGGAGAGAGGTGGGACAGAGTCATGTTCAGGTATGGTTCCGTCAACCCTGACATTACTTCTGTGATTTGTGACAGAAATAGTACCCAATCGGTGGTAAGTTCATTAATTATTACTACAAGAACGATAACCAGCTGCAGTACTCCTGAACGAATGAACAATTCTAGCGTTTTTCACAATGTTCAAGTTCAAATCTGGACAATTTGCCAGCATCACTGACACAGAAACCGGGGGGGGGGGGTCGTCATGTTGTGAATGTTTGTAGGAAAATATGCCAATTTCCAAGTTCCTATTTCTCTGCCAGAATATTTTCCCAGTCTTTCTCGAACCATCTCAAGCTCACTAGGAAAACAAAAGAACTGGTCAAGCAGGTCTGTTGAGTGGGGTTCTGCTTGGTTATTTGGCCCACCTACCCACCCATCCCCTCACTCAATCACTAACTCACACTCATTCACTCCCCCCACTTCCCTTAGGCTGGAGTACAAGTAACATAAATGAAAGGGTGAAAACAAATGTTCCCCTAAAACAGCACCTCCCAAACCATTTGAGTTCTACTATCCTTCTTGAATCTCTCCACACTGGCTGGCCTTGTAGAAATCTACTGACTCTATTCTTGGAGCAGTTCACATTGGCTGGCCTTGTAGAAATCTACTGACTCCATTCTTGGAGCAGTTCACATTGGCTGGCCTTGTAGAAATCTACTGACTCCATTCTTGGAGCAGTTCACATTGGTTGGCCTTGTAGAAATCTACTGACTCCATTCTTAGAGCAGTTCACATCACTGACCTTCTGGGAATGAGGACGCTGTCCGATGAGCCAAACAGCGACCCACAGCTGATATGCTAGCGTCAGGGTTAGCGATCCATAGCTGCCAAGACCCTGTCCCACCCTCTCTGTTGGTACCCCCAGTAACAGGCATAGCCTTGATAACGGGGCAGGGACAGCCGCAGTCCCCATGGTGGTGGAGCCTGCTAAAGAAGCATTGCACACCGCCTACTTTTTAGCTGTACTTCAGGATTGGAAAAAAAAAAATTAGCTGCCATAACCCACTCCCAACCCGATACGACGATGTGCCTTCATTGCATCGGCTGTAAAGAACACCAGTTCGCAGTTAGAGGGAGATCGGAAAGAAGGAAAGAAAGAAAGAAAGAAAGAAAGAAAGAAAGAAAGAAAGAAAGAAAGAAAGAAAGAACGAAAGAAAGAAAGAAAGAAAGAAAGAAGGAAAGAAAGAAAGAAAGATCACTGACCTTCTGTAGGAAGTGATTTAAAAGATGAACTCACCCTAAAGTCACCTGGAAAACCAGAGCTGCCACTACACCCATTACTGATTTAGCCTCAAGACAGTACTACAGATAGAAGGCCACGTGGCAGATCTACACTTAGGTACAAAGATGTTTCTAAGTCATCAACATCAGATTTTTATAGCAACCGCGATGTCTGGGAAGAACTTTGGGGGAAGATCGAGCCACGTGGAGAGCAACTCTGTGCCTAGAGCACAGCATCTTCTGATGAGGAAATGACCAAATGAACCACTTGTTTTAAAAGGATTAAGAATTGGGCACGCAGGCCAGTCTACCATTCTGCCCTTTATCATACAACTTTCATTCAGTCACAGATATTCTGCACGTGTTATTTAACATAATATCCTATATCCTTCCCGTGCCGTTAAATGTCACATAGGGCTCGCAAAGTAGTTCGCCAATTTTTCCTGTCTTCGGCGAGTCTTTCAACCTCATCAAGGGATTTTATGCCTGTTAATTTGGCCTCTCTTAACAATGTCCTCTTCAGAGTTTCACGCGGTCTGCCTCTTTTTCTTTGGCCTGTTGTGTTCCACTTGATAGCTTGTTTTGGAATTCTCTGATCATTTCTTCTCATCAAGTGACCAACATATGTCCATCTCCTTTTCCTGATCACCCATGAGACTGGTTGTTGTTCAGTCATCTGTCTTATCTCTGCATTGTTCTTGAATTCGTTCCACTCGATGCCGAGTATTTTCCTTATGCATTTGTTTTCAAAAGAGTCTAATTTCTTTTTTCTATTTCTTTAGTTGTTTTCCAGCTTTCACATGCATAAATGAAGGTGGATATTACATTTGAATTGAATAGTCTTAACTTGGTTTTTGTGCTTATAACTTTTGAATTCCATATGTTCTCAAGATTCTTGAAGATTGATGCTGCTTTTGTAATTCTGATCCTAACTTCCTTTCTAGCGTCACCATCCTGGTCTATGTAGCTGCCAAGGTATGCAAATTGATTGACTTCTTCAATATCTGTCCTTTCTATGTGTATTTTTCCATTTTGATTAATGGGAATTTTCATAACATGCACGAAAAAAAATTTTAAATGAATAAGTTAATAACTAAGGAGTCCTTTCTTTCCACACACCCCACATTCTGTTTTATGTAACTTGTACGCTAAAGGAAGACACACACGTTAAGGAAATTGGACCTCGCATGCAATACAAATATCGCTTGTCGTACTGTGGCCGATTATGCAGATACAAAATTGGTAGACCCGGTCATGCAAGGAGTCGCACAGCAGAATGATTACTGGTAAAGACCCACAACACTTGATATCTGTCTGCTTCTAAGCCGCCTCCATTAGACTAAAAAAAAAAGTGGCATTAATAATATTTCTGCAATTCAACCATAGCAGGAATCTTATGGGGGAGCAGATTCTAATCCCCACGTGGTGGAGCAGATTCTAATCCCCACGTGGTGGAGCAGATTCTAATCCCCACGTGGTGGAGCAGATTCTAATCCCCACGTGGTGGCTGTAAAGCACGACAGTTAAATGTAGGAACCACAGCATCCACCACTCGCTTACCATAAAACAATAAAGATTGGTGGAGTCCATTCTTTGGAGCCACACCATCGTGAAGGTGGCTTCTGCCAAAATCAATAACTCCCCGCGTGACTGGCAATTTTACTAGCATGGCTGAGGGATGCGAGCCAACACAAAGGGGGGAGGGAATGGCCTCGGTGATTTGATAGTTAGAGAAGTTACTGATATCTGCGGCGGAGTGCTGTGTAATAAGGTTCAGTTGCTTCCTATACACCGGGGGCCAGGCGGGGCCCATACAAGCAGTTTAATTGTAAGGAATGTTTAGAGTAATGAATTGCATGCCTGGTCTGAAATTATCATGAGGGCGAGGCCTTCGTTGTTACGATGGCCGGTGTGTGTGTGTGTGGTAGATAATGAAAGAAATGTTTAAATGCTTTTAAGATCATCAACAGCGTATTCTAGATGTGTCTACATTTGCTGTAACGTGTTCTCTCTCTCTCTCTTTCACTCTAGAAGGTTGAACTCATAGGGTTTCAGTCCCAGAGGGCACGATATTATTCGCACGCCAACGTGTACCCTCGAATAACGGGAGAATTTGTGATGGATACATCACCAGCTGGGGCATCTTTGCTTACAACCGAGAGGCCTACAGGAGAACTGTCAAAAGTTCCGCAAGGGACGTGTAAATGAATGAACTGAACCTGTGATGGAAATGCGGGACAACCTAGAGACATTTGTTATCTTCAAGTAATACAATATGTCAGGCCTCACACCACGGGGCTATGCAGGAATCCATTCCCTCCTCGCCCGAGGAGTTCCATGGCTCAGTTGGAGGAAGAAAAACGAGAGGGTGCGATGGGGTCAAGGTAAATTAAACAAGAAACTGTCCATATTAGCAAAACTATATAAAAACTTAGAAGAAGAGGAAGAAGAAGAAGATGACGATGATGTTGATGATGACCCTACGGCATTTGGGGAGTAGAAGAAAAGTCATGTTCTAATACTAGAACACTGACGGGTGTTCTGCGTTCTGTATGCACGATCTTCCTGGTTTCTAACAGGCCAGTGGTTAATAAGATAAACAGTGGAAGGGGAAAGAGTTCAAACCTGATTTCCATCTTTTAATACACATGATAGTGATTGCTGGAAAATCACCTTAAAACAACGACTGATGATGGTGATGGTCTTCTTCGTACCATAAGTTTGAAATTTTTACTGCTGCCGGTAAGAGACCATATAAAACAGCAACGGAAGAGAAGATAAGTAACAAAGAAATCTGTTAAAACTCTCCGGTTACAACAGCCATCACGAGAAACAACAGACTGGGGTGGTTCGGGCATTTAGAGAGAATGGAGAAGGACGGACAAGATGGCTTATACAGAAACAGGGGAAAACAGGACATTTCTGTTAGTGCGATCCGCTCTTGTTCTGCTGATGTACGATCTCGGAGCGTCCTAGAACAGCGCCTTATTTTCCAGACTGGCTGTCTCCACCCAGCTGGAATTAACAATGTCTTCAGCTTTCTGTAACTTCTTTAGTTTTCCACTCCTTTTTTTTAAACTCTACTTTCTTTCTCTATGCTACCCCTCCCTACCACCGCCCTCTTTTCTTCTCTGGCAATATATTGGTGTCTATAGGATCTCGTCCTATTCAAAAGTTTCAGTTTCTCCCTGCAGGTGTTTATGTTCTTCATTCATTATCTCTCCGCGTTCCCATCTCCCTCCTTCACCCCCCCCCGACACCTCTTCTAGCGGCTATCATGTTTCTATTGCCTTTCCCCCACCCCTTTCTACCTCTCTCTCCACCTCTTCTTTACGACTGGCCCTATCTGGTATCCTTTGTTATGGTCAGCGTGGTCGTTCCTTCTACTACACACATTTCTGTTTTCTACTTTTGGAGGAGGCCATATTCAGATACGTTCTTCGTTTTTTTATTTTTATTTTTGTCTCGTGTGTGCATGTAATCCTCGAAAAAGGCTCGCGCCGAAATATCGGATGTTGTATGTTTTTAATTTATACATTCTCATACTTTCTATTCGTTTTTTCTCACCTTACTCACTCCCTCCCTCACTTTGTAAAACTGCACCATATACCTCTATCTACCTTTTTTATTTAAACCAGTTTTACTGCAGTCGCCTCCCTTATACAGAAATGATGAAAGGGCACAGATCAAGATGTAGACCTAGACAACCACGGCGAGGTAATATCTAAAAGATGTAGAAAATCTACAACATACGCGTTCTTGAAATCGACATTTGGCAAGAAAGGATCAAGAACAGCAAGGAATGGAGACGTCTCTCGTCTGCAACGAGACCCAATGGCTCGGAAAGCTGCGGAACTCGACAGCTGCTTGGAGAATGAGAAAATTAATGCTCACAAACAGCCAAAACCCCGGACTGCACACTCTCACACCTTGCAAAAGATGAAGTACAAATGCACAAAAAGTTCTTCTAGCCCTTAACAAGAACATAATGCTGAATTTTACGATAACAACAACAACAACAACAAAACAGCTTAAAAAATTACGAACGGACATACAACAAATACATCCAGTCCAAGTTTTTAAAAAAATAAAAATAAAGCGTAACAAAATTGTTAGAGGTCTTAGCTGTCTTCAACAATATCTTCAAGAGGTCTTGACTGTCTTCAACAATATCCTGAACTTGCGGACAAGACCATTTTCCAAGATCCATCGGGGAATTTCGTGGCTACAAAGGATAAAGAAAGGCTTTGCGATGGGCAATGTCAAAAGACCTACTCAAATTACAAATGCATGGAATAATTTGAGATCTCTGGAGATTCGCTTCGCATGGGCCTCTGACATCGGTGTGATTTTTAAGAATGTTACCATTTTGAACGAATGGGCTCCACGAAGGTCAGACAATTTTCTACAGGCATGAATACAGAGTGGTGGTGGATTTGATCCAACAGACAGGAAAATGGGGAAAATATACAACGATTGTGCCAGTGTCTGAGATTTCGGCCAAAACTGTATCTATAAACATTGGCCATCGAAGAGGGGAGAAAGAGAGAAAGAAACTGAACTTTTTTTACTTTCAGCGAGTGAGAAATTGGGCTCGCAGGCAGCTCTAACATTCTGCCCAGAGAGAGTTCTTCGGTGTTCAAGTTTCTGTTCATGCTAAAACAGAGAGAGTGGGAGAGAGAAAGAGAGTAAGAGAGAGAAGATTTTATTTTCAAAAAACGAAGAATGGGGCAAGCAGGCCTTGTAATATTCTGCCGAGAGGAGAGAGAGAGAGTGAGAGAGAAAGAAAAAAAGAGATAGAAAGAAAGAGAGAGAGAGACAGAAAGAGATATAGAGAGAAAGAGAGAGAGACAGAAAGAGATACAGAGAGACAGAGAGAGAAGGATAGAGAGAGACAGAGGGATAGAGAACGAACGAATGAACGAGATTTGAATTCCAGTATATATTTATGCCATCACCAACTTAATCCTAGATGGCCAGTTTGCTGGAACCACTAACATGGGAAAGCAAATCTAAGATGGCGCTGCTCCTACGTCTCAGCCCAAAATGTAGAGCTTTTAGCAGCCAAGAAAGAGAAAAAAAAACATATGAATACAACAGCGGTTCCCAAACTTTCCTGCCTCCCATAAAACATCCCTGGCGCCACAAACATCTTTTACTGTTTTGCTCAAATAGTTCTCATCCATCTGTAAGATCATCCCTCGTATCTGTAAGATCATCCCTTGTATCTGTAAGATCATCCCTCGTATCTGTAAGATCATCCCTTGTATCTGTAAGATCATCCCTTGTATCTGTAAGATCATCCCTTGTATATGTAAGATCATCCCTTGTATCTGTAAGATCATCCCTTGTATCTCTATGAGTATCCCTCGTATCTGTAAGATCATCCCTCGTATCTTTCTCATATTTTCTGGTGGTACAGCTTCGTCTCAAACGCACGTTTATATTATACCGCAGTTAAGTTCCTTGTGTGCGTATGCGTGCGTGGTATGATTTTTCTCCTGCATTGACACGTGAGAACTCTCTCGTTATTGCACGGCGAGGATCACTGGTTTTTCGTGTTATCAGCAAAAAGTGCATATAATGGAGACAGATTAACCTTCTTTTCATGTCCAACCTCACGAGTTACTAAAACTGCATGCGTTTTCTTACTAACTTGTATAATACAGTCGAGCAGCCACTTACAAGTCATCTGGGAACGGGAAAAAAGGGCCCCCAACTGTAAACTGATTTGGCTGTAAGAGGGTCAAATATTAGGTACAGTTCACTACTGTAAGATGTTACAGGATGAATTAGAGTTTAATGTACTAACAGAATGCAGACTTGCACAGTAAATGTGTGGAAATTAATCACAAAATATGAATTGCAACACATTAAATAAAGAATCGTACTGTGATAACTTTTCAGTGACAGACAGAAATGTACATATATGCTCTGTATACACGTCCACATTCATGCATTTCTGTACTCACTACATCATGATGATGTAGAGAACATGTTCTTCTCCTGTTTCTTGTTTTTGTGATGAATTTACAGTGTATGCAGAACCAGGAAATGTTCTGTAAATTGATCACAAAATGGACAACGACAAAGGAGTTCTATGGGAGTTAAGGGCCGTTAAGTATGAGAGACCGTAACTCGGTCGGTCGTAAGTCGGGCGCACGACGGAATTGTCTCTTTTCGTCTTAGAAGCTGATGGATGTTGCCCGCCTATGGAGATGTCAGGTACCTTTTTTCGTTGAGCTCTTCCTTCGAAACATTTTTAGAAATATTTGAATCACATAATCGGCAACGGTAACTACGTCTGCGTATCGAAGGCTAGTCTCTATATCTGTCCTCGATTTACGGCATTTTGTTTCCTTTACAAACGACGCGGCAGACTTACGCAGACCAGCTCTCCATGCTGAGTGGTCTTTTCCAAGACTTTCTCAGGCCTCGTGGCTGATGGAATAATCTCTCCGGGATTAACCTCGTAATCAGGAAGATTTAAGAAACAGGAAAATTAATGGGGAGGGAAATTAATGTTTTAGAAGGTTTTTTGAAGGCAGTGGGATAGAGAAAGTGAGAAAGAGGAATCGGAGAGGGGGGGGGAGATAGGGAGTGATGTATGGAAGGGGGAGAGGGGAGGGAGGGAGAGTGATGAGGAGGTAGTGTGAAAGTGATGGGAAAGGAGGAGAGGCTGAATGACGGGAGGGAAGGGAGGAAATACTGAATGGTTGGAGGAGGGAGAGAGAGTGACTGGTATGAAAGGATGGGAAGGAGAGAGAGAAGGGAAGGTGGAAGAGAGAGAGAGAGAGAGAGAGACAGTGTGAGTGCAAGAAGGGGAAGGGGTGACGGAGAATGATGGGTGAAGAGAGAATGGATGGCGAGTGATGGGAGGGGAAGAAAAGAGATTAACTGTTTGAAGGAGAGAGAGAAAGAGAAAATGATGGAAGTAGAGGAAGTGTGGGAAGGGATGGAAAGAAAGAGTGAAAAAAGAAGGGAGGGGGAGAGAGAGAAAGAGAGAAAGAAAATGATAGAAGTAGAGGAAGGAGAGACGGATCATTGTAAGGGGAAGAAGAGTGAGTGAGTGAATGATGAGAGGGGAGAGATTAGAAGGGAGGAAAAGAGAGTGTAAGAAGGATGAGTAAAAAAAAGAGTGATACTATATGATGAAAACAGCGTAAGTGTGGGAGGGGAGGGAAAGAAAGAGTGAATAAAGGAAGGAGGTTGGGAGAGAGAGAGAGAGAGTGAGAATGTAACTAATAAACCAGCCACGCCCTTCATCTCTGACCTTCGCATAATCTATATCGATTTTGTCATTGGCTGACTTTCTTGCCTTCAGCTCCATGGGTCGCCTCTAAATGTGTGAGCGACATTCAATGCCCCGTGTGCTATATAAAGCACCGGAACCAAGCACAGAATAACAGACAAGAGACCCAAGCTTAAGCGAGGCTTGCGCGTGACATGTCGCTCAGGCAAAGACGCATAACGAAGTTATCACAGACAAGTAAAAGTGCTTGCAAAGATATAAACAGATGCATTTTATACCCTGGGTCAACAGAACGTGTACAGCAACTAGTTAGAGACTGATAAATACATCTTAAGAAACTATCAGAAACAAATAAATCAGCCCCCCAAAAAATACACATCAACTAAATTTTTTTAAAAAGGTAACTTCTTAAAACTGATAAACCAAATGTAAAATTTAAAAAAAAACGGGCACATCAGCTATAAGTCAGTTATCAAAAGCTGATAAATCAACTATCAAAAACTGATAAATCAACTACTTAAAGAACAGATAAATAAACAATAAAATGCCGGTTAAATCATGTATCAAAAACAGATAAATCAATTACAAAAAAAAAACACAAGACAATTCAATTATTAAAAAGTGATAGATCAATTATCATAAATAGATAACTCAACTATTAAAGAACCAGATAAATCTAAAATCAAAAATTGATAAATCAAGTATCAAAAATTGATCAACTCTTAAAAACACTAATAAACTTTCAAAAATAGACAAGTCATCTATCGAAGATCGATAAATCAATAAGTCAATAAATCAAAATATCAGAAATAGACAAATCAAGCTTCACAAAAATCAACTATTAAAAATCAAAACAGATTAATCAGATATCAAAACCACTGTTCGCATAAAATGCATAGCAAACAAAGAATAGAAAGGATTATCGAACTTAACAGCAAACAAAATTCTAGGGCAAACAACTCAAGCAATCAGTCTGAGGATCTTGTCTTGTCTTGTCTTGTCTTCTTCCTCGTGTACCTTTCGATGTTGAGGGGACAAATGACAGGGCTCGAGATTTGCTTCATATAATGGGATATTTAAGAAGTGGAGAGTATTGAATATCTTGGATCACTACTAACTAATAATGGAGATACAATGAGGGAAATTAAAAGGAGGACATCTATCGCTCTTCAGAAAGTAAAACAAATAAAGAATCTGTGGAGAGGAGCAGACAGAACCACAAAAATAAGATTTTTAAGGGCATGCATCTTTCCCATCGCAACATATGCCTGTGAGACCTGGACACTTAACAAAACAGATGAGAAACACATAAATGCCTTTGAATGTAAATGCTACAGAAGAGTTCTCCAAATATCGTGGACACAAAAAAGAACAAATATATCCATACTACAAGAGCTTAATATTGAAGAAGGCTGGCTAGTGAAGAGGATTAAAGAGAGAAAACTTAAATATTTTGGACATATTAAACGTCATGATAATTTAGAGAAGACCGTATTGGAAGGATACATAATGGGAAAAAGAAAAAGAGGAAGACCAAGACGAAGATGGCTGCAACAGCAACAGGCCATCTTGCTCACAACCGAGAGGCCTACAGGAGTGCTGTTTGGGAGGCAAAGTTCCGCAAGGGACATGCAAATGAATGAATGAATGAGATATTTAATGCTTCTGTAACTTCCTCTCTCCATCTCCTGCGTGGGCGGTCTCTTCCTCTGTTACCTACAAATCTTAGTGTGAATGTTGTCTGTGATATACTGTCTGGTGGTAATCGTGTAACGTGGCCAAACCAATTGACCTGCTGTTTCTGGATATAGTGTAACACTGGTGTTGCTCCAACTTTTCCCCTGATGGTGTCATTTCTTATTTGGTCTCTTCTTGTCACATTTAGTATTCTCCTGAAACATCTCATTTCTGTCATGATGATTTTTCTTTTGTTCTTGGCTGGTAGTGTCCATGTTTGACATTGATAGCATAGAGTTGGGAGGAAAACTTGTGTTTTACAATGCCTCTTTTTGTTTCAGTTGTGATGTATTTGTCTTTCAGTAACGGAGTCATCTGTCTAATGACTTGGTTTGCTTTACTGCATCTGTTCTCAACCTTAGCGTCAGTTGTTCCTGATGCTGCCTAGGTAATATTTGAAATGTTTCACTTGTTTCAAGGGCTGGTTGACTAGGAAGATCTTTGTTTGGATTTCTTCTCTCGCTATGGTCACGACTTCTGCTTTTTTCAGCACTGGTCTTCATGTTGTGGCTTTTACATGGCCTTGCTAAATTTTCCTCTCTCCAGATCTCCTGTAGGCCTCTTGGTTGTGAGCAAGATGCCCTGCTGCTGATGCGTCCATTCGCACATCAACGATGTCTTGCAGCCATCTTCGCCTTGGTCTCCTCTCTTTCTTTATCCCATTATGTACTCTTCCATGACTGTCTTTTCTAAATTATTACGACGTTTAATATGTCCAAAATATTTATGTTTTCTCTTTTTAATCTTCTTTACTAGCAAGCCTTCTTCAGTATTAAGTTCTTGTAGTATGGATAAATTTGTTCTTTTTGTGTCCATAATATTTGAAGGACTCTTCTTCAGCATGTACATTCAAAGGCATTTATGTGTTTCTCAGCTGTTTTGTTAAGTGTCCAGGTCTCACAAGCATATGCTGAGAATGGGAAAGATGCATGCCTTTAATAATCTTATTTTTGTAGTTCTGTCTGTTCCTCTCCACAGATTCTTTAGTCCTCTCCAGGGTTGTTTTATTTTTTGAAGAGTAATGGATGCCTTCCTTTTTATTTTCCTTAACATATCTCCAGTATTAATTAGTAATGATCCAAGATATTCAAAACTCTCCACCTTTTCTAATGTTTCCTCATTGATATAAATTTCATCTGCCTTGTGTGTTTTGTCAGTTGTCATCAATTAGACACTTCATTTACCAATCTATTATATCAGTATACGGGTCGAAACTGTCCAGGCCTTACTACAGCACATGTTTAAGCAAGTGACGATGTGAACATTGGTCATTTGGTCAAGTGATTAAGTTGTTACTAAACTTGGCCACGAGAGTGTTTTTTTTTTTTTTTGGATGGGAGAACAGTTGTGTGGAAGCTAGAGGATGAACGTGTGAATATATGCAAGGCCTTTATCTGTCTATATCAGTTTTGAGAAAGTGATTAAACATGGAATGCGTAAGTGAGATTTTGGAGCTAGACTTATGCCTGGACCTGTTCTTTAACACTGAGGTCTTCTTTGTGTCGCGGCGAACACTGCTGGCGAGATTCTTCGGATGCCGTGCGTGGAGTGAAACTCCTCCCAGCCAATGAAGAAAATGCGAAAAAGTAATTAGGGTTGCCGTGCGGCGCCGATGTGAAAAGGTGATGGAGAAGATAAAGTGAAGTTTAATCGTTATGTCCAGTAGTATCACGCGAGAGCTACTCATACCAAGGCACCTCTGCTCTAGAGGCCGGCCACGTCCGATATATATATCCATACTGGTGAAATATCGCCTACACCGGCTTAAACCAAGGGTGAAACTTGATGGCTACTTATGTCACGGTACCACCGCCCTAGAGGTCGATCATGTCCGAAACACGCCCATACTGGGATAATACGCCTAAACCGGCTCAACCCAGGGGTGAAACTTGCTAGTGGCGAGGATTCGTCCTCCTGGACAAAAGCTCTGTCTTGGTCACAACTAGGAAGGGTAGCGGCCGCGACCACAAAATGCTGAAGTCGGAGACACTGGACCAGTGCAGTCTAGATAGGTAACCACCTCTCACCCGGCGGGATGTATGCGTATCCTAATCAAGCTGAGGTTTTCCGGTGAGAAAGTCCAACGCTGGATTGGATGGGCAACCACCTCTCACCCTGCGGGGATACACGGGTATCCCAAAAAACATCGAAGTTTTCCGGTGAAAAAGTCCAACTCTAGGCTGGGTGGGCTACCACCTCTCACCCAGCGGTGATACACTGATATCCAAAACACGTCGATGTTTTCCGGCGAGAAATTCCAACTCTAGATTAAACTGGTGCAATGGAAAACCACGGTGAAACGCAATCCCGCTTCTGAGATCCACAGAGAATACAGGCTCAAACCCCGCGATACTCTGAACCTCTTGTGGTCCACTCGTGGATCTCCTATGGTCCTTTCGGGGACCACGGGACCTATCGAGGACCACAGGAGTAAATTCAGTAGAATAACGGGGGCGGTCTTGGTGGTAGAACCGAACGAAGAAGAAGAAGTGTCGCGGCTTACTAGGAGATTACTACTACTCACAACATGGGTTATCACATACATACTCATGTATCACATACATACTCATGTATCACATACATACTCATGTAATCACATACATACTCATGTAATCACATACATACTCATGTATCACATACATACTCATGTATCACATACATACTCATGTATCACATACATACTCATGCACCACTGGATCATGCTCACGATAGCGCAGTTTACTAATGCGCTGTCCTCTCGAGGATAGATGGTTATTCGTCATACCGGAGCCCGTGATTCAATTTTCTGATAGTTCTCTTGTCATTTTCCTTTCTCTCGCGTCTAAAACTGGTTTGTTAATAATTTTTTTTCTCAAGGTCTAAACATATAATACTGTGTTCTGTTAGATCAAGCGGTACTAGTGTTAGATCACTCTGTCCGAGTGTTAGATCACTCTGTCCGAGTGTTAGATCACGCTATCCGAGTGTTAGATCACGCTGTCCGAGTGTTAGATCACGCTGTCCAAGTGTTAGATCACGATGTACCAGTGTTAGATCACGATGTACCAGTGGCAAACATGTACAAAATTTCTTACAGAAAAACTAACTAAACTTTAGCTACGAGTATCATACCTAAAGTTGTGAGCAAACATTTGTTTAAAAATCAGAATTTATAGGTAGAGAAAATATAAATGTACCACCTTATCTGCATTCTTTGTACTTCATGTAGAGGTCACACGACGTTACCATCATGTGTCACGTGACCACGGGAGCATAAACAAAATGGCGGGTGCTGAAGTTTCGTTTCATTAACGTGCTGTTATTGAGTTCCTCGTTAAAAAGGAAATCCCCGCTGCTGAAATTCACTTGCTTATGAAGATGTGTGTATGGGTGCTAGAAGTGTTAGGAGGTGGGTGAAACATTTCAAAGATGGAAACACAAGCATATAAGATATGCTTCGCAGCGGTCGCCTTCCAACTGCCTCCACTGAACGCAACGTGGAAAGGGTTGACGACATCATTAAAGAAGACAGACGTGTCACAGTTTCTGAAATCGCTGTAAATCTTGGAACAGGACACAATGCAGTGCAGAAATGGTTGAAACACTAGAGGCTATATAAAAGTTTGTGCCCGCTGGGTCTCACAGGAGAGAACGTCCAGAAAGCAGTGCGTCTGTGCCGTCAGTCAGCTGGAACGGAATTCTACCGGGAGGTTATTTTCAAACTTGCAGAGCTACGGGAAAAATGTATGCAGAGAAATGGAGATTATGTTGAAAAGGGTGTAGTTTAAGGTGATACATTTATATTTTCTCCATAAATTCTGATTTTTAAAAAAGTTTGCTCAGGACTTTCGGTATGACCCTCGTACATCTGAACTCCAGTTCCAACTAAAATAACCAGTTTGAGATCTTGTATGATGAAGAATTCTGCTGGCACAGAGAGAGTCGATTCACATATCCATGAAGACACATACACGTAGACAATATCTGGAAGCGCCCAACACCGCAATCAAGAGGTTCATCTCGGTCCACAGTCAAGAAGCTCTTCTTCATCTGCAGTCAAGAGGTTCTTCTCTGTCTGAAGTCAAGAGGTTCTTCTCTGTCCGCAGTCAAGAGGTTCCTCTCTGTCCGCAGTCAAGAGGTTCCTCTCTGTCCGCAGTCAAGAGGTTCTTCTCTGTCCGCAGTCAAGAGGTTCCTCTCTGTCCGCAGTCAGGAGGTTCTTCTCTGTCTACAGTCAAGAGGTTCTTCTCTGTCTGCAGTCAAGAGGTTCTTCTCTGTCCGCAGTCAAGAGGTTCTTCTCTGTCCGCAGTCAAGGGTTTCGTCTCTGTCCGCAGTCAGGAGGTTCTTCTCTGTCCGCAGTCAAGAGGTTCTTCTCTGTCCGCAGTCAAGAGGTTCTCTGTCAGAACAAGCATCCAGTTTTCTGAGACGGTAGGAGAACCCTAAGCTGTCTCGCATCACAAAGAACCGGCAAAAAACACTTTTGACTTTCGCAGCTACTACAGTATAGGCAGAACTACACAGAAGACTAATTCGCCACGTTTGTTTGCACTGTCATTTCGCCACAAGTGGCGACCGACGATTAACACGCCCAAGACTGCTCTGGTGAAGAAGAGAAGAACCTGGAAAGAATTGGAATAGTTAGCCTAGGATATATATATATATATATATATATATATATATATATAACCTTCCCGTGCCGTTAAACGTCACATAGGGCTCGCAAAGTAGTTCGCCAATTTTTCCTGTCTTCGGCGAGTCTTTCAACCTCATCAAGGGATTTTATGCCTGTTAACTTGGCCTCTCTTAATAATGTCCTCTTCAGAGTTTCACGCGGTCTGCCTCTTTTTCTTCGGCCTGTTGTGTTCCACTTGATAGCTTGTTTTGGGATTCTCTGATCATTTCTTCTCATCAAGTGACCAACATATGTCCATCTCCTTTTCCTGATCACCCATGAGACTGGTTGTTGTTCAGTCATCTGTATATATATATATATATATATATATATATATTCAGTCAGTCGGTCGTTTGAATATCCCTTGCGGAACTTTGCCTCCCTAACAGCTCTCCTGTAGGCCTCTCGGTTGTGAGCAAGATGCCCCTGCTGTTGATGCGTCCATTTGCAGATCATCAACGACGTCTTGCAGCCATCTTCGCCTTGGTCTTCCTCTCTTTCTTTTTCACATTATGTACCCTTCCAAGACTTGTCTTCTTCACTCTCTCTCTCTCTCTCTCTATATATATATATATATATATATATATATATATATATATATATATATATATATATATATATAATATAATATATATATATATGCATACACAGAGAGTATATTTTGAAAGCCACCAATAAGACTGCATCAGATTATTTTGTCCTGTATTCGTACACAAAGTGCCAGTGGTTTCCCCTTCATCCGCCCGCCGCGCACAGTCCTGTTATTATAGATTATTCAGGGGATGTAACTTTGTGCACTGCCTTCTCATTCACAGTCATTTTCAAATCAATAGCCGTTAGCCCGGGGGGGGGGGGGGGGGGTGAAAAAAGGCATGATACAACCATTGTTTGAGGATAGATGGGAGAGGGGCGCTGTGTTGGGGGGCGGGGGGGGGCGGGCTGTAGTGATTTGGAGTGAAATTACGAGACAAAGGCAAGGGTGAGTAACCCCGCGATGGTCCAGGCAGGAAGTAGGTCAAGAGCGGCCTACAATAGAGAAATGAAGGCTGCTCACAATCTGGGCGTGTGTTTACAGGTAAAAATCTACACAAAAAAAAAAAATAATAATAATAATACTTAAAACAGATCTGTGCCAGGTGAGTGCGCGTGTCGTTTACAGCTGCGAACACAACGACCTAATGCAGGCATTCTCCCCCCGACCGCAGACATACAAAACAGGAAGGGGAATACAAAGGAAATAATAAAAACAAACAAGCAAACAAACAAAAAAACAAACAGAACAAACGAAAATAAACGTAAAAGGATTTGGTAAAAATAAAACCGAGGACGGCACGCTTGCCGGGGAAAAAAAAAACCACATAAAGCAAGGCCACCATTTTATACAAACAGATAATACAGCCCTACAGATAATACAGCAGAGTGGAAGCAGAGATAGAAAGAAAGAAAAAGAAGAGTGGAGAGGTGGCTTATCGGGGGGGGGGGGGGGGGAATATCTAAGTCTATGGGGGCTGTAATCTCTCTTCTAAGGTAAACTGTCTAGGTTTTAATAATCATGACAATGGATGTAAACTGTCTAGGTTTTAATAATCATGACAATGGATGTAAACTGTCTAGGTTTTAATAATCATGACAATGGATGTAAACTGTCTAGGTTTCAGTAATCATGACAATGGATGTAAACTGTCTAGGTTTTAATAATCATGACAATGGATGTAAACTGTCTAGGTTTCAATAATCATGACAATGGATGTAAACTGTCTAGGTTTTAATAATCATGACAATGTATGTAAACTGTCTAGGTTTTAATAATCATGATAATGGATGTAAACTGTCTAGGTTTCAATAATCATGACAATGGAACTGTCTAGGTTTTAATAATCATGACAATGGATGTAAACTGTCTAGGTTTCAATAATCACGACAATGGATGTAAACTGTCTAGGTTTCAATAATCGCGATAATGAATGTAAACTGTCTGGGTTTTAATAATCACGACAATGAAAGTAAACTGTCTAGGTTTCAGTGAGTAAGACAATGAAAGTAAACTGTCTAGGTTTCAGTGAGTAAGACAAATGAAAGTAAACTGTCTAGGTTTCAGTGAGTAAGACAATGAAAGTAAACTGTCTAGGTTTCAGTGAGTAAGACAAATGAAAGTAAACTGTCTAGGTTTCAGTGAGTAAGACAAATGAAAGTAAACTGTCTAGGTTTCAGTGAGTAAGACAATGAAAGTAAACTGTCTAGGTTTCAGTGAGTAAGACAAATGAAAGTAAACTGTCTAGGTTTCAGTCAGTAAGACAATGAAAGTAAACTGTCTAGGTTTCAGTGAGTAAGACAAATGAAAGTAAACTGTCTAGGTTTCAGTGAGTAAGACAATGAAAGTAAACTGTCTAGGTTTCAGTCAGTAAGACAATGAAAGTAAACTGTCTAGGTTTCAGTGAGTAAGACAAATGAAAGTAAACTGTCTAGGTTTCAGTGAGTAAGACAAATGAAAGTAAACTGTCTAGGTTTCAGTGAGTAAGACAAATGAAAGAATGTATAATGACGAAAATCCTTTCTGGGTGTTGACTTAACACAGGTTGGAGAGGGGGGAGGGGAGGAGATTTGGGTGTGGGGCGCGTCGCAGCCTGGGTTGAAAATGGGGGTGGCCTCGGAGGATAAGAACCCTTGTTTTAAGAACAAGAAAATTATAGGATACTTCCTGTCACTAAAACGTGCCAGCAGTGGGTGGGGGGTGGGGGTGGGGTTAATGGCATGTAAATAAAGGATAGGCTGTTAAGAAAAGACAAAAAGGTAATTAAGCACCCGATGAAGACCTATATTATAACAGGAATGGATAAACTGATCCACAGAGGAGGGGGGGGGGGGGGTCCCAGATAGCCTAATTAAATAGATACTTTATTCATTCATTATGTGCTGTGACAGCACGCGCTGACAGTCATGTTTCTGCGGGGATCTTTCCTGTTAGATGGAATAAACTGTTTTCTGTGTCGTTTGGGTCTCTCTCTCTCTCTCCCCCCTCAAACAAGTAATTATCGATTCCCACCCTAACTTCCGTCTTCTCACAATACAAGCAGTCTCCGTTCCCATATCTGTTCGTAAATCGAAACAGTTACGTACAGTTCGTATCTAACGCCAGTAATATATAGTATAAAGTATTCAACTTTGAACTTCGACCCCTTTGAAATATCTCAAAGCATTTTTTTTTTGCTGTTCCCTTACATTCAATCGCTACCCACAAGAACGACTTTAATTAACTTTCGTTCCGCTTTGCCGAGATTACAATTTAAACCGCCGTGTAAGGCTATTAATAGAACCGACTCTATTCCGACTAAAAACATGGCGGGTGTTTTGTATTATAAATTGTTTTCGGCCTTCGGTTTCTGGTAGTTTTAACTCTTTCACTCTGGGGCTCATTTCCATACTTTGCTGAAATAAATTTTTGTGGGCAGAAACTGGAAGCGAGTTACTAGAAATGTGCTGCTTTATACTACTACTTTGTGTGCTACTTTTGGCTATCGCTCTGTGGGATGATTCGCGTTATGTGTGAAAGATCTACCATTACAGCTAGTCTTGTGTTGGCGTGAAAGGGTTAATGTGTCTGTAACTAAGATGGTTTCTTTGTATTGCTGTATCTTCGTTTACAAATACGTAATTGTAAGGGGTTACATAGTAACGACTGCTTGTAGCAATTTGTCTGGAATTATTGCACGTCTTGCGGGACTGTAAGTCATTCAGTGCGCGTTCATTTATTCTTCAATCACAGTACAATCAGTTCTTCAGTCACTCTACAATCAGCTGTTATCACGGTACAATCAGTTCTTCAGTCACCGAACAATCAGTTCAGCAGTCACAAAACAATCAGTTCTTCATTCACACTACAATCAGTTCTTCAGTCAGAGTACAATCAATTCTTCAGTCACAGTGCAATCTGTTGTCACAGTATAATAAGCTCTTCAGTCACAGTACAATCAGCTCTTCAGTCACACTACAATCAGCTCTACAGTAATACTACAATCAGTTCTTCAGTCACACTACAATCAGTTCTTCAGTCACACTACAATAAGTTCTTCAATCACAATAAAATCAGTTCTTCAGTCACACTACAATCAGTTCTTCAGTCATACTACAATTAGCTCTTCAGTCACACTATAGTCAGCTCTTCAATCACACTATAATCAGTTCTTCAGCCACACCACAATCAGTTCTTCAATCACAATGCAATATGTTCTTCAATCACAGTACAATCAGTTATTCAATCAAAGTACAATCAGTTCTTCAATCACAATATAATCTGCTCTTCAATCATAAAATAATTTGTTCTTCAATCACAGTACAATCAGTTATTCAATCACAGTGCAATCATTTCATCTTCAATTCAAAACAATAGCTTCTTCAGTAGCAGTACAAACAAGCCTTCCTCCATCGGAGTACAATCATTCCTTCTTCAGCCATAGTATACTCATGTCTTCTTCAATCTTATCTTATATCTTATATCCTTCCCGTGCCGTTAAACGTCACATAGGGCTCGCAAAAGTAGTTCGCCAATTTTTCCTGTCAATCACGGTACAATAATTTCTTCTTCCATCAAAGTACAATCATTCATTCTTCAATCACAGCACACGCATTTCTTCTTTAATAAAAGCAACTGGTAATGCATGGATGACGTGAGGGAGAGACAGAGACAGAGGGAGAGGACAGAGAGAGAGAGAGAGGAATAAAATGAGGTTAAAGTCAAACTTTACGTCCGATTAATTCCTTTTTATTAAAAAATATCTTTTAAAAAGTTCACTATACCTGCAACATCTTCACCAAAACGTGATATACTGTCCCAAAATGTGATACACTACCCAAAGGCCTGAAAATATCACTTCACAAGTTAGGGAAACGTTTTACTTTTTGTTCCCCGGTTATTTCAAAATATTTGTTCTTAGAGTTTCCGATGATTTCTGTGGATCTTGACCTCATAGACGCGGCGCTGTTTGATGCGTGTAAACTTGAGATTTGTTCTAGCAAAGATCCCACATGTTCTTGCCGCTACATAGCAATGAAGAAACACGCGATTAACGAAGATATTCGCTAGCACACTCATGTACGCAATGGCAGACAATCTGGCACATTCTTCCTCTTCTTCGTACGCATTTAGCGATAATGCGTGGTACCCTGATCTTTGTGATGCGCCTTCTGGCTGGGTACCTCCGACTTCAGCACCTTTCCTTGCTAGGGCAGATTGTGGTCTTGCTCGGAATGCCGTGAAGACAGTGGTGTAGGCTGGCCTGGCTGCCAAAAGTTTGTTTTCCAGCCTCTGGTGGATGTACAAGCCCCTTCTCCACATCGGGCCCAATGATTTTGGACACTTCCACAGAGACACTACGACTTCGGGGTGGGGAATCCGATGAGTGCTTCAATGATATCCCTTCCCCGCCATCTATAGTCTGCTGGGTCTGTTTTGTTTACCTCGTTCTCATAGTTATTGTTGTAGAGACCCATAGGCTTGTCACGTCCTGGATTCAGTGATTTCGCATCAGACTTTCCTCATCCCCATAAGCGATCTCCATGTCCCCCATCCATCCACCAACCTGACATTACATTTTACAAAAATAATCACAACTAGTGCTGATTGCTACAGGTTTCTGCGCTACAGAAGTAGGTCAGTTTTTAAGCAATCAGATCTATGTTCCCTGTCTCACAATGACTATGCTAAGATAAGCGTGTTCTTGACAAGGTTGTTCCCATGGGATTGTGGCAAATATTAAATGTATAAAGATTGTATTTTAAGAAAATTTCCTACAACAAAATGCACGTTCAGAACACAGATTATCTCCTACACTGACATCAGAACAAGTCTATCGTTTGTTTGGTATCCATCGGAACTGCTAACATACGTGGGGTACAAACTGAGGATTCTAAACGGCTTAAGAAAATTAATATTAAAATCTGCATTGCGAAAACTACTAAAGAAATAAAACAAGAAATTAGACTGTTTCGAAAGCAAATGCCTAAGGAAAATACTCGATATAAAGTGGAATGAATTCAAGAACAACACAGAGATAAGACAGATGAGCAAACAACAACTTGTCTCATGGCTGATCAGAAAAAGAAGATGGACTTATGTCGGTCAGTGATGAGAAGAAACAGTCAGAGAATCCTCAAACAAGCTATCAAATGGAACACAACAGGCCAAAGAAAAAGAGGTCGACCACGTGAAACTCTAAAGAGAACATTGTTAAGAGAAGCCAATTCAGTGGGCATAACATCCCTTGATGAGATTGAAAAACTCGCCGAAGACAGGACATCTTGGCGAACTACCATGCGGGCCCTATGTGACGTTTAACGGCACGGGAAGGATGTAAGTAATGCGAAAACTAATGCTGCATGCTAAGCTATAATGGGAAAAATCACAATAATTAGTGTATAAAGTACAGAATTATACACGAAGCCACTGCAGTAAGGCTGTGATACCAAAATGTATAAACTAGGAAAAAAGTAGGAACAGCTTTATTACTTAACAACTACGAAGTTGTGACGTTTCGGCGTGAGCCTTAATCATACAAACACACATAGGACGAAGAACTGGAGAGAGGAGATAAAGTATAAATTTTTACATTAATGCTATTTTTTTAAAAAAAAATGAAATAAAAGGAAGAGAGCACTTAGCTGTAACTTGTAAGACTTGTAACGGGGAAACCAATACTGCAAATTATAGGCTGTACTGGGAAAGCTATTATAAGCTACAGTGTGAAAAGTTGGTGTAAGGTGCGATACGAAAACTAATACTGTAAATTATAAGCTGCACTGCGAAAACTACTACAAGCTGTAATTAGAAAACTATTATAAGCTATAATATGAAGACTAGTGTAAGCTGTAATGCGAAAATTATTATAAGGTATAATGCAAAGACTACAACAAGATGCAATGAGAAAACTATTACAAGCTGTAATACAAATACTACCACTGTAAATTATAAGATGTAATGCGAAAACTATTACAAGATGTAACACAAAACTGACGCTGTAAATTATAAGCTGTAATGTGAATACTATTACAAGTTGCATTACGAAAACTGACACGGTAAATTATAAGATGTAATGCGAAAACTATTGCGGCCTGTAATTGCGAAAACTAACACTGTAATTTATACTCAGTGGTGCGAAAACTAATCCCGTTATGTTACAAGGTGGCAGGCATCGCGGTGACTTTTATATTAAAGATACGCTTGCATAAATCCAGGTAAATTTACACATACACAAAGACACGCTGCATTACTTATCCCAAAACAAGAACATTAACTCTAAATATAAAGCAAAACTGTACGTACGACGGTATAATATTTAGATATTGCCCATGACAGAAACTGATAATGGCATCACGCTGATACATAAAACACCCAAACACGCAGAATATCAAATTCACAATCGACAAGGGATTCAATGAATAAAAAGGAAAATCGATTCTGAACTTCTAGACTCTTAAAAAAAAAAAGTATGCGGGTAACTTGAAGATAGTTACTGCAAAAACATACAAGAGATTGAAGCAACTCAAAAATGATATATTTCAAACATTCCAAAGTTCGTTTGATTTCCAAAATGTATATTCTATCCTAAACTCATTCAGCTCGGAGACTGAAAAGTTAGAAGGAAGGATGATAAATATATACACGGCAATAAAATGTTACGCGAAAACAGTTTAAATGAGTCGCGTGGCAGACGAATGAGGCGTGGAGGAGATTCATGGTGAGACGTAGACTCCTTATCAGTGCACTATGTCCCGTTATAAGAATGAACAAGCGGAATATGAATCTTGAGAACTGATATTTATCACGGATATATATATATATATACATATATACTGTAAATTGTTAGATGACAAACACAAAACAACAAAAAAACAATACCTAGCACACAACTTTCCGGTAAAATGCGTCGAATTTTTGTGCCAGCATCGCCCGGTACGCCTTCGTAGGTATCACTCAAGAGGGCGATGGATCCAGCAAGTTGACAGAGGGGCGATAAAAATGAGGAGTAAATATCCCCTCTTCTTCGCCGACTGACTCGCGCCCGATCGAAAAATCCAGGGTTCCGAGTGTTGCGTGAGTCCTACGAGCTTTGGGGGGGGGGGGGGGGGGGGCGCCGCAGAGAGAGAGATAGGAGGGGGAGAGGGAGAGAGAGGGCATGGGGGACTGGTGCGCTACTGGAATCAAAATCAATGACGGCTGGGTTTAGCATGGAATTATATCAGAAAGGCAAATAAATCAAAGAAATAACCAGGGTAATAGAAAGGTACGGTCTTATGGGGAGGAGGAGGAGGAGGAGGAGAAGAAGAAGAAGAAGAAGAAGTAGAAGTGATGATGATGAAAACCGATCGTAGTTCAAAAAACGAAGAATGGAGTTAGTATTGCATTTCTTTATATATGTTAAGACTTTATATGAGAAGATAAAACAGATAAAAATGGATGCATGTCTTGTACAGAACTTGCTGTTGTTTTTATCTGTCTCCCTGAAAATATGTTAGACTTTATATGAGAAGAAAACAGATAAAAATGGATGTATGTCTTGTACATAACTTGCTGTTGTTTTTATCCGTCTCCCTGAAAATATGTTAGAAAACAGATAAAAATGGATGCATGTCTTGTACAGAACTTGTTGTTGTTTTTGTATGTCTCCCAGAAAAAATGTTAGACTTGATATGAGAAGAAAACATATAAAAATGGATATATGTCTTGTACAGAACTTGCTCTTGTTTTTATCTGCTTCCCTAAAAATGTTAGACTTTATATGAGAAGAAAACAGATAAAAATGGATGCATGTCTTGTACAGAACTTGCTCTTGTTTTTATCTGCTTCCCTGAAAATGTTAGACTTTATATGAGAAGAAAACAGATAAAAATGGATGCATGTCTTGTACAGAACTTGCTCTTGTTTTTATCTGCTTCCCTGAAAATGTTAGACTTTATATGAGAAGAAAACAGATAAAAATGGATATATGTCTTGTACAGAACTTGCTGTTTTTATCTGCTTCCCTAAAAATGTTAGACTTTATATGAGAAGAAAACAGATAAAAATGGATGCATGTCTTGTACAGAACTTGCTCTTGTTTTTATCTGCTTCCCTAAAAATGTTAGACTTTATACGAGAAGAAAACATATAAAAATGGATGCATGTCTTGTACAGAACTTGCTCTTGTTTTTATCTGCTTCCCTGAAAATGCTGTAGACTTTGCGGGGTGCTGAGTCCACAACGGGGGACCATAAAGGGAGGGACTGGACCAAAACCCATCTGAAACCCAAAGCCCATGGCCTATGTACTACCGTACTGGGTGGCTAAGCTCAAACCCATAACTAACCCATAACAACCCAGGATCTACCCTACCAGGATACTGTATGCCAGTTATGCAGCAAATCACATACATTCATACAAACTGCATGACATACATTTATACAATACAAAGTCAAGCGTTTAAATCAATCAACATTTTATTATACACACGAGACACAGCATTTTAACGCCACTACAGACTTACATGCATAGGATGACAACATATATCATCATGAATGGAACACATATGACATAAAATAAAATGTAAAACTCTAATAAATAACTGAAACACATGTGCCAGGATGGCCTGGGCTCTTCTGGCCCACATAAGCAAAGCATATACTCTCATAAAATTGTGCCAACGCACTGATTAACATATGCAGTCACTGCTGCTACGAATCCACCTCCCCATACTACACACAATCTCCCTTTGTGCTAATGCACTGAAATAATGACATATCTCCAATCCACCTCCCCATACTACATACAAGCTCCATTTGTGCTAATGCACTGAATATCATGAAATACCCCCCCCCCCTTTCCTTTTGTGCCTGAAATATAAACATATGATGGACCTTGATTGTATGCCCATCCGAATCACGACGAATAATCAACAGGAATCATCGAATCAACCAGGTTTAGAGTAGGCCATTGTGGTTCTTTGTGAAGTACCAGGTTTAGAGCAGGCCAGTGTGGTTCTCTGTGACTCCTATTCTACCATACAATAAATCCCAAGTCTACATAAAGGATATTTTTTTAAAAAACACATCTGCCACGTTTTACACATACAGTGATATGACGCATGCATTTAGCTTACATTGTAAATTAAAACTTGAATCTTTCACAAGGAAAAAAAAGCAATCACAATAAAACAGAAGAGACGCCGTTTTAAAAAATGGGCAAATTCCCAGATCTCATTTCAAGAAACAAACTGCAACCTGTGGTTTCATATGGCAAGATCTCTCATACTTGATAGAAAACAAATCTCTTTGTTGAATCTGTTTTTTTTTCCCTCCATGGAACAGCAGCGAAAAGAAAACTTCAGTTACATTGAACATGCATTGCTGGTGCTATTTAAGATAAATAGGAAGATTATCCGTTTGTTGGCAGTTCTACAAAGAATTCTCTTCTTTCTGTTTCAGAAAGAATTCTTCATTTTCTCTCTTCTCTTAAAAGGTACGTTTCATGTTTTATCGCAGCGTTTGAATCTCACAGTTTCAATCAACATCAGCGGCTCCCAAACTTTTCAAGACAGGAGGGGTCAAAATTAGGGTTGTGGTGTAATCTGAGGCAGGGTTGCGAGAAGATATGGCAAAAAAAAGTCTGAGAGAGATTCCTTACAGCATTTTTATGGAATCTCCCTCCCTCCTTCCCTTTCTCTCTCTCTCTCTCTCTCTCACACAACCTTTAGGTGTCCAAGGCAAATGGGTGCCCCGCAAGGGTTTTCCACAAACGCCTGTCCTTTGCCGTTTTTTTCCGCTCTTGCTCAAGTGAACCTTCTGTTGCTCAACATCCTCTCTGTTATTCTTCTCCATGTCTCCTTTCGTCTAATCTTACTTCTGTTCTCCTGTGGTGTCCATCTTAGTGCTGTGTGGTTTTTTTTTTTTGGGGGGGGGGGGGGTAGTGAACTACCAGCCATCGGGAGCACAAACATCCCTAACCCTAACTCCAAACCTAACCCTAACCCCAAACATCGCCAACGATGAAATCCTACTACTTTATATTTTCAAACCTAAATATAAAAATAACAACAGGTACCCTCGTCTAAATTTTTAATATTTCATAACATCTTGAAAAATATTGGATTGGACGTAATATTATCCATACTATTTTGCGATTTAAAAAGTTACGTCATGCTAAACGTAATGGAATGTCCTCTTCCTTCTTCTTCTTCTTCAGCTTTCCGAGACATTAAGGCTCATTGCTGCAGATAAAGTTCGCCTCCATTCCTCTCCATTCCCCAATGTTGGTACACTTTCTTTGTTGTACTCCACGTTTCTGATCCACATAACGTTTGGTCGTTATTATAGTTGTGTAGACTGCTATCTTGGTGTTCTCGGACAGGATTTCAGATTTTAACAAGTATATTTTATTCCATATCTGTATTCTACTCCTTCCTTACTTACATTGCATGCGGTTGTTGAAAGTTGTGCTTGGATATATGTATGCTTTTGTTTTCCTGATGGTCATTGCTCTGTCAAAGAAACAAGGTGCAGCTGAATGTAAAGACCATCGAACCATTAGTCTTATGAGCCATGTTACCAAAATCCTTCTTCGTATTGTCATGAGAAGAGTCGGGGACATTATAAAACCAGAAATCGCTAAGAACAGTGTGGCTTCGTCGAAGGAAAAGTAATGCTTGTAAACATTGATGGAAAGATCAATAGAAGTAAAGACGGACCAATACTTATGCTTCATAGACTACTGTAAAGCATTCGATAAAGCGAGACACAAAGAAATTATAAGAATGCTGGAAGACATCAACATAGATGGGAAAGGTCAGAAACTCATCAAAAACATACACTGGCTGCAATGAAGGTTGAGAACCAAATAGGAGCATTCCAAGACATAAAATCTGAATGTCTTCTTCTTCTTCGTTCGCTTCTACCACCAAAACCGCACTGTGATCCTACTGAGTTTACGCCTGTGGTCCTCGTTAGGTCCCGTGGTCTCCTGTGTGGTCCCCGAAAGGACCACACGAGATCCACGAGAGGACCACAAGGGGTTCAGAGTATCACAGGGCTTTAGCCTGTATAGACAAGGATGTGTTCTATCTCCTTGTACAGAGAAAACATAATGATGAATATAGAGAGCTTGCCAGGAATATCAGCTGACGGGTACAACCTTAACAACTTAAGATATGCAGACGACACAGTTCTGATTGCTAAAAGTGAAGGGGAGCTACAGACCCTTCTGGACATCGTGGTTCGTGAAAGTAAAAGTAAAGGTCTCAGCCTGAATAAAAAGAAGCCTGATGAAGACACAGAGAGAAGTTACTAGATGGGCTGTCAGTGTGGCTAGGAAGAAAGTCGCCGACGGATCTCATAATCAAGTCTAAAGACGGGGAACTGTGGAGAGAAATGATCGCCTACGCCACGCGGCACGGCACGGCACTTGATTGATTGATTGATGGTCATATCTCCAATGATTAGATAACCTGGGTCATTTTGTCCCTGGTCTCTTGATATCTTCATACATCATCATCATCATCACCTTTCACTCCCTTGAGAGCATAGGCAACGATTAGAGGCTCTCCAGTCATCCCTGTTCTTGGAATTATTGTCTGCTTCCTTCCATGTGTATCCCTTGTCTCTGAGCACTGTCATAATTTCTCTTCTCCAAGTAAGTCTAGGTCTTCCTCGTTTTCTATTTCCTTGAAGAGTCCATGTCAGTGCCTGCCTTGTTATGTCGGGTTTCCTCAGAGTGTGGCCAATCCACCTCCACTTCCTAGACATGATTTGTAGGTTCATACGTTCTTGTCCTGCCCTGTCCCCAGACCTCCTCCTCGTTCCTGATCTTGTCCTGCCATTTAATGTTTAAAATCCTCCTCAAGCAGTAGTTCATGAATGTTTGTATCCTCTGTTGCACTGTCTTGGTCATAACCCATGTCTCTGAACCATATAGCAGGACAGCCTTTACGTTTGTACCAAAAAAAAAAGCCTAAGTTTGGTTCTTGTTTTGATACCTTCACATATACTGTGTCTTATCTTGGTTAATGGTCAGATCCACTTTTAGTGCCACATCTCTCAGGTATATGTAGGTCCTGGTGGCTTAGTTGTAATAGACGGGGAACTATTCAATGAAATAATACTATTTTATTTCGTTGATTTTCAATACTAAAAAAAAACATCTTTTAAATAGGTCGTGGTAATATGCACTATCGTCAGTTTTTTTTTGGTGGGGGGGGGGGGGGTCGTCGCGTTCAAAAAAGATTTGGAACCGCTGCTCTACTGTGTCCCGCAAGCATTTTAAAAATCTGTTATTTATATCAGAGGGCACTGGGGTTCAATGGGTATAATCCTGCTTTGTGTTTATAATGACAACCAGCATGGAGAAATCGCGGTATTCTCGAGTGGTCTTATTACATGACAAAGACAAAAGTGGGGGGAGAGGGGGGGGGGGAATTCGAACATAATACGGAGCTTTGACTGGCTCCATAAGCAGTCTTCTCAAATGAGGTTCTTGGCATTGCCTGGCAAAAGTTGAAGATCCCTGAAAGGGGCGTTACTTTGATCGGAGTGGTTTGTGATTTTGAGGCAAAATTAAGGTTCTTGGTTGTTACTAGCTGTAATTTGTTACAGAATGGAGGACTTGTACGAACTCCCTGTAACTGCGAGCTGGTGTTTCTTTGCAGCCGAAGCTGTATAGGCGTTGAGGCACAGCATCGTATCGGCGTGGGAGAGGGTTATGGCAGCTATTTTTTTCAGTCCCAGATTACAGCTAAAAAGCAAACAAAAAAAAAGGGGGGGGGTGTGCAATGCCTCTCTAGAACTGACTCCACCACCATGGGGGACTATGGTGATCCCTGCCACGTTAGCCAGGCTATGCCAGTTACTGGGGGTACCAAAGGAGAGGTGGAATTTTTACTTAACTCTCTGACTCCTGATTAAATTTTAATTTAATAAAATAAAGGGGTTGAAAGGAGCTGGAAGGAAGTTACTCTATAATTTAAAAATATAGGTTGGGTTACAAATGTGCTGCAAATTCCTTCGATTCATCGCCTAAATATTGCTCTAAACATTTATTCGGGTAGATTTGCAAAGATATACAAACACTGCCAGTGTAGTTTTAAAGATATACAAACACTGCCAGTGTAGTTTTAAAGATACACAAACACTGCCAGTGTAGTTTTAAAGATACACAAACACTGCCAGTGTAGTTTTAAAGATAGGATACACAAACACTGCCAGTGTAGTTTTAAATATACACAAACACTGCCAGTGTAGTTTTAAAGATACACAAACACTGCCAGTGTAGTTTTAAAGTGAAAGAGTTAAAACCCATTAAGCTTTATTTGGGAGGGGGAGGGTTAAAACAATTTCTCCTAATTATCTGTTGTTGTAGAAAAAAGTGGGTATAAGGTAAAATTCCCGTTTCCATGTCATTAAGGCACATTGGGGGATATGGTATTAAGGCCTGTATTCTCCATGTGGTCAGAATCACGTCCTGGTAGCATTTACCTTTCCCAGATTTCTCTGGTAGCCTATTTTTTGGAGGCTGGGTGAACCCCTGGGTCTCTTTTTTTTTTTTAGTGTGGTGGTGCCAGCTAACACATCTTTATCAATGAATGTTAGAAAACGAGTCCTAAAATGCTATATTGAACCTATCTTGTTATATGGATGTGAATCATGGACAATAGGCAAGTCTGCACAAAAATCATTGGAAGCAGCAGAAATGTGGTTTATTAGAAGAATGTTGCGAATCCCCTGGACAGCAAAAATAACTAATGGAGAGTGTATGAGAAGAGCTGGAGAGACAAAAAACCTTGTCAGAAAGATAAGAGAGAGACAATGTACTTTCATAGGACATGCAATGAGAAGAGGGGGCATTGAAAATATTATAACAGCAGGAAAAATAGAAGGAAGAAGATCAAGAGGAAGACCAAGAGAAATGATACTGGACAGTCTGACGGGATGGTGTGAGAGGAGATCACCAACTGAGCTGATGGCCTGCATGAAGGATCGGGTACTCTGGAGAAGCATAATAGCCAACGCCAGTCAGCACGGCACCTGATGATGATGATGATGATGATGGTGCCAGGGAAAAAAAACTCCACTGTTGGGGTATACACCGGGTACCACCCCCTAACCACCCAGATAACCAGTGGTTATAGAAAGATAACTTCAAATGTTTCGCCACTGTCTCAACACACGTAAATCTGGGCTTCAAAGGTGGAGGAAATAGTCTGAAATATCGTTATAATCTGCAATCTTGAAATATCGTTATAATCTATATAATCTTGAAATATCGTTATAATCTATAATCTTGAAATATCGTTATAATCTATACTCTTGAAATATCGTTATAATCCATAATCTTGAAATATCGTTATAATCTATAATCTTGAAATATCGTTATAATCCATAATCTTGAAATATCGTTATAATCCATAATCTTGAAATATCGTTATAATCCATAATCTTGAAATATCGTTATAATCTATAATCTTGAAATATCATTATAATCTATAATCATGGAATATCATTATAATCTATAATCTTGAAATATCGTTATAATCTATAATCTTTAAATATCGTTATAATCTATAATCTTGACATATCGCTATAATCTATAATCTTGAAATATCGTTATAATCTATAATCTAATTATATTCATAAACTATCCGTAATCCCCACAGCCTGACTGGCTGAGTGGATAGGCGCTCGGTCTATTAATCCAGTGAAACCGGGTTCAAGTCAGTAACAGTGTTGAATTACTTTTTTTTGTACCTGGTACCATCATATCGAAAATGCCCCAACAGGGAATCACCATGGGGGTGGAGTCTGCTAAAGAAGTACTGCGCGCCCCACCCCACCCCCCCCCCCCCTTTTGCTTTATAGCTACATGCAGGGACTGAAAATATTAGCCGCCATAACCCGCTCCCAATCCCGACACGATGCAGTGCTTCAACACCTTCAGAGCGTCGGCCTCAAAGAACCCCAGCAGCTCACGTTTCCTGGGAAATAGAAGAGAAGAATTGTGCCCTAATCTCTGATTCCATCCCTGGTGTAAAAGCTGCGACAGGACGGTCGACCGGGGCTATTCTGCTGATCGATTCCTGTTCAAATTTCTCACGAGAAGTGTCAATCATGTCCGAAGGCATGGTGAGGGACAGCCAGGGTATGTTCCCCTGAGGGGAGGATTGTTGGGGGGGGGGGGAGAGAAGACACGGCCGTTTGTTTTTTTTCTTGTCGACCTCTTTTCTTATTAGTGACAAAATTCGAGAAAAGACTTTAACAAACCGCCTACAGTTTGGATGGGGAATGTGATAACACCTCACCCTAGGGCCGGCCCTGTCCTTCCGTCACCATAGGTCTGACCTGGCTCTCCACCACCCTGGGTCTGGACCTGGCTCTCCACCACCCTGGATCTGGACCTGGCTCTCCACCACCCTGGTGCCTGACCTGGCTCTCCACCACCCTGGTGCCTGACCTGGCACTTCACCACCCTGGGGCTAGACCTGACTCTCCACCACCCTGGTGCCTGGCCTGGCTCTCCACCACCCTGGTGCCTGACCTGGCTCCCCACCACCCTGGTGCCTGACCTGGCTCCCCACCACACTGGGGCTAGACCTGGCTCCCCACCACTCTGAGGCTAGACCTGGCTCCCCACCACCCTGGGGCTAGACCTGGCTCACTACCACCCTGGGGCCCTGACCTGGCTCGCTACCACGCTGGGGCCTGACCTGGCTCACTACCACCCTGGGGTCGGACTTTCTTGTCCACCACCTGGGGCCGGACTTTCTTATCCACCACCTGGGGCCGGACTTTCTTGTCCACCACCTGGGGCCGAACTTTCTTATCCACCACCTGGGGCCGGACTTTCTTGTCCACCGCCTGGGGCCGAACTTGTGGCTCTCCGCCACCCTGGTGCCTGACCTATATTATATATAATAACATATAAAAGTGTAGTTCGTTACTTGATTCGACTCACAAACATGCTATCGCCTAATCTCTGCTAAAGTCATTGTCTCGCATCGCGTTTGTAAAGTTCAGCGCTGACTCTCCTCTCTACCTGCTGTTTTCAGACAATCATATCTTTGTCATGAGGCTGCTGATACTGCCATAGAAATGAGGATGCTGATACTGACATAGAAATGAGGCTGTTGACACTGTCATAGTAATGAGACTGTTGACACTGTCATAGTAATGAGGCTGCTGACACTGTCATATTAATGAGACTGCTGACACTGTCATAGAAAGAGGCTGTATGTAGTGTACCTTTTAGAGTTTGGGATAGAAGTACTCAGTGGGCATTTCATATTTCAGAACGTTAATTTCAGAGGGCAGAGAAAAAGAGAGAGAGAGAGAGAGAGAGAGAGAGAGAGAATGCGATGTAGCGTGACAAAGTGCAAAGAGAGACCGAGAGAAGAGAGTGCAATGGAAAGAGAGTAGAGGAGGAGATAAGAGAGTAAGAAAGAGAGAAGGAAAGTTAGAAAGCAGAAGGAAGATGATGAGAGAGATGGAAAGAAAGAGAAATGAACAGATATAAGAGACAGGGCAAGAGAGGTGGACATAAATTGAGAGAAAGGCGAGAGAAATCAAGAGAAAGAAAGTAGAATGGATAGTAAAGAAAGAAAGAAAGAAGAAAGAAAGAAAGAAAGAAAGAAAGAAAGAAAGAAAGAAAGATCATCCCATGTACTACACAAAGCCTTCCCGTAAAAATCACCGAAAGCAATGTCCCGTCTACACCACGCTGCTTCGCTACACCACCGCCAGATCGATGGCTCCAGCAGGCCCAGACACCACTGATCGATTAAACGATTAAGAATCTGTTACAGAGTACAAACAGCTGCCGCGAAGTGGTCGGGGAGGGCAGGTAACCTGGAAGCAGTTGAGTATACACAGCAAGAGTTGCGTTGAATTACTCACGGAGGAGACAAATCTGTGTAAATGACACGTACCGGGGGTGCGTAAAGCTGTGGTACGCTGCTGCTGGTGCTGTAGTGGTTAGTGCATTCGCTTACCGATATGAAGGTCCCCGGTTCGAGTTCGCATTTGAGCGGCACCAGGGTGCATCCAGTCTCGTAAAATGAGATATTTGGGGGGGGGGGGGGGTGGGGGGGGTCCCTCGTTGATGAGGCCATTAGCAGCAGGGCAACATCTTGCTTACAACCGAGAGGCCTACACGAGAGCTGTTAGGGAGAAGAAGAAGGAGAAGGGAAGAAAAGGAAGAGGAGGAGGAGGAGAGGAAGAAGAGGAAGGAGAAGGGAAGAAAGAAAAAGGAGGAGGAGGAGAAGGGAAAGGAGAGGAAGGAGAAAAAGAGAAGGAAAGACATGAGGAGAAGGGAACGGAGGAGAAGGAGAAGGGAAGCAGGTTAAGGAGACAGGAAAGGAGGAGGAGAAGGAAAGAAAGAGGATGAGGAGACGGGAAAGGAGGAGGAGGAGAAGAGAAAGAAAGAGGAGGAGGAGACAGGAAAGAAAGAGGAGGAGGAGACGGGAAAGGAGGAGGAGAAGAAGAGAAGGAGGAGAAGAAAGGAGAAGAAGAAGAAGAAGAAAGGAGAAGGAGGAGGAGGAGAAGAAGGGGAGGAAGAGGAAAAGAAGAAGAAGAAGTTGGATGAGGAGAAGGAGAAGAAGATGGCTGGCTACTGCTTGAAGTTGTCTATTTCTAGCAACAAATTCCCTCCCCTTGATTGTGGACACGTGTACCAACTCAAAGCCACAGGCGCGAACATCTGACCAACAATCAGAGTGATCTTTGTTCCAAGTAGTGATTGACACGTGTCAGACAGACATTTATTGCTATGCTCCTCCCACAACGTGACAGTATCCCCTACTACCCGACCACCTTATCCTACCAAAAAACCAGCAAAATGTAACAAGCCACTCCTACCTTTACTATTCCCGCTTTGGTCCCTTAATATTGTACACTCCTCGATGGTGCCGTATGAGTGGAACAACTGTCTGACGTCCTCTTCCGTCTGAGACTTGTTGAGCATACCAACGAACAGCTTTCTGTCTTCTGTGGAAGATAATACACACGACGTTTACAACTACCTCAGTAAGACGGCAACATCCATGTGACATAGAACATGCAGTCCCTGTTTACGAATTTCCGACTTACGTACAACTCATAGTTATAAACGACCAAAGTAAAGCCTATTATATTTTTAGAAAGTTGCGTACACAGGTTTCTCCCTATTCTATCTATTCTCTATTCTCCCTATATCTCGTTATATGGATGTGAATCATGGACAATAGGCAGGTCTGCACAAAAATCATTGGAAGCAGCAGAAATGTGGTTTATTAGAAGAATGTTGCGAATCCCCTGGACAGCAAAAATAACTAATGAAGAATGTATGAGAAGAGCTGGAGAGACAAAAAACCTTGTCAAAAAGATAAGAGAGAGAGACAATGTACTTTCATAAGACATGCAATGAGAAGAGGGGGCATTGAAAATATTATAACAGCAGGAAAAATAGAAGGAATAAGATCAAGAGGAAGACCAAGAGAAATGATACTGGACAGTGTGACGGGATGGTGTGAGAGTAGATCACCAAGTGAGCTGATGGCCTGCATGAAGGATCGTGTACTCTGGTGAACCATAATAGCCAACGCCAGTCGGCACGGCATCTGATGATGATGATGATGTACACAGGTTTGCAAATAACACATGGGTGCTACTTCGTGCCCCGCATCTAAAAATCTACCAACGGTTCTTCGATTCTTTAAATGTTTTCATGCACGGAAAGGTACATTATATACACATTCATTCAATAATTCATTTGCATGTCCCATGCGGAACTTTGCCTACATAATAGCACTCCTGTAGGCCTCTCGGTTGTGAGCAAGATGCCATGCTGCTGATGCATCCAATTGCCGATCATTAACGATGTCTTGCAACCATCTTCGCCTTGGTCTTTCTCTATTTTTTCCCATTATATACCCTTCCAAGACGGTTTCTCTAGATTATCATGACGTTTAATGTATCTAAAATATTTAATTCTTCTCTTTTTAATCCCCTTTACTAGCCAGCCTTCTTCAATATTAAGTTCTTTTAGTATGGATATATTTGTTCTTTTTGTGTCCATATTTGAAAAACTCTTCTGTAGCACTTACATTCAAAGGCATTTATGTGTTTCTCAGCTGTTTTGTTAAGTGTCCAGGTCTCACAGGCATATGTTGCGATGAGAAAGATGCATGCCTTTAAAAATCTTATTTTTGTAGTTCTGTCTGTTGCTCTCCGCAGATTCTTTATTTGTTTTACTTTCTGAAGAACGATAGATGTCCTCCTTTTAATTTCCCTCACTGTGTCTCCATTATTAGTTAGATGTGATCCAAGATATTCAAAACTCTATATACTACACAGGGTTATTCATAAGTCCGTGAAACATTTTTAAAAATTTACAACAATTAAACTACAGAGCGGATTATGATTATTCTTACGCCAAGAGAGAGAAACACTCTTCAAGTGTGTTTGCTTTTTTGAAAAATAAAGCTGGCGCGCAGAGCTCCTGTAGTTTGCCGCTACGAGGCAGCAGTAGCAAATACGTGAGCAGTCATTTTGTGTCTTGGAATACGCAAGAACCTCGTCCGTTGTGACCGTGCAGCGACGATTTCGAGCGGAATTCCAGAAGGCAGCACCTGTTTTCAACAGTATCAAGAAGTGGTTATGTTAAATTCCGGGACGAAGGCAGGGGCTTCGCTGGTAAGCTTATCTAACACGATTCACAGTTTCTTCGCTTGGTCCTGGACGTCCCTGCCGAGAAGCTGTCAGCTGCTTAGGGCGAGTTTCCATTGCATTCTTCCTTTAGCTTTGATGATGTCATTCAGTGAGCTGCTTGTGTTCTTATCTTCGACGGGTTTGGCCGAAGGTCAACAAATGTGAGGGCGGGATTCGACCTTTTTTATGTTTTATCATCATGTGCTCATACAGAAAGCTCAGAAGATGGTAAATGTCAGTGGTTCTCAACTTGTGTTCCATGGATCGCAAAGGTGACCATGGAAAAAAATTTTGGAGGCCCACGGAGCAGCAAACTAACTAGTTCGATTAAATAAGCTGCAAAGGTTCAAAATCAGGGTCCGGCGTCACTGAATTCAGGACAGCCCCATATATGCTCCCGCCGCATGCCTCTGCATCCATTCAAGAGTATGTTTGCCAACAGTTCCTGTCAAGTGTTGGTTGTTTACGACGCGTTTTCTACCACAGAGTTCAGATTTCCTGCCAGCGCCCTTAATTTGCCCTAGCTCTAGCAATCCCCTCATAGCTACATTGTTCTTCCATTCCCGCTCTTCATTTTTCCCTAAGTCTTTCCAATAAGGCTTTAGCAATGTTCCTCCTTGTCCATTCTCAGCCTGGCTTTTATTTCATCTGTTTGTCACATCATTGCCATGTACCCCTGCATACACTGAACACTAATGCCACGTTAGGCTCATCACAGCTGACTGGCTTAGCAGATGAAGCCATTCTTTTCCAAGCAATTTCTTCTCAATTTTACAAAATACACTCATAAACAAATAAACCAATTTCTAATCTGGTTTCTGTTTATTGCTTTTTTTTTCTTCTTTAAATGAGAGGTACACAGACTTTAGGTTAAAATTGTGAAAGAAATACAGTCAGTTTTTAGATTAAGTTGGGAAAGAAATACAATCAGTCGTTGAGTTAACTTGGGAAAGAAATACAATTAGTTTTTAGGTTAAGTTTGGGAAAGAAATACAATCAGTCGTTGAGTTAACTTGGGAAAGAAATACAATCAGTCGTTGAGTTAACTTGGGAAAGAAATACAATCAGTCGTTGAGTTAACTTGGGAAAGAAATACAATCAGTTTTTTATGTTAACTTGGGAAAGAAATACAATCAGTCGTTGAGTTAACTTGGGAAAGAAATACAATCAGTTTTTTATGTTAAGTTTAGAAAAGAAATACACTCAGCTTTTTTATGTTAAATTTAGAACAGAAATACACTCAGTTTTTTTATGTTAAGTGACCTTTCCCACAACCGACTTAAATGCCCGTCTTTCAGAGCTTAAACCACGGTCTGCCTGTAAGGGAACGTAAGTTTGTGGGTTGTTTTTTTTTAGGTTGCTAGGTCAACAACAACAAAAGAAAAAAAAAGCGACTACATGGAAAGAAGAAGTTGAAAGTAACCCACCCAGAGTCTTAAAGTCTGTAATTTTAAAAACATGCTGTAAGAACTGGGGGGGGGGGGGGTTGGACGACCTGGGGGAAAGCGTCTGGCAGCGCGTGCCGTTCCGCGAAGCACAGCGCGGGGAAGTGGCTGGCTGTTACTGGGTTTAATGACCTGGGGAGGGCCTCGCCAATCGTTTCTGCCAGGCGCGCTTGTGTTCGTGTGCTGTGCGTGGAAGGTGCTGTTAAGAACTTCTTTCTCTCCCTCCCTCACACAGTGAAGGCAATGGTGATAAAGACAGCCCTGCTTTCCTCATTGTTGGGGGGTGGGGGGAAGGGGGCCGCGGCGTAGACGCAACGAGATGGGCCCCCCCCCCCTCTACTTCAGGCTGTTGTGCCATTTGTCTCACGTTGATCAATTTACCTTGTCAGCAAAACGGTAAAGAGGCGTGCCCGTATCTTACCTTAACTTCCACGTTTTTTTTTTTTTAAACTCCTCCCGTAACTGTAACCTGGCTCATCGTTTTCTGAGTTAAAAATAAGGGACACACTCACACAAGAGAGAAACAGAGGGGAGGGTGGGGTGGGGTGAGTCGTTTAAAAGTTAAATTTTAACTCAGAATTATATAATCACTAGACTTACAACTTACAAATGTACCAATCAAGCCAAGCTCCACTTCTCTCTCTCTCTTACAGCAACACTGTAAGATAATTAATAATACAATGGATATTTCTGAACATTCAGTCATCTGCTTGTCCCTTGCGGAACTTTGCCTTCCTAACAGCACTCCTGTATGCCTCTCGGTTGTGAGCAAGATGCCCCTGCTGCCGATGCATCCATTTGCAGATCATCAACGATGTCTTGCAGCCATCTTCGCCTTGGTCTTCCTCTTCATATATGAACATATGTTTCTGAACATACGGTGGTCAAAGATGGGAATACGGGACAATATTGGACACGGTGTTTCTTTTTTTTTTAAAATGAGGGACATTTAGGCTCCCCGGCCGAAGTTATACCATTCCCCGGGACAAATCTTTTAAAATACGAGACTGTCCCGTTTAATACTGGATGGTTGGTCCATTTTTCCATTATGTATATTTATCTTGTTTCTTTTGTCCCTGTGAGGCTGACTGTCTGTCACGGCTTCTTTTATTTCGTTTCAGACGTACAAATTACGCGATGGCTCCCCAATGGGGAATGGGGGCCCAGATGTTAAGAGGGCCCGAGACCATGAGTTGTAGTATCGTAATTGATAAATCTGCCCAAAGAAGAGCAAGGGGAACAAAGTTATTTTATAATCATCGCAAAAATAAACTACAAAACAAGGAAAAATAATGAATTACATACATAAAAATTTACACGTGTGAATGGGGGCCTCTTGGATAGTAACTGATCATGGGGCCCCACCTGGCTCTTGTCTGTACGGCAAAGTTGTGACTATGGGGAAAGACTGAATTTTGGTAAAGATGGCCGAAAGTGTATGGACAGTCTTCAAAGAGAGAGAGAGAGAGTTTGTGTGGTGTGTGTGTTTGAATGGAGATGGAGGGAAGGGGAGACAGGAGAGGAAGAGAGACAGAGAAGAAGAGAGAAAGTGAGGATGAGAAAGAGCGAGCGTGAGAGAAAGAGAGATGAGGGAGAGAGGAAATGAGAGAGAGAGACGAAGCGAGATAGGGTCTTGACCAGCAATGATTCACCAATCCCCAGACCAGTATGTCCGCTATGGGTTATTCGTTATTATCATCATCATCATCATCATCATCATCGCCTTTCACTGCCTTGACAGCATAGGCCACGGATAAAGGCTCTCCAGTCATCCCAGTTCTTGGAATTATTCTCTACCTCCTTCCATGTGTATCCCTTGTCTCTGAGCTCTGTCATAATTTCTCTTCTCCAAGTAAGTCTAGGTCTTCCTCGTTTTCTATTTCCTTGAGGATTCCATGTCAGTGCCTATCTTTCTATGCTAGTGCCAGGTTTTTTTATCAGTGTGTGGCCAATCCAATTCCATTTCCTAGACAGCTACGGCTTGCTTGATTTCCAAAACCGGACACAGTTTTTCTCTCCCTTGAGATAACTTCTATCGTTTCCAGTGTCGGGAAAAATTCCGCTAGGTTTCCGTGTACCACCATTTCCATGTCCTTTACAATGATATCAACAATGCTGATATTGTGTAAGGAATGATGTGCTCTGAATGTCAGAGCACATCTTCGAGACGATCTCATTTAGCGATAAATGAGCACTGTTGTCATATCCGCGGCTCTTGTCGGAGTATCCATAATGAAACTGTAACTGTCCACACGGGAGAACAATTTATTCACGATAACCTCCCTTAGATGGCTTCATGCTAAAAATCTTGTCTTGTCACTTTCAGCGTTTGATAAGGCGAAAAGTTTTATAGGGGTCTGCAGTATCCTTCATTTAAAGGGGGGATGGCTCTTCCCTCCGAGACGATGTCTGATTTGGCAGGCCAGCGACCCACAGCTGACCAAGACCCTGTCCCACCCCACCTTTTGGGTATTCCTGGTAGCAGACCTAACCAGGCAACGAGGCAGGGAATACATAGTCCTTCCATGGTGGTGGAGTCTGCTACAGAAGTACTGCACATCCTCTTGCTTTTTTTTAGCTCAGTTCAGAGACTGATAAAAAAAAAATAACCGCTGTAACCCACTTCTAGTCCGATACGATGATGTTCATCAACACCTTCACTGCTAAGAACACCAGCAGGCAATTTCAGGGAGCTAGGGTAAAAACAAGGTAAAAAGAAAGGGGTAAAATCTCTGTTTCCATCCCATTAAGGCATATTAGGGGACACTCTCTGACACCATATCCCCCAATATAATGTTATGAAAACGGGACCTTTACCTTACCTATATATGCAACCGGTTATCTAGAACGTCACCGATGATGATGACGATGATGATATATGGTCCCTTGTAACCAACACTCTCATTCTGTCTGGCCACGTCCGATCATGGCAGAGAAACCTCCTCACCCCCACCAACACTTTCACCCCCCCCCCCCCCCGCAATCTCAAAGCCCGGCATGCTTACGCCTGGAAACTACCACACACAAAAAAGTATAAGCCACCAGGTGTAAGCGTAGCCCCAGGTTTTTAGATTAAGCCAGGCAGCGAGAGTATTCCAGACTCCAGTACGTACATGACTTGGCTGATGCTGGTGATAAGTTTTACCTTTTGGCTTGGAGAAGTGGGTGTGCTGTTTGAACTGAAACTCTGGGACATCACATTTGTACATGGAAAAGTCACTCACATCAGCCAAAGACGAATCTGTACTTGTTCTATCTCTCTGCAAAACTGCGAGTTCTTTGCAGCCGATGCTGTGGAAGTGTTGAGGCACAACATCGTATCGGCGTGGGAGCGGGTTATGGTAGCTGTTTTTTTTTTTCAGTCCCGGAGTACAGCTAAAAAGCAGGGGGGTGTGCAATACTTCTTTAGCAGACTCCTCCACCGTGGAGACGCAGGCGATTCCTGCTCCGTTAGCCAGGATAGGTCTGTTACTGAGTGTACCAAATGAGAGTGGGACATGGTCTTGATCAGCTATGGGTTAATGATTGCCTAATCGGACAGCGAACACAGAGAAATCGCCAGGAAAGAGGAATAAAAATATATGTAAAGAACTAGCACTTGAAGGACAAATTGCTGCAGAACACACTAGCGAGATTTAAAAAGATAAAAATGTTATGGCATTTGCATGAAGTTCATCTCCTAGTTCTTTAGTCGCCCCCTGTCTGTATAAGCTTCTTATATTCCATGTCCAAATCTCGTTATATTTTTGACGTTCCAATCTCGTAATCCATTTTCATCCGCCCAATTTCGAGGCTTCTCAATCTGTTCCATAACACTAATCTTTTTTTTTTTTAACAGAGATGGAGTCGTTGGCCCCATGCTCCAACCTACTACCTGGAGGACTCATCATCATCATCAGGTGCGTGCCGACTGGCGTTGGCTATTATGCTTCTCCAGGGTACACGATCCTTCATGCAGGCCATCAGCTCAGTTGGTGATCTCCTCTCACACCATCCCGTCAGACTGTCCAGTACCATTTCTCTTGGTCTTCCTCTTGATCTTCTTCCTTCTATTTTTCCTGTTGTTATAATATTTTCAATGCCCCCTCTTCTCATTGCATGTCCTATGAAAGTACATTGTCTCTCTCTTATTTTTTTTTACAAGATTTTTTTTTCTCTCCAGCTCTTCGCATACATTCTTCATTAGTTACTTTTGCTGTCCAGGGGATTCGCAACATTCTTCTAATAAACCACATTTCTGCTGCTCTCTTTTGTGCAGACTTGCCTATTGTCCATGATTCACTTCCATATAACAAGATAGGTTCAATATAGCATTTTAGGACTCGTTTTCTAACATTTATTGATAAGGTTGTGTTGGATATGTTTCTCATTCTCTTAAATGCAGTCTTTGCTTGGCCTATTCTGTTCCTAATTTCTGTTCTGCATTTCCCATCTGAAGTTATTACTGCTCCAAGGTATTTGAATTTCTGCACCTGCTTTAGAATAGTTCCATTTAATTTTATACTGCATGCTGGTGGATTCTGTTTCTTAGATATAACCATAGTCTCTGTCATTTTGATGTTCAAAGTAAGGCCTTTCTGGTCAATTTCTTTGGCGACTTTATCCAAGAGATTTTGCACGTCTTGTTGGTTCTCAGCTATCAGTACTGTGTCGTCAGCATACCGAAGGTTGTTAATATTGTATCCTCCAATTTTTATGCCTGGTTCTGTTATGATCGTTCTTAGAATATTCTCGCTGTACAGAGAAAAAAGGTCTGGAGATAGTACACATCCTTGTCGCACCCCTTGTTTTATAGGGTGATATTTTCCAGTTCTATTTTCAGCTCGAACTGCTGCTTCTTGCTGCCAGTATAGATGTTTTACAATCCTCAGGTATTTGCCGTCTATACTGATGTCTTCAAGCATTTTAATAATTTCATTATGTTTCACCCTGTCGAATGCCTTGGTGTAATCAATGAAGCATAAGTTGAGATCTTTCTGTACTTCTAAAGCTCTTTCTGTTAGTGTTCGTAAAGCATAAATGGCATTGTGTGTTCCCTTTCCTTCAACAAATCCAAACTGTTCATCTGCTATTTCCATTTTTATCTTTTTCCTTGTTCTTCTCATAATGATTCTCAGAAGTAGCTTCGTTATGTGACATGAGAGGCTGATAGTCCGGTGGTCATCACATTCCTTTGCACCTGGTTTCTTTGGTAGTGCTATAAACGTGGATTTAAACAAGTCACTGAGAATGTAACCAATGTTGTGCTAGAGCACCTAATGACAACAGGGAAGATCGAAGGTAGAAGAGGCAGAGGTAGACAGAGAGAAAAGATGTTTGATGGTTTGACATCCAGGCACGGGAAATGCTCAGTGACAAGCCTGTTGAGATGCACAAGGCATCGAGGGTTATGGAAGGACATGATATCCTAGGCTTGTCGGTAGGGAACTAGAGAGAGAGAGGACCCTTCTCTTGTCAGGCTGGAAAGGAGATCTACGGCCCCGCAAAAAAAAAGTTGAGAACCACTGCCGTGGACCCCAGCTGTTGAAAGCCGAGTAGCTAAGACGCGTGTCAATTTCATCCGTATACAAGAAAGACTACGGCAGTCTGAAACTACGTAAGACAAGGCAAGGGGGGAAAAAGACCACACGGGATTCAATATCACCACGAAGCCTGGGAAGGTAAAAGGCTATGGTAAGACTGGTCACAGCTGAATGTTTCTGGTAAGGAAGGCCACCAGGAGATTTACACTAAGGAGAACGATTGGCGGGACATGCAAAGAGGTGCATGGAGACTCCAACATCAGGGTTCTTGCGTAACCCACACATTTACCACGCTTGAACAAGCAACCCCCCCTCCCCCAAAGCGGGAACTATCAGAGCGGAACAAAATGAGAGGACAAAGATTTGGATAGGTGATAATGTTCTACTGGATGAGCAATTTTTTTTTGTATAAATAGGAAACTACGAGGTTTTGGTACGGTAAAGTAAGAGAACACAGTTTTGTAGGATTAGACCTGGAAAAAAATCGTAGACAAAGCACTTTAGTGAGACGTGAGAGAAAGAAAAATCACAAGAGAATTACCTGGGATTCGAACGCGGACTCCGGTAGGACGAGCAGCCGTCTAGCCACGAGAGAACAGCGTACTATCGACACATTCCCTTCCAATCAAGTGCAACTTTGTACAGGAAAGAACTTGGTAGATGAAAATGGTGCTTCATCAAACGAATGTGTTGATCTTTGATATGTTTTTTTTTAACAGAAGAATAGAGTTGGCAAACAAACAAACAAACAAAACCTTCAGCAGAATGAGGAGGATCCTTACATCCAAACAAATATCAATGCACATGCGACTACGTATCGTAAAATTCTACATATACTCGGTGTTCCTTTATGGTGTAGAAACTAGAAACTTGAATAAGACAACAGAAAAGAAAACTGAGACTCCTGAAATCTGGATATACAGAAGAATAGGGGGTATCCCATAGACAGAAAAGAAAACAAACAAAGAAGTTCTAAACCAGCCAGAAGTGAAAAGAGAAATACTGAAAATCGTAAAAACTAGACAGCTAAGATATTCTGGGCATGTTAAGAGGCATAATACTATACTGAGGGCAAGATCGAAAGGAAAAGGACGACAGTGACGTAGACGTGTACACAACATCAAGAGAACAGACAGGGACCAGCCTGGCCGAGTGTTCTAAGAGGACAGGAAACAGAGCAGAGTGAAGATTCACTGCAGCCAACCTTCCGCAGGGAGATGGCACAAGATGATGATCAAATTGTATAAGACAACAAATAATTCGGAAACAAATATTTTTTTTTAAAAAAAAAAGCTAACAACAGACATTACAAATATAAAATTATACAAATATCGCAGATTACTATAACTATCTTATCGACATTTTGAAAAAAAATCTACAAGAACAATATGTTCTCCATTTTCACTTCATTTAATTGAAAATGAATGATTTTGACAGAAGAATAAAAAGAAGGAAGAACTTCCCTTGTTGGGTTATTGTGTTGAAATCCAACTCTTTTGTGATGTTTTTATCTGTTACCTTTTCTTGTCTCTTGAATAAGAGAAAAACTTGTTCATGTTATGCGTCAAACTTATAATTCTGAAGCCAAGCTTCGGCCCTGCTTGTGCAAACATAACATTAAGAATGGAGTAACTTGTTATCACGGCTAAAGCCGATAAAAAGTTAATCACCACATTTCTTTTATTTACATTAACCAGGGCGCCATTTTGCGTGAAAATCACCTTTAACGGCGGAAAAACACACCCTCCTTTCTGGGCTAGCGTTTGTTAACACGCTAAAGTTCATGCAGTGGCTGGAACTCGCGATCGATTCTTTGTGTCCCAAAAATAGCGAGGAGCCGTATCGATTTCTTTCTCCTCCGTTGCTGAGTGAAGGGAGAAACAGGTCTTGTAATGGCCAACGGCGGTGGTGTGTGTAGCTAAAGGGTGTACTAGTCGATAACAGTAAACTCGAGCCATGGGTTTGCAAGGAGAATCTAATATTTGTAAAGATCTTAAGGTGTGGTGGATATTTCCAGGAAATGTAGGCAGAGGTGTATGGTAAAAGTAGACAGAGATGTGTGGTAAAAGTAGACAGAGATGTGTGGTAAAAGTAGACAGAGATGTGTGGTAAAAGTAGACAGAGATGTGTGGTAAAAGTAGACAGAGATGTGTGGTAAAAGTAGACAGAGATGTGTGGTAAAAGTAGACAGAGATGTGTGGTACACTTTTACAAAACGAGGGTGACAAATTTTTTAAAAAAAGAAAAAGATGAGCATGTGTAAATGAAGAACATACAACAATCCAATATTTGGGCAAAAAAGCCTCTGCCAGGGATCATATGGATATTTGGTGGAGTGGCCTCTAGATATATACTGAATAAACAGCCGTGGACCAACCAGGCGATAGTGACTGAGAGGAAGGGAGTAGACAGCGTGGGACTGTTAACTTTATAAATTACAGTACCTCATAACTCAGTGATATGACCATCGACGAGTAAGAGGCATCTTAACGTCCCCCCCCCCCCCTACTGCCTTGTGGGGTAACCAAAGTCTATCGGAGTCCACCGTAAATAATCCGACAGAAAGCAACGGAAAACCATTAGATCATAGAATAATCATGCTTAAGACACAAATCTCGAAATGTCCCAAAGACCAAGATCTGTGAAGGAGTGCGATCGCCCACGCCGCCAGACATGGCACTTGATGATGATGATGATGGATCATATTTTAAAAAAAAAAACCAGTGCATCGGACACAACAGAAAAAAAGAGTAAAACACTCAGCTCTTGTGTCAATCAATCAGTCAGTCAATCATTTGCACGTCCCTTGGGGAACTTTGCCTCACTAACAGCTCTCCTGTAGGCCTCTCGGTTGTAAGCAAGTTGATGCATCCATTCGCAGATCATCAACGATGTCTTACAGCCATCTTTGCCTTGGTCTTCCTTTCTTTTTCCCATTATGTACCCTTTCATGACTGTCTTCTCTAAATTGTCATGTTTAATGTGCCCAAAATATTTCAGTTTTCTCTGTTTAATCCTCTTTACTAGTCAGCCTTCTTCAATATTAAGTTCTTGTAGTATGGATATATTTGTTCCTCTTTTGTGTCCATGATATTTGAAGAACACTTCTGTAGCATTTACATTCAAAGACATTTATGTGTCTATTGTGTATCTTCCTCATAATAAAGACATGGCACGAAACTGAACCAGTACAACTTGGCTGCTAGTTTTACCGCAGCCGTCATTTCTGTGATATCTTCAATAGAAATCTGCGCTTCTGGAAAGCGTTAAATCTATTTCTGATCTTTGTAAACAGAAGATCCCACACCAGCAGGTGCTGTGCGTGCGTCATTTTCCCAGACAGATGTGTCAGGAGCTGACATAGTTTCTCCCAAGGTGGTGGAGGCCGTTAAAGAAGTATTGCATACCCCCGCCTCAACATACATATATTTTTTTTCTTAGAGACAGCCAGGGACTGGAAAAAAAACTGCCATCATAATGTTCCCAATCCAACATAATGTTCAATATCTTCACTGCATCGACTGCAAAGAACACCAGTTCGCGGTTCATTGGGGACAGAAGAAGAAGTTGTGGTACTGATTTGATATAAAAAGTAGTTGTGGTACCGACTTTGTATAAGAAGAAAAAGGTATGGTACTGACTTTGTATAAGAAGAAAAAGGTATGGTACTGACTTTGTATAAGAAGAAGAAGGTATAGTACTGACTTTATATAAGAAGAAAAAGGTATGGTACTGACTTTGTATAAGAAGAAGAAGGTATAGTACTGGATGGTTCTGTATGGCTCTATAGTAGAAAGAGAACATAAATTCATCTGCAGAAGAAAAGAACAGTGAAATAGTTACGAAACACAACCCTCCCTCCCGCCCAACATTTATGCCAAAAAGAAAACGACTATTATCAAGTCAGTGCCAACTATCGGGCCCCTCCCCCTCCTAAATATCTTTCACTGTCTCTGGGGGTGGGGGGGGGGGAGAAAGGGGTTCAATCTCCGCATTATCAACTCAGTAGCTACCTAGTGCCAATCCTACTCCAGTTTGGTGACAAAGACCTTATCGACAGGCCCCTCCCCCCCCCCCACCTCCTAGAGCTCAGGTGTCGGCGAGTCACCCCTGGGTCACGACCGCCTGCCGTGTAGTAGTGTGTGTGTGTGTGTAGGTGCGTGCGTGCGCGCGCGCATCACTACCGTCTGTACACCTAGGCCGGTCTAAACAAAGGCTCCCAGGCATCAGTAAAGCCCACTAACCATCTGCTGTGCTATTTCCACCCCCCTCGTGTTGCCCTGTCTTTGTGTCCTCCCTTCCCTCCCCCCACCCCTCACCTGGCGGCAGACACTGGGGGGGGGGGGGGGGGGGTGTTGGTTTGACATTTCTGTGACATGTTGGACAACAAAGTCGTTATATCCTTGGTCTTCCCACCCACCCACCCCCCCCCCGTATCAAATATATCCATGACACAGGTGAGGCGAACGTGGACGTAAACCATCACAAGTGGAAAAACTGGTCACGATAATATGGCGATTTATATCTCTTCTCACCCCCCCCCCTTCCTAAAAATGTCCTACAAGGAAATATTTCTCAATATTATGTGTAACATCGGACAAGGAACCAAACTTTGTGATTCTATAGATTTTGTTGTTGTTGTTGTGGGCCGAAGACTGTCCGATTAGGCAATCAACGACCCACAGCCGATATTGCTAGCGTCAGGGTCTGCGAACCGTAGATGACACAGACCCCTGTCCCACCTCTCCGCTGCTAACACGTTAAAGAGGCAGGGATCGCCATAGTCCCCATGGTGGTGGAGTCTGCTAAAGAAGCATTGCACACCCCACCCCCCACTTGCTTTTTAGCTGTACTCCGGGACTGAAAAAGTAGCTGCCATAACCCGCTCCCACGCCGATACGATGCTGTAGCCCAACACCTCCACAGCATCGGCTGCAAAAGAACACCAGCTCGCTGTTACAAGGAGATAGGACGAGACATGACAAAGATGTATATATGACCAGTCACTTGGAGCACAAAGACGCTGTCAGATTTTGCAGTCAGCAATCCATTACCTGACATACTATAGAGTCAGAGCTGGCGAAATACAACTGACCAAGACCCTGTCCCATCTATCCGCCGAAACCCCCCAGTAAAAGACTTAGCTCGGTCAACGAGGCCAGAATCGCCGAAAGTCCCCAGGGCGGTGGATCCTGCTAAAGAAGTACTGCATGCTCTTTGCTTTTTTTTAAGCACCACGCAGGGGTCTGGGAAAAAAAACTGCCATAACCCGCTCCCTGTCCGATACAATGCTTTGCCTCAACATCTCCGTCGTATCTGCTGTAGAAGAACAAACAAGCTCACAAGTCCAGGCAGACAAAAGAATAAGATGAACGCGTCCGCTTACTTGCCATTATAAAAAAATATACTATGACACTTTGGAGCTGATGACTACCAGACCACCATGTTTCTACATTCTACTGCCTCCCCCCTGCCTCTTTATTTTTTCCAACCAACACACACACACACAGACACAAACGACACAGCGCCAAAGACGACTTGCCCGGGACCCTCAACAAAGATCGATCGATTTCCATGACTAAACAAAAGGTCCTTTTCTAAATCCCACACTTGACAAGAAGGCGCCCTCACCTTTGGTGCGACCTGCCACCAGGGACATGTTGCTAAACACACACACACGCGCGCGCACACAAAGAACCAAAGATTCAGTTCTCTTATGATGTCACGATTGACAACCAGGCACCAGAAGCGAGTGAGATGACAGTTCGGGGGGGGGGGGGGGGGTCATTGCCCTGTGCCCTTATGGTGGCGAAAACATCAAGGGACCGACTTGAAAGTATCTTAGTAGTGGCAGCACCTGCGGCCACGGATGGCAGACAATGCGTCTATTCGGAACACACTTCCCACAGATGTACATGTCTTCAACTTTGGTGGATGGGCTGGTGAGTTTGTTTAGTTTGTTTTTTTTTTTGGGGGGGGGGGGGCAGGGGCGGTGAAAAAAGAAGGAAAAAGAGAACCAGACATCATGGAGATATGGTATAGTTTAATGTTGCGTACTAAAATCTAGAAAAAAAAATAATAAAATGGTTCATATTGCTTAGACACGCCATGACAAGACAAGAAGTCACAGAACGTGGCAACCAGTCTGACTGTGGAACGCTGCCTCCCTTTAAAATCTTATTTTTGTAGTTCCGTCTGTTCCTCTCTACAGCTTATTTAGTTGATTCTCTCTCTCTCTCTCTCTCCTTTTTTTTTTTTTTTTTGAAGAGCGATAGATATCCTTTTAATTTCCCTCATTGTATTCCCATTATTAGTTAGTAGTGATCTAAGATATTCAAAACTCTCCACTTCTTCTAATTTTTCCTCACTGACACATATTCCAGCTGCCTTATTTGTTTTGTCAGTTGTCATCAATTTAGTTTTCTTCGCATTGTGATAGAGGTTTTGTTCTTCATTATTCTTACGTACTGACATAATTACTCTGGTATTTCATAACCACCAATTTTTATATCATCATAATATTCTTTGTCTACATCTTCTCTAACATTCCTCATTATATTTTCAGTATACAAGTTAAATAAGTAAAGCGACAGTATGCACCCACATTGTTTTATGTGAAACCAAATTGTTTCACCATTTATTCTTACAGCTGCCTGTTGGCCTAGATCATCATCATCATCATGTGCCGTGCCGACTGGCGTTGGCTATTATGCTTCTCCAGAGTACACGATCCTTCATGCAGGCCATCAGCTCATTTGGTGATCTCTCACACCATCCTGTCAGACTGGCCTAGATACAGCAGTGATATTACTTGTGTCACATGTTTTGATAATAATAATATTATAATCTAATAATAGAATAGAATACTAGAAGGAAAGTCATGCAAAGCGAGAGGTGATACTGTGGGTTTCTTGGTTTGTTTATAGAAGGTAGTTTGCCATTGCTTTCCTTCAGGGAAATGACTGTACTAGTCAGAGATCGTGGTCATTGTCCCTACATTGAGATCATCTGCCTACACAGAATGTTGACCATAACCAGCATTATCTGTCGGCGGCTCTCCCATTCCATACACCACTTAATATTGAAGAAGGTTGGCTAGGAAAGAGAATTAGACAGATAAAAATATTTTGGACACATTAAACGTCATGAGAATTTAGAGAAGACCGTATTGGAAGTGTAAATAATAGGAAAAAGAAATAGAGGAAGACCAAGGCGAAGATGGCTGCAAGACATCGTTGATGATCTGAAAATGCGGGGCATCTTCCTTACAACCTAGAGGCCTACAGGAGTGCTGTTAGGGAGGCGAAGTTCTCCAAGGGACATGCAAATGACTGACTGATACTATGGGAGGGGGCTGTCAGTGAGATATGCGATTATTGTTAAGGTAGAGGGGCTGTAATCTGATGCTGTGAGGAGGTTTTGAACTATGTGTTACAAGTGATAAAACGATCATAAAATAACATTAAAAATGATGAAACGGAATACGTTTGCCCGGATGAACTGTGAAAACAATGGACAGAACAGCTGCAGCCAACCTTCGGTGGTAGAGAGGACACGGGGTGGTGGTGATGATGATGATGATGATAAAGCGGCAACACATGTTACAAACGGCTTAGAACCACTGCCGTTCTGCTTCGCAAAACAGGGGGAAAACTAAGAGAAACGGCTTCAGCCACCACAGCTTTGGGCACACAGGAGGAGGGTACAAGAGTCTAGCGCCAATTACGAAAGATCACCACCAAAGAACGCACGTTCAGACAGCCATCTTTTCTGACCTGTGCTCTCCCGCTCTTCCTTTTACTGAAACTCCCCCCGCGCACCGCCTCATATCTTTCCAAAACACAGGCAAACACAAAGATAATCCGATTTCCGCTTGGCGCTCACCAGTGGGGTATGCCCCGCTCAAATCTGCAACACCTGTTTATTTCCGACCCTTAGATCAACCTGGTCGGGGAAGTCAAATGTGAAATCAACGCGCGTAGGGAGTAATAAAGAAACATATTCCAACTGCGAGGTTTCGTTTCCTTCCTTTTAGCGTTTATGGAGGGGAATGTTTTCTTTCTCACTGACTGGCGGATCTTGTATGCCAACGTGCACGTTTAGCAAAAAAACTCACGCCGAACACGGAAGGAACTTCTCCTTTCTTTCCCCCCTCTCTGTTTTGTTGTTGTTAGTTCGTTAATTTGTTTCGGATTGTGATATGGAAGGTTTCACTTTGCGAAAGTTATTTCTCCATCTGTCCTTTATAGAAATCATCAGAATATCCATATTCGTTAGTTACGTTGACTCAAGTGTGAAAAAAATCAATCAATCAATTAATCAACCTACCTAGATGCTTTTCATCTCTGTCGGCCCTACTTTCTATCAAGGCAGTTAATTATCTCTCTAGGCCTCTCCTAACTTACGTATTTCTTATTGATAAGGGAGTAGGGGTGGGGAGAAGACTTTCAAAACCGCCATCCATCCTTCCATCACATGTCAAGATTATCTTTATATTGATGCTCGCTGTCAACTTTAATTAAATAACATTTCCGATGACCTGCTGGCAGTTGTCCTGGTGTTGCCTGTTATAGATGATACATATTTCCAAATGCTGAGGACATACTGTAGAGATTATTCAAACAATGCAAAAAGTGTAGAGATTTTTCAAAGATTTTATTGGAATACTCTATTCCCAAATACATTCATACTACAAGAACTTGAAGAAGGCTGGCTAGTAAAGAGGATTAAAGAGAGAAAACTTAAATATTTTGGACACATTAAACGTCATGATAATCTAGAGAAGACCGTCTTGGAAGGGTACATAATGGGAAAAAGAAAGAGAGGAAGACCAAGGTGAAAATGGCTGCAAGACTTCGTTGATATGCATTAGTAGCTGCAGGCCATCTTGCTCACAACCGAGAGGCCTACAGGAGAGCTGTTAGGGAGGCAAAGTTCCGCAAGGGACATGCAAATGACTGAAATGGCTCTATTCCCGCGACAACTTTGCAACGATTCTTGGAATTTTAGAATTTCTGGAAAACAGCGGGAAAAGTGTGGAAAACTTGCGACATCGAAAGTCTAAGACAAAGTGGGAAAGCCGCTGCATGATCTGCTGAAGAAATAAGAAGGGATGCGGAGTGAGAAAGAATGGGAATGATAGAAAGACGGCCCAGGATATTCTGAAAACTAGACATTGCCTCAGCCATCACTGTCATCGATCACACCACCACTAGGAATCATCATCATTATCATCATCATCATCTACTTCTTTTATCTCCATGGAGACATTCCTTGCACCTGACGTGGGTGAAAGTGCTGAAGCACAGCATCGAGTCGGATTGGGAGCAGGTCATGGCGGCTATTTCTTTTTTTGTTTTCTAGTCCCTGTGTGGAATTTTTTTTTAAAAAAGCCCCAAAACAGGAAGTGTGCAGTACTTCTGTAGCAGATTCCGCCACCATGGGGGGTGGGGGGCTAGGGCGATCCCTGAGACGCAGAGAACCACCGTAGTAGCTGCGTCCTACCGGTTTCTTTTATATTAGCTTCAGGGAGAGAATGAATGAATGAACGAACGAATGAACGAACGAATGAATGAATGACTTTTATTTTCGACGGGTGAAGAGCTTGACACGCAGGCCCGACTGTCATTCTTCCCTTCATCACTCCATCTTTCATTCTTACCACACATTCGATTTAATACACGTATACAAAGTAAATAAGAGAGGGGAAGGGGGGGGGGGGAAGAGGGAGAGAGGAGAGACAGGGATAGAGAGGAAGGGATAGAGAGGGAGATAATTAGGGAGAGAGAGTGAGGGGGACAGAGAGGAATGGATATAGATAGTTAGAGAAGGAGGGAGGGATAGAAAGGGAGATAGTTCGGGAGAGCAAGGGGGGATATAGTTAGAGGAAGAGAGGGAGTGGGAGACAGTTAGGGAGAAAGAGGGAGGGAGAGAGTTAGGGAGGGATAGAGAGGGAGAGACAAAGAGCGAGGGAGAAAGACAAGGGAAAATGTTGCCCAGGGACCCAATTACTCAAATGTTGTCAGTGTAACTCTGCGGGAGTTTTAAAAACAAAACAAAAAAAAAGGCCAGTGTAGGTAAGGACCCTCAATCTATTTCTTTTGCCCGGGATTTAAAACGCTGCTAAGACGACCTTGGGGGAGGGAGACTGGCGGGATGCTTCTACACCTGTCGTGTAAGTAGCCTTCTGTTCCGTTTTACACTATCTGGAAAGGGGGGGGGGGGGGTGAAGTCACAAAGCTGCTCTTGTCTTCCATTGTTCACCCATTTAATCCCATAAACAGACAAGGACCAGATGGCCGAGTTCAAATGCCACAGGAAAAACTAAAAATATATATAAAAAAAGAAGAGCGTCCCTCAAGCGAGCCTGGGCTTTGTTGCAAAATCTCTAACGTTGAACGGGCGATAGGCTTCTGGGCCGTTGTCCCTTTATCACCCATTTGTTCGCTACCTAGCCCCCCCCCCCCCCGGGCGAGGGTGCTGGTAGTCAATGGCGATCATACTTCGCCACAGGTCTGATGCTTTTTCATCGGCTCTGTCAGCCCGACTTTCTGTTAAGCCGATGTGTTAGATAGTTCACGATCTCTCCTGGCCTCCCCTGACTTATCATATTTCCTATTGATAACGTGGGGAAGTTAGATATCCATGTTACAAGAACTTAATATTGAAGAAGGCTGGCTAGTAAAGAGAATTAAACAAAGAAAACTTAAATATTTTGGACATATTAAATCTACAGAAGACCGTCTTGGAAGGGTACATAATGGGTGAAAAAGAAAGAGATGAAGACCAAGGCGAAGATGGCCGCAAGACATCGTTGATGATCTGCAAATGGATGCATCAGCAGCAGGGCATCTTGCTCACAACCGAGAGGCCTACAGGAGTGCTGTTAGGGAGGCAAAGTTCCGCAAGGGACATGCAATTGAATGAATGAATGAAGGTGAGGTAGGGCTTTCAAAACCGCCATCCATCCTACCATTACACATTAAGATTATCTTGGTATTGATGTTCGCTGCCAACTTTAATTAAATCACATTTCCAATTAGCTGATGTTATGTAATCCTTGCTTTTTTTTAATCTGCTCAAGCCAGATTATAAGAAACCAGATTTATCTTGTCTCCATTCATCTTTATCAGGGCCATTTTTTTTGGTCTTCGTTTTGCAATTATAGGGCTTAGCCTTTCAAACGTTGTGCCCCGGCACTGTGGTGTGCCACGAGAGATATAAAGGTACGCCGTCAAATAAAATGTATCTGTACAAACTACAGAGTATTTTTGCTTATCTGTATGATAAATACCCGTCCATTAAAACATATTATATAACCTATTCATGGCCCTTTACACATTAAACAGATTACATAACCCATACATAGCCCTTTACACATTAAACAGACTACATAACTCATACATAGTCCTTTACACATTAAACAGGTACATACCCATACATACCCTTATATACAGATTATATAATCCATACAAAGCCATTTATAAATTAAACAGATTATATAACCCACATGTGGCCTTTTACACATTAAACAGATTATATAACACATGCACAGCCCTTTACACATTAAACAGATTAAGTGATCCAAACATGACCTTCCTTACATTACACTGATTAATAACTTTAATCACCCTTTATAAATACAGATTAACACATGGCACTTTACACACTGGAAAGGAATGTGCAACAATCTATCAAGCACATCTATCATGCACTATGTAAAAAGATATGACATTCAGGCATTTGGCCAAAAGAATGGAAAAGAACTGTATTCATACTACTGCCAAAAATGGGTAACCTGAAATTATGCACAAACTACAGAACTGTTGCCCTGATTAGTCATGCCAGTAAAATTTTGTTAAAAATCATAATGGGTAGACTTCGTAAGAAAATAGAAGAAATCAATATAGTCCAAGCTGGTTTCGGGCAAGGAAGAGGCTCAAGAGATCATATATTCAATGTAAGATTAATAACAGAGAAAAGCAGAGAGTTTAATGTGAATCTATATTTATCTTTTATAGACTACTCAAAGGCATTTGATTGTGTACAACACCAGAAACTTTGGGAAATAATGAAAAAAAATGGGATTTCCAATACATTTGATACAAATAATATCACTGCTGTATCTAGACCAACAAGCAGCAGTAAGAATAAATGGTGAAACAACAACTTGGTTTGACATAAAACATGTGGTCCGTCAGGGGTGCATATTGTCGCCATACCTATTTAACTTGTATACTGAAAATATAATGAGGAATGTTAGAGAAGATGTAGATAAAGAATATTATGATGCCATAAAAATTGGAGGTTATGAAATACCAGAGATTAGATATGCTGATGACACAGTATTACTGTCCATAACACAAAAAGGAATGGAAAATCTAATTATGTCAGTCCGTAAGAACAGTGAAGAGCAAAACCTCTATCTTAATGCAAAGAAAACTAAATTGAAGAAAACTAAACTGAAATATGTATCAATGAGGAAAAATTGGAAGAAGTGGAGAGTTTTGAATAGCTTGGATCATTATTAACTAATAATGGAGATACAATGAGGGAAATTAAAAGGAGGATATATACCACTCTTCAGAAACTAAAACAACTAAAGAATCTGTGGGGAGGAACAGACAGAACTACAAAAATAAGATTTTTAAGGGCATGCGTCTTTCCCATCACAACATATGCCTGTGAGATGTGGACACTTAAAAAACAGCTGAGAAACCCATAAATGCATTTGAATGTAAATGCTACAGAAGAGTTCTTCAAATATCATGGACACAAAAAAGGAACAAATATATCCATACTGCAAGAACTTAATATTGAAGAACGCTGTCTAGTAAAGAGGATTAAATAGAGAAAACTTAAATATTTTGGACACATTAAACGTCATGATAATCTAGAGAAGACTGTCTTAGAAGGGTATATAATGTTGAAAAGAAAGAGAGAAAGACCAAGGCGAAGACGGCTGCAAGACATCATTGATGATCTGCAAATGGATGCATCAGCAGCAGGCCATCTTGCTCACAACCGAGAGGCCTACAGGAGAGCTGTTAGGGAGGCAAAGGCCATGCAAATGAATGAACTTTACACATGAAACAGACTGAGCAACTCATACGTGACTCTGTACACATTAAACAGGTTATATAACCCATACACAGCCCTTTACACGTGAAACAGATTACATGATCCAAACATGACCTTCTTTACATTACACCATTTAATAATTTTAATCACCCTTTATAAATATAGATTAATACATGGCACTTTACACATTAAACAGATTGAGCTACTTGTTCCACATTAAACAGATCGAGCTACTTGTTCCACATTAAACAGATCAAGTGACTCAGAAGTGACTCTGCACATTAAACAGATTAAGTAACATACACTTAAACAGATTAAGTAACATACACATACAGCCAATTGTGAGGATGAAGAGAAGGAAACACAAGATAAATTACCTACAGGACATGATCATAAATTTCATTTATCATATGTTCTGCAAGGGTTTGCACACACACACACACAAAATTATGAATAGCACAAATTAAGTACATGACATATTATTCTGTGCTGCTTATGCGACATGGTATATACTATAAATTACCAGTGTGACAATTTCTGCAACATACATTGCCAAATGCAACAATTTCTACAATATAAATTACCAGTGTGACAAATTCTCCAAAATAAATTACCAGTGTGACAAATTCTCCAACATAAAATTACCAGTGTGACAAATTCTCCAACATATAATGCCAGTGTGACAAATTCTCCAACATATATTACCAATGTGACAAATTCCCCATCATAAATTACCAGTGTGACAAATTCTCCAACATAAATTACCAGTGTGACAAATTCTCCAACATAAATTACCAGTGTGACAAATTCTCCAACATAAATTACCAGTGTGACAAATTCTCCAACATAAATTACCAGTGTGACACTTAACAACACAAAATACCAGCAAAAAAAAAAGCCACAATATGAGAAATTAAGAAAGAAAAACCAACAAAACAAATGATATGTTGCCATAACGTGACATTCCAGTAAAAACAAAGAAAATGTTTCGACTATATTAGTGTAGGGGTGTCTGAGTGGCAAAGTGGTTAGTGCACTGGTCTCTCATGGCGACGGTCGGGGGTCTGAATCCGGCCGGAGGCACCCCAGTCACCCAGCTGTAGAAATGGGTACCCGACTTCTTCTGGAGTTGGGGAAGGAAAGGCGGCCAGGCGTGATACTGACCATATCACCCTCTAGTGTGCTGACAGGTCAAGGAAAATATGGGCACTAACACCATATCCCTATGTGCCTCTAAGGCATGACAGGATTACCTTTACCTATATTAGTGTAAGGAAGAACAAAAAAGAATATGGTAACCCTTCATATATGTTTATAGTCTAAATTATGCAGTTTTGTCTGTTTGATCATTCAGATTTCAAAGGTTCTCAACTTGTGAGGCATTTCACCACAGGAGAAAGTGAAGAGAAGTCTTAAGAGAGGCTGGAGTTGAAATGCAAGTTACAGCAAAGATCAGAAGCAGACAATCGAGATTTATAGGGTATTTCCCAAGGAGATGAAAATTTGGAACACACTGTGGCAACTGGAAAAAACTGAGGGAAGAAGATACAGAGGAAGACACTGGATGACCTATCAGTGTGACTAGGAAGAAAGTCACCAATGGATCCTATAATCAAATCACCTCAAAAGACAGGGAATTATGGAGAGAAATAATCACCTAGGCCACACGGCATGGCACTTGACTGAATGATGGAGTCTCAGGATTTTAAGAGCAGTGGGAAGAAAAGAATTGGGACCATTGATTAACAGATTTAAAACTGTGGGAATACTGTTACAATGACTGTTACAATGTAGAAAGGCTGAGGGATTCAGACTTCTGGAATACTGTTACAATGTAGAAAGGCTGAGGGATTCAGACTGCTGGAATACTGTTACAATGTAGAAAGGCTGAGAGATTCAAACTGTTGGAATATTGTTACAATGTAGAAAGGCTGAGGGATTCAGACTGCTGGAATACTGTTACAATGTAGAAAGGCAGAGATTCAAACTGTTGGAATACTGATCTATGATGTTGAAAGACTGAGAGATTCAAACTATTGGAATATCGATCTACATTGTTGAATGGCTGTGTCTGTAAGTCTGTGTGATCTCAACCATCCCCCACCCTCATGCTCATCATCTTGTGCCACCTCCCCACAAAAGGCTGGCTTCAATGAATCTCCACTCTGCTGCATTTCTTGCCTTCATAGTGCGCTCATCCAAACTGGTTCCTGTCCATCTCTTGATGTTGTCCACCAATCTATGATGCTATGATCCTCTTGCTCTCTCTCTCTCTCTCTTTTGATCTTGTCCCTCAAGAAGGGTCTTCTCCCTCCACACTAAATACTCTCCCCCCTCCTCAGCTGATACAAGAACCCCTGGTTTTAATGTATGGTCACATGTCCCATTAAGCTGATTGGGAACACCTGGAAGAAAGCCACATGGAAGGCTGGGTTGCCACATGGAAGGCTGGGTTGAAACATCTATGACAATATGTGACACTTTAGTCAGATTGGACAAGCAGATTCTCACTGTGGGCAATGTGACTGCCAACAACCTTTGTATAATGGACAAGCAGATTCTCACTGTGGGCAATGTGACTGCCAGCAACCTTTGTATAATGGACAAGCAGATTCTCACTGTGGGCAATGTGACTGCCAACAATCTTTGTATAATGGACAAGCAGATTCTCACTGTGGGCAATGTGACTGCCAACAATCTTTGTATAATGCAATGTCCTCATCCATGAAGGTCTCCTCCTACTGACAACTGAAACGTCTTGTCTTGATAAGAACATTTATTATACAATATTCAGACCACTGATTGGTTCTTAAACTAAGGACCTCCTTATTGATCTGATAACAGTTGTGGACCCTTTAAAAAAAACAGTAATAAACAGAACCCAGGTGATGCTAAATACTGACATGGAATCCTCAGGGAAACAGAAATCAAGGAAAACCTAGAAATACTTGGAAAAGAGAAACTATGAAAGTGCTCAGAGACAAGGGATAAACATGGAAGGAAGCAGAGAATACATTCAAGAAGACCTTGTATGCCTATGTGAACCAAAGCCCAGGGTTGGTAGACTTTGAATGCCTACATGAACCAAACCCCAGAGCTGGTATACCTTGCATGCCTATGTGAACCAAAGACCAGGGTTGGTAGACTTCGACTGCCTATGTGAACCAAAGACCAGGGTTGGTGGACCTTGCATGTCTACGTGAACCAAAGCCCAGGGTTGGTAGACCTTACATGCCTACATGAACCAAAGCCCAGTGTTGGTAGACCTTACATGCCTATGTGAACCAAAGCCCAGGGTTGGTAGACCTTGCAAGCCTATATGAACCAAAGCCCTGGTTTGGTAGACCTTGCATGTCTACGTGAACCAAAGCCCAGGGTGATATTTAGACAAAGTCTAAATAAAATTAAAAGTAGCACATTTCTAACCTGATCTTACTTTTTAATTTATGTAGTAACATCCTTCCAGTTTCTTTCTGCCAAAACTTCTAATCAAAATTTATTCTGGCAGAGCACGGAAATTAATTCGGGTGCGAAAGAGTTTAAATATCTTATCTTCTTATCTTATATCCTTCCCGTGCCGTTAAACGTCACATAGGGCTCGCAAAGTAGTTCGCCAATTTTTCCTACTCTCTATAAATAATGCATTAAAATTTCAGACCTTGATTAACATGGGATCAGAAAAGTAGCTCTGAAATCAAGAACAGACTATGCCAAGCCAAACCAGATTTCAAACAAATAAGAAGCTTCTACACTGCATCTCTGTCAGTGACAATCAGTGAGTTATGTGCATGTGCCTTGCGGAACGTTGTTTCCTCTACTGTAGGCCTCTTGGTTGTGAGCAAGATGCCCTGCTGCTGATGCATCCATTTGCAGATTGTCAACGATGTCTTGCAACTATCTTCGCCTTGGTCTTCCTCTCTTTCTTTTTCCCATTATGTACCCTTCCATAACTGTCTTTTCTAAATTATCATGACGTTTAATGTGTCCAAAATAATTAGGTTTTCTCTGTTTAATCCTCTTTACTAGCCAATCTTCTTCAATATTAAGTTCTTGTAATATGAATATATTTGTTATTTTTTTATCCATGATATTTGAAGATCTCTTCTGTAGCATTTACATTCAAAGCATTTATGTGTTTCTCAGCTGTTTTGTTAAGTGTCCAGGTCTCACAAGCATATGATGCGATGGGAAAAATGCATCCCCTTAAAAATCTTATTTTTGTGGTTCTGTCTGTTCCTCTCCTTCTTTAGTTGTTTTACTTTCTGAAGAGCGATAGATGACCTCCTTTTAATTTCCCTCATTGTATCTCCATTATTAGTTATTAGTGATCCAAGATATTCAAAACTCTCCAGTTTTTTCCTCAGTGATATATATTTCAGCTGCCTTATTTGTTCCATCAGTTGTCATCAATTTAGTTTTCTTCACATTAGGATAGAGGTTTTGCTCTTCACTATTCTTACAGACTGACATAATTAGTTTTTCCATTCCTTTTTGTGTTGTGGACAGTAATATTGTGTCATTAGCACATTTAATCTCTGGTATTTCATCTCTAATTTTTATGGCATCGTAATATTCTTTGCCTACATCTCTAGCATTCCTCATTATATTTTCAGTATACAAGTTAAATAAGTAAGGCAACAATATGTACCCCTGACGGACCCCTTGTTTTAAGTCAAACCAAGTTGTTATTTCACCATTTATTCTCACTGTTGCCTGTTGGTCTAGATACGGCTGTGATATTAGTGATCAGAAAGCTCTACAGTGCTAAACTATCCTGCTCTTTGGAAGTGAGTCATGGACAATGAATAGATCAATGCAAAGATCTGTAGAGGCAACAAATATGTGGTTTCTTAGAAGAATGTTAAAGGGTACATACCATGGACAGCTAAGATGACAAACAAGGAACATAAGAAATCATTCACTGAACATATAATGAGAAGAGGAGGGCTTGAAAGCACCATAACAGGAAAGATAAATGGGAAGAGAGGCAGAGGAAGACCAAGAGAGAAAATCATGATGGCACAATTTTAAAAAGTCACCTACTCAGCTGATGGAAAATATGAAGAACCTATATCTGTAGGGAAGCATGACTGCTGACACCTACAGGCACGGCACATGATGATGATAGTTCACGAGTCCTAAATTAGTGGGTTCAGGCGCAGGATTTCTAACTCCCACCAGGTTCAATCCCAGCAGAGGGAATATTTTTCTGATTCACACCAAAAAAAAATGTCCCCAGGGTTCCCCCAGCCTCTAAGAATGGGCACCAGAGAAACCTGGGAAGGTAACTGCTGCCAGGATAGGAAATTGACCAGATGACACTGGTCTTGGAAATACGGGCACCATATCCCCAACATTCCTTAAAGGCACGGAAATGGGAATTTTACTTTTTACCACTAAAATATTTAGTAAGCTTTAAAAATTTATTTATTTATTGTAAACTGAGACAGAACTGATTCACAGAAAATCTTAATGAAGAAGGAAAGAAGGGTACAAGGAAAGAAAAAGGTTGAGACGCCCCACCGGTGTAGCTGAACATGTTGGAAAAGTAAATACCTGTTTATAATTGTTTCTCTACAACTGAAAAGAAAATCTAATGGACAAATACTAAATTTAGCATAATAAATATATGAGAAAATACTGAAATTAGCATTAAAAATAAAAGCATATTTTTTAAAAAAACCTATGGAGAAAATATTGCGAGCAAAAGAAAACAGAGTCCAGTATGAGAAGTGAATATCGTTCTATTTTAAATATGCCCAGCAGTGGACTGTTCTCTCATAGCGAAGGTCGGGGGGTTCGAATCCAGCCAAAGCACCCCAGTCACCCAGCTGTAGAAATGGGAATGGGTACCTGACTTTTTCTGGAGTTGGGGAAGGATACTGGCCATATCATCCTCTAGTGTGCTGACAGGTCAAGGAAAATACGGGCACTAACACAATATCCCTATGTGCCTCTAAGACATGACAGGATTACCTTTAGCTTTTTATACAAGATATTAAAATTTCATGTCTGTCAACCTTCCCCCCCCCCCATGGAGATGGCACAAGATGATGATTAAAATACAATTTCAGACTGTAATTATCCTTCTTAAACTATTTCTCTACGTTTATCCAATGCTGTCACTCTTACTCCACATACTGATAAAGAGTTGTACAACAGAGATTCTTAATCTTTCCATACTTGTCTCAGTCAGTCATTTGCATGTCCCTTGCTCTCCTGTAGGCCACTCTGTTGTAAACAAGATGGCCTGCTGCTGATGCATCCATTTGCAGATTACCAACGATGTCTTGCAGCCATCTTCACCTTGGTCTTACTCTCTTTCTTTTCCCCATTATGTACCCTTCCAAGACAGTATCCTCTAGATTATCATGACGTTTAATATGTCCAAAATATTTAAGTTTTCTCTGTTTAATCCTCTTTACTAGCCAACCTTCTTCAATATTAAGGTCTTCTAGTATGGATATATTTGTTCTTTTTTGTGTCCATGATATCTGAAGATCTCTTCTGTAGCATTTACATTCAAACCCATTTATGTGTTTCTCAGGTATTTTAAGTGTCCAGGTCTCACAGACATATGTTGCGATGGGAAAGATGCATGCCCTTAATAATCTTATTTTTGTAGTTCTGTCTGTTCCTCTCCACAGATTGTTTAGTTGTTTTACTTTCTGAAGAGCAATAAAAGTCCTCCTTTTAATTTCCCTCATTGTATCTCCATTATTAGTTAATAGTGATCCAAGATATTCAAAACCCTCCACTTCTTCCAGCTTTTCCTCATCGATACATTCCACATCTGCCTTATCAAAATAAAATGCCCAATGTTTTAATATACCTGCACCAGATTTGTCAACAACTGTAAATCAAGTGCAGAAATTCAAATACTTTGGAGCCCTAATAAGTTCTGATGGGAAATGCAGAATTATGAACAAAACAGGCCAAGCACCAAGCAAAGATCAAATTTCATAATGAGAAACATATTATGCAACACGTCCTTATCAATGAAAGCGAGTCCTAAAAAGCTATACTGAGTCTATCTTATTATAGGGAAGTCAATCATGGACAATAGGAATGCCTGCACAAAGATCACTGGAAGCAGTGGAAATGTGATTTATTAGAAAACTGTTGTGAATTCCTTGGACAGTAAAGATTACTAATGAAGAATATATGAGAAGAGCTGGAAAGACAATATATATATATATATATATATATATATCTCTGAACCTTAAGTGCCCAGGGCACATGGGGCTTCCACAAGGGTTTTCCACAAATGCCTGTCCTTTACCTTTTTTTCTGCTCTTGCCCAGGTGAGCCCTCTATTGCTCAACATCTTTTCTGTTCTTCTTCTCCATGTCTCTTTTGGTCTACTGTTACCTCTGTTCCCCTGTGGTGTCCATCATATATATAGATATATATGAGAAAGAGACAATGTACTTTCATAGAACATGCAATGAGAAGAAGGGTTAATGAAAAAAAAATGTAACAGGAAAAAACAGAGAGAAGAAGAGCCAAGGGAAGGCTGAGAGAAATGATACTGGATAGTCTGACCACATGGTGTGAGAGGAGATCACCAAATGAACTGATGGCACAAGATGATGATTAAAATACAATTTCAGACTAATTATCCTTCTGAAACTGTTTCTCTATGTTTCTCCAATACTGTCATTCTTACTCCACTGACTGGATAAAGAGTTGTACAACAGAGATTCTTAATCTTTCCACACTTGCCTCAGTCAGTCAGTCATTTGCATGTCCCTTGCAGAACTTTGCCTCCCTAACAGCTCTCCTGTAGGCCTCTATGTTGTAAGCATGAAGGACTGGGAATTATGGAGAAACATAACAGCCAACGCCAGTCGGCACGGCACCTGATGATGATGATGATTATAGACTGTTCGCACCATCATCAATTACTAGTATGACTTGCTCTCAATAGCTTGGCTCACTTTACACATGGATACTCAAGAACAGAACAGACGAAAGAACATTGTACAATAGTTTTTAATGAGAACTGTTCAGACATGGGAGTCCCATACCCCCATATCTTGATTCACCAACACCCTCTCCCATGGGGATTCATACCAACATACTAAAGTCACCAACCAGGGTTACAGATACCCCTGTATGAGAACCTCTCTGAATGAAATTAAATCTCTGTTTTCCCCACAGACAAAAATTACGAAAAAACAGAAGTACAAAAATCTTACCTCCACCGACTGTCATTGTTTTCTGCTTAATATACAGGAGCTCAGTTGCTGGAAAATCTCACAAATGTTTCTGTAATGTAGACGGCATAAGAAAAACTCGCTGCCAATCAAAGTTATCTCTTAAAGGTCTTAATAACTTGGACAAGTAACGATGCTTCTCAAAACCCGGTGGAGGGGGACGGCTCGATCTGCGTTGGAGAATTAGGTCAACAAACACTTTGAAATGCCTGGAATCCTTGAACAACGGCGTCGACCTGGTAGAACTATCAATCCGAACAATTCTTGAAGATCACTGTAACTTTTTCCCCCCTTAAGTTAAAATCAAGATCTCACGTACCCCACAAAGAAATGTCCGTTCCAGTAGTCCGCTCACTTAAAAACTCTAATCTCGTGGCAAATATTTTTAAAGAAACAATTTCCTCGCGTAGCTTTTTGTTCGTGGTTGAGATGTTTAAATATTACTTCGAAGCTTCGTTTAACAAAGTAAATTTTTTAAAAATCACGAATGTACAAACTCGGTCCACGAAACAATATCAAAAGCGACTACTATTGTGCTGAAAATGAAAGCACTAGTGGAAGAAATAAACAAACGAGTGCAGGTTTTCCGTGCAAAGAAGTAAATAAAGATTACAACAAAAAGAAGAAGGGGAAAAAAAACCCACTACAAACTATCACACTGACTGGACAACACCAAGTGAACAAGCAGCTCGAGATCGAGCCAATGCTGGGAGGTGGAGAGAGCTAGGCCGGCGCTACGGCTTGGTCTTTCGATGAACGTTCAGCAAGCTAGGCTACTGTAGCCCACCAGCAGGTTTCTTCCCCCTCCCCTCCCCTCCCCTCCCCCCGGGCCGCACACCCGAAACTTTTGCCTCTTGTATTCCCCCCCCCCCCCCCGGTTTCTTCTCTCCTCTACTCGGCGCTTGGCTCGGTTGTTGATACACACTTTTCATCTCTCGCCTTAGCAAGGAAAGAGGAGACGGGGTAGGGGGTGTCCTGAGCTATGAGACAAAGGTGAGATGCTTGGTAAAAGCGGGGGGGGGGGGGTTAGTGGGCCCCAACCCCCACCCCTCCTGCAGTGCGGAGCGTGGGCAAAGTAAAGAGGTTTAACTCCATCACTCCCGAACAGCAATGATGAAATGGGGGGGGGGGGGGGGGGAAAGGACGCTGATATTCAAAGTCTTTTGAATGTGGATGAAAAGGAATGAAGGCTGACTGCGTTGTAAGGGGAGTATTATAGGGGGGGAGGGGGGAGGAGAAGGCTGAGGAGGAGGTGGGTTGGTGGGGGTGGGGGGGGGGGGTCATAATCCGTCTATTCATCCCACCACTCCCCGCCCCACAATCACATTCTCTTGAAACAAGGAAGCCCTTGCCTACTGGGAGCGAGCGATGCCGAGCACATCTGGCAGACCACAGGCTCATTAATATTAATGAGGGGGGAGGAAATCTTCGTGTTTTCATTGGTTACCGGTTTTCTGAGTGTGTCTTAGCTTTCTTTATTCCCCCTTTTTTTTTTTTTTTCTCTCTCTCTCTTTCTTTCTCTCTTCCGCTTCCCTCTCTTTTTCTTTCTTTTTTTTCTGTCCAAATTTTTCTTTCTCTTTCTCTCTCTCTCTCTTTTTCTTGAAGTTACTGTTTCCCCCCCCCCCTCACGTGGCCATTGTCATCCGCTGCCCAAAGTGTGTCAGGCTTCGAACTTCATCATTTTCCATTTACTCAGCCAATTTGTTTTCTGCGCCAAAGCCCAGGGAAAAGTTGAGAAAACTCATAGTGTTGTTCTTGATAGGGCTGAACAACTGTAGCTTGAGAGGGGCCTTTTCCCTCTCCCCCGACCTCATCCCTCACTCAGTGGCGTGGAGAGCCAGATCGGGGCCTATGGTCAGTTATTATATTGGGCCCCCTATATATACACGGAAAGGAAATCTTAATAAGAAAAAAAGAAGGGGGAAACGGCAGGGCTGCCGGGGCCCCAGGGGTGTAAGTATCGGTTATCCCTTGCCGGGCCCTCTCTTTTTTCTCTCCTCTCTTTCTCTCTCTCCTCTCTTTCTCTCTACTTTCCCCAGACACAGCTATCCTACGATTATAAAACGTGGACAAAACATATCACTTGGAGAAGAAGGGGGGGGGGCAGGCCTCAAAAGTTTGAGTGGATTTTCAAGACAGGAGCCTTCTTGATTTGCTCCACCACCCTGAAAAACCACGTCGAACCATATCCCGGTACACAGGATGGAACACACTAGCTTAGTCTACAGAAGGTTTGCCATGATCGTTCTGGTTAGGATGTTCCAATAGCGCCTTCATAGGTGGCTCCCCCCCCCCCCCCCAGACCCCTGACCTGACATCTTATGACTGTTTTTCTTGTTTGTGTGTGGGAGGGGGTACAACATTTGCGTGTGAGACCTGGACTCTTAACAAAACAGCTAGGAATCACATTGTCGTAAATCCCTTTGAATGTAAATGCTACAGAAGATATCATTCATTCATTCATTTGCATGTCCCTTGAGGAACTTTGCCTCCCTAACAGCTCTCATGTAGGCCTCTCGGTTGTGAGCAAGATGGCCTGCTGCTGATACATCCATTTGCAGATCATCAACGATGTCTTGCAGCCATCTTCGCCTTGGTCTTCCTCTCTTTCTTTTTCCCATTATGTACCCTTGCAAGACAGTTTTCTCTAGATTATCATGACGTTTAATGTGTCCTAAGTTGTCTCTCTTTAATCCTCTTTACTAGCCAGCCTTCTTCAATATTAAGTTCTTGTGGTATGGATATACTTGTCTTGGAAGAGTACATAATGGGAAAAGGAAAGAGAGGAAGACCAAGACGAAGATGGCTGCCAGACATCGTTGATAATCTGCAAATGGATGCATCAGCAGCAGGCCATCTTGCTTACAACCGAGAGGCCTACATGAGAGCTGTTAGGGAGGCAAAGTTCCGCAAGGGACATGCAAATGACTGACTGACTGACTGGGGGTACATTAAGGGCTGTGCTCACGTACCCCCAATTTCCATGAGGCCCGAATGTTCTGAAGCGGTGAAATCACAGACGTCATGACATCCGTCACTCCAGATATGCTACATAAAAAAAAACTGGGGTTACCGCATTGATGTGTCCCGTATTACCGGGGTAAGGGGAGGGTAATAACACACGCTTTCTTAATGTAGTTGGGTGTGTCTTCCCACAGCTGGTTCTGGAGAATGTATACGAACTCTTGGAACGCCCTGAAATTTTTGTGTCTTTAGTATTTCATGTCGCATGTCCATTTCTGGTTGTCATTTGTTCTGTCAGTTCTTCATCAGAGTTTTTGTTTTTGTTTTTTCCAGAATGAAAGTTTGTCTAGACTTGATGGTAAGGTAGGAGGATAAATGTACTGGTTTGTTACTGCTGTTGTTTTTGACAACCTGTTTTGTCGCCTGTCTAGAAGCTGGTTGGTTACATAAATACTTGTTAGCAAACGGACACATAGATAGAAAACAGAGCAACAGCAAAGAAACAGAGAGAGAGAGAGAGAGAGAGGCACCAGACTAATACTGTACAGGCAGGCAGATAGATGGATAGATAGATAGATAGATAGATAGATAGATAGATAGATAGATAGATAGATAGATAGATAGATAGATAGATAGATAGATAGATAGATAGATAGATAGATAGATAGATAGATAGATAGATAATAAGCATAGTTAAAAGTGAAACATTCTATCGTATTCGACTCACGCCTTCTGTTCTAATCTCACACACTATCTAATCAATAACGCCATGCATGCATTGCGACACATCTCAAGAATCAGATTTCGGAGTCTTCGATCACACAGGCCTGGCATGAGAATCTTCAGAACGTGCTCATTTTTTTAAAGGGCAATGAAGAACTAACTGGAGTGCGCCAAGTTATGGAAGATAACTATTAGATGAATGCATATGGAGAGGGAGGGGGTATGGGTGGAACATGATGATGATGATAGCAGCAGTTTTCGCTAGTGATTTAAAGTGGCAGGGTTAGCTGTAATCCCCAGTGAAGGTGGAGCCTGCTGAAAAGCTTGGATGGCAACCAGATGTTCAGTTTTTTTTGTTTTAAACAAGATTTCAGTGTTTCATTTGTCCTACAGCTGATTGCTTGTGCCAGGGGTTGGCAAATCGTAGCTGGCCAAGACCCTGTCCCACTTCTCCGTTGTTACAACCATTAACAGGCCTAGCATGGCTAATGGGGCAAGGGTCACTATACTTCCGAGGTGGGGGGTGGATTCTGGTAAAGAGGTATTGCACTTCCCTGATTTTTAAAAAAATCTATTCCGCCAAAAAGTAGTCGCCATGACCCACTCCCGATCCGAGACGACAAGAACAAGAAGGCAAAGGATGCTATCCTACCTACCAAGCTATAGCGTTGTATCTCCGTGGTACTTACAGCAGTATGCAGGCCCAGTTAAAGGGCCCAGGGTGCTGCCATTTCATGAGTTCGGGGCCCCCCCCCCAAGACCTTGGCCCCATTTTAAAGGAGGAGGGGGTGTAAATACTATGGGAGAGTCCTTCAAATTTCATGGACACAAAAGAGAACAAATATATCCATACTACACGGCGCCCTGGTTGGCTGAGTGGTTAGGCACTCGGTTTGCTAATTCTGTGGTACCGGGGGTTCAATCCCAGCAGTGGGATTTTTTTTTTTCTGGTACACACTAAAAAGGCCTCGGGTTACACCCAGCCTCTAAAAATGGGCACCAGAGAAATCTGCGAAGGTAAAGCGCTGGCCACGTCACACTTTCATGTGCCGAAGGTCAAGGAAAATACGGGCCAAACAGCGTATTCCCCAATATGCCTTAATGGCATGGAAACGGGAATTTTACCTTTACCTTACAAGAACTTAATATTAAAGAAGGTTTAGAACTTAAGTACTTCGGACATATTAAACGTCATGAAAATTTAGAGAAGATAAGGGTACATAATGGGGAAAAGAAAGAGAAGGATACCATGGCGAAGATGGCTGCAAGACATCGTTGATGATCTGCGAATGGATGCATCAACAGCAAGGCATCTTTCTTATAACAGAGAGGCCTACAGGAGAGCTGCTAGCGAGGCATAGCTCCGCAAGGGACAAGGGAATAAATTAATGATCCTTCTCACTGAAATCTCCCCATAGCTCTACGCTGTAGAAGATGCAGCAATATTAAACAAGGAAATGGAAAAGAACCTCCTGAAATGTGGATGTACAGAAGAATATGGATGAACTCCATGGCGCTTGAGAACAACAAGAAAGTATTAAGTCAGCTGAAAGTGAAAAGATTATGTGTGCACAAGAGATGAGGGAAACAAGACCAAGGGGTAGACCAAGGCAGATATGGAAAGACAACATAGAAGAGGATGTTGAAAAAAAAAATTGGTGTGACTAACTGGAGAGAGAAGATTAGGAATAGAGAGGAATGGAGGCGAATTTTATCTGCAGCAACGAGCCTTAATGTCTCGGAAAGAAGAAGAAGAAGAAGAAGAAGAAGAAGAAGAAGAAGAAACCAACGAAGAAGGAGAAAGTGAAAAGAGAAATAGAAGATAGAGAAAAAAAACACAAGAATCTGTCAGTTTCAGTCATTTCAAGAGGCACAATACAATAATGAGAACTATACTTCAAGACGAAGCAGAAGAGAAAGAAGACGATAATGATAGATTGACCGTCAACATAAAGGACTGGGGTCAGCTTTCCCGTTTGCTTTGTTAAAAATAAGGGGACAGAAAGTTGAAGGATGACTGCCAGGTACAGGGTGGTCAAGACCATCATATAAAACTGCTACGACCAGCTGTGGCTGAGCACAGACAACAAACCAGATCCACTCCACCAGCTACAGAGGAAACAACATTCCTGTTCCAATTAAGAGCCTGCCACAGAAGGATGCTGAGCTACCTCCACCGATTCAAGATCTCATATAGTCGGAGTACAGGCCCCAGAATATGTTCTTCAGGAGTTCCCAACTTTTACAGATCTGCGTAACCAGACACGGCCACAGGAAGGAAGCTGTGAGGACATGGAGAAGAATGTGGACTTCATCCTGGCGACTGGGCCTCTGATTTAACTTAACTAAGAAGAAGAAGAAGAAGAAGAAGAAGATGAAGAATTATTGGAAGAAGACAAAGAAGAAGAAATAAGCAGCAGAAGAAGAAGAATGGGAAGAAGACAAAGAAGAACAAATAGAAAGAAAAAGAAGAAGAATGGGAAGAAGGCAAAGAAGAACAAATTAGAAAGAAAAAGAAGAAGAATGGGAAGAAGACAAAGAAGAACAAATAGAAAGGAGAAGAAGAAGAAGAATGGGAAGAAGAAGAAGAAGAAGAAATGGAGGAGGGGGAGAAGAAGATGATGAAAAAAGAAGAAAATAAATAAATAAGAAGAAGAAGACAAAGAAGTAGAAGAAGAAGACATAGAAGACGAAGAAGACATAGAAGAAGAGGACAAAGAAGAAGAAGACAAACAAGAAGAAGAAGGCAAAGAAGAAGAAGAAGATATAGAAGACGATAAAGTAGAACGAGAAGAAGAAGAAGAATGGGAATGAATGAATATCTTTATCTTTAAAGGGTAAAGAATTGGGCACGCAGGCCCGTCTTACATTCTGCCCTTCATCACTCCATCTTTCATTCTTCCCACACACTCGATTTAATACAAGTATACAAATTACATTAGGAAAAAAAACATATCAAAAGAGTGTAAGATTAAACTATTACTTTCAAAGTAAATGAGAAGAAGTAATTAACACAATGAAATAGCACTCACACACATACACGCGCACACACGTACATATACATAAACAAAAATACATTGTCAGTACAGATATTCTAACATCTGTTTAATAAACATTAAAATAATTTTTTAGAAGAAGAAGACGAAGAAGAAGAATAAGCCAAACAAGAAGAAGAAGCCAAACAAGAAGAAGACAAACAAGAAGAAGAACAAGGAGAAGACAAAGAAGAAGAACGAGGAGAAGAAGAAGAAGCCATAGAAGAAAAAGGAGGAGAATGAGGAGAAGACAAAGAAAGAGAATGAGAACAAGAAGATGTACAAAAAAGAAGAATAATGAGAAAAAGAAGAAGAAGAAGAAGAAGAAGAAGAAACTATCTTCAGAGGGGGAGGCGGCATATGACAATGACGATGATGATTCATATGTCTATAAAAAAAATCAGACAAACATTACAAATCATTCAGAGACAGAAAAATATCGCAATTAATTAACTGAATTACTGCATCACATGAAATTACCGATTAGAAATAATTACACACATAAGAACCCAGATAATTCTGTCATAAGATTTTATACACAAAAAATTAAAACTCTTATTTGAGGGGAAGATTTAGAGAGAAGAAAAAAAGGGAAATGTCAGTGATTGGGGGATGAGATATAAACAAGGACAGAGCAGGCGTGGCGTGAGAGGAGATGGAAAGAACGAAGAAAGTTTATTTTCAACTGGTTAAGAACTGGGCACGTCTGTTCTTCATCATCCAACATTCACTCTGTCACAGACATTCAACATTAGTTGTCCAACATAATAAACATGTGAAAAAAAGAACAATCATCTCTTGTTCATGCACTCTACAATGTTTCTCCGCAATCTACATGCATCAGTTAGCCAGTCATTTGCGTGTCCCTTACCGAACTTTGCCTCTCTAACAGCTCTCCTGTAGGCCTCTCGGTTCTAAGCAAGATGGCCTGCTGCTAATGCATCCATTTGCAGATCATCAACGATGTCTTGCACCCATCTTCGATTTTGGTCTTCCTCTCTTTCTTTTTCCCATTATATACTCTTCCAAGACTGTCTTCTCTAAATTATCATGACGTTTAATGTGACCAAAATATTTAAATTTTCTCTGTTTAATCCTCTTTACTAGCCAGTCTTCTTCAATATTAAATTCTTGTAGTATGTATGTATTTGTACTTTTTGTGTCCATGATATTTGAAGAATTCATCTGTAACATTTACATTCAAAGGCATTTATGTGTTTCTCTTTTGTTAAGTGTCAAGTCTCACAGGCATATGTTGCGATGGAAAAGAAGCATGCCCTTAAAAATCTTATTTCTGTAGTTTTGTCTGTTCCTCTCCACAGCTTCCTTAGTTGCTTTACTTTTTCAAGAGCGATAAATGTCCTCCTTTTAATTTCCCTCATTGTATCTCTATTATTAGTTAGTAATGATCCACAATATTCAAAACTCTCCACCTATTCCAATATTTCCTCACTGTTACATACTTCAGCTGCCTTATTTGTTTTGTCAGTTGTCATCAATTTAGTTTTCTTTGCATTAAGATAGAGGTTTTGCTCTTCACTATTCTTAATTAGTTTTTCCATTCCTTTTTGTGTGTGACAGTACTACTGTGTCATCAGCATATCTAATATCTGGTATTTCATAACCTTCAACTGTTATGGCATCCTAATATTCTTTGCCTACATCTCTAACATTCCTCGTTATATTTTCAGTATACAAGTT
>CM019710.1:13685768-13768268 GCA_009760885.1 Achatina immaculata
CACATTGAAAATCACGATAATCTAGAGAAGACCGCCTTGAAAGGGTACATAATGAAAAAAAAAAAAGAAAGAGAAGAAAACCAAGATGATGATGGCTGCAAGACATCGTTGATAATCTGCGAATGGATGCGTCAACAGCAGGGCATCTTGCGTACAGCCGATAGGCCTACAGGAGAGCTGTTAGAGATGTAAAGTTCCGCAAGGATGACTGACAGTCGAAGCTATGTCGACTCGAACTTGAACCTGAGTCACTGTGAAAATTCGACTTAGACGCGACTTACTTTAAAAACTGGATTCAAGACATGAAAGTAGTGATTTGAGACTTGATTTAACATTTGACATAAAGAGCTTGTGGAATGTGACTTAAAATAGATTCTGATTTGACATAAAGAGCTTGTACACTATCTTCTCCCAAAGACAAACATCAACAATCTAAACAGCAGAAATATCCCCCCCCCCCCCCAACCAGTCGTCTTCTAGAAATAAACATCAACAATCTAAACAGCAGAAATATCCCCCCCCCAAACAATCGTCTTCTAGAAATAAACATCAATAATCTAAACAGCCGAAATATCCCCCCCCCCCCATCGTCTTCTAGAAATAAACATCAACAATCTAAACAGCAGAAATATCCCCCCCCCCCCCAACCAATCGTCTTTTAGAAATAAACATCAATAATCTAAACAGCAGAAATATCCCCCCCCCCCCCCCAACCAGTCGTCTTCTAGAAATAACATCAACAATCTAAACAGCAGAAATATCCCCCCCCCCCCAGTCGTCTTCTAGAAATAAACATCAACAATCTAAACAGCAGAAATATCCCCCCCCCCCCCAACCAATCGTCTTTTAGAAATAAACATCAATAATCTAAACAGCAGAAATATCCCCCCCCCCCCCAACCAGTCGTCTTCTAGAAATAAACATCAACAATCTAAACAGCAGAAATATCCCCCCCCCCCCCCCAACCAATCGTCTTCTAGAAATAAACATCAATAATCTAAACAGCCGAAATATCCCCCCCACCCCCCCCCCCCCCAACCAGTCGTCATCTAGAAACAAACATCAACAATCTAAACAGCAGAAATATCCCCCCCCCCCCAACCAATCGTCTTCTAGAAACAAACATCAACAATCTAAACAGCAGAAATATCCCCCCCCCCCCAACCAATCGTCTTCTAGAAACAAACATCAACAATCTAAACAGCAGAAATATCCCCCCCGCCCCCAACCAATCGTCTTCTAGAAACATACATCAACAATCTAAACAGCAGAAATCACTCCCCCCCCCCCCCAACCAATCTTCTTCTACAGACAAACATCAACAATTTAAACAGCAGAAATCACCCTCCCCCCCCCCCCACCACCAAATCTTCTTATAGAGACAAACATCAACAATTTAAACAGCAGAAATCACCATCCCCCCAACCACCAAATCTTCTTCTACAGACAAACATCAACAATTTAAACAGCAGAAATCACCATCCCCCCAACCACCAAATCTTCTTCTACAGACAAACATCAACAATTTGAACAGCAGAAATCACCCCCCCCCCCCCCCCCCACCACCACCACCAAATCCTCTTCTAGAGACAAACACCAGGAATCTAAACAGCAGAAATCACACCCCCCCCCCCCACCACCAAATCCTCTTCTAGAGACAAACACCAGGAATCTAAACAGCAGAAATCACACCCCCCCCCCCCCACCACCAAATCCTCTTCTAGAGACAAACACCAGGAATCTAAACAGCAGAAATCATCTTTTTCTCTAGAGACAGACATCAATAATCTAAACAACAGGAAAACACTGCAGAATCTTCAGGTCTATAAACAGACACAACAAAATAAAATCTTACAAAAATTCAAAGAGACAAATAAATATAGCGCTACTTCACTTTTTCCTCCTCGGAAATATAATTACTCTTATTAATCTTTCTTTCATAATTCAATTCTATCGCCCCCTTTTTTTCTTTATCAAATTAACCCCCTCCCCCTAAAAAAAAAACAAAAATAAAACAAAAACAAAAACTAGGATCTTTTCTATAAAACATAAATAAAACAAATAAAATATTTAGAAATAATTGTTTGCTTTTGTTGTCATTTATTTGTTTACTTCATTTGGAAAATCAGCAGAGATTGGGTATTTTAGAAAATATGTAAAAAAAGATTGGATGAAGCAGAATATCTATTTCTGAACTTTTATAAATATCACATTGACATAATGTATAATTTCCTTCTCTATTGTAATCATGCTCTTCTGCACCAGCTGCAACATGTAATACTGTGGAAATGTTATGTTCACACATTGGATATTACTTCTGCTTTTCTCGAGATATGTTATCTTCTCTTCTGTTTACTAGTTAATACTAACTTTACTTCACTTGCAGTCGAGATTTTACTCTTTCAACTACAGTGGAGCTCAGTATCTTTCTGCGTCTGTCACTCACTCATAGACTTACTTTCCCCAGGAGCGATCACTCTCTCAGTGGCAAATAGTAGCACAGTAGCAGCAATATTAAATTATGAAGACCTTATTGGTGCACGAGTGACGATGAACAATGTGACGAGTATAACAGTAAAAGGTAACGATAAAGGTAACCCTGTCATGCCTTAGAGGCACATAGGGATATGATGTTAGTGCCCATATTTTCCTTGACCTGTCAGCACAGTAGAGGGTGATATGGTCAATATTCACGCCCTGGCCGCCTTTCCTTACTCCAGCTCCAGAAGAAGTCGGGTACCCATTTCTACAGCTGGGTGACTGGGGTGCCTCCGACTGGATTCGAACCCCCAACCTTCGCCACGAGAGACCAGTGCACTAACTACTTTGCCATTCAGACAGTGGCATTATACAATCCAAGAAGACATGGCAGTATGAAATTCCAACTCGAGACAACATAGAAATTCCAACTCGAGACAACATAGAAATTCCAACTCGAGACAACATAGAAATTCCAACTCGAGACAACATAGAAATTCCAACTCGAGACAACAGAGAAATATTTCCTAGTGACTACTGACTCGCCAACAGAACTCCTACCACATTTCTGTTCTACTAATCTAACACTACTCAAGACTATTCAATTCAAATGTACTATCCACACTCATTTATGCATGCTAAAGCTGGAATGGACATGCAATGAGAAGAGGGGGCATTGAAAATATTATAACAACAGGAAAAATAGAAGGAAGAAGACCAAGAGAAATGATACTGGACAGTCTAACGGGATGGTGTGAGAGGAGATCACCAACTGAGCTGATGGCCTGCATGAAGGTTCGGGTACTCTAGAGAAGCATAATAGCCAACGCCAGTCGGCACGGCACCTGATGATGATGATGAAAGCTGGAAAACAAGTAAAGAAATAGACAAGAAATTAAACTCCTTTGAAAACAAATGCCTAAGGAAAATACTCGGCATCAAGTGGAACGAATTCAAGAACAATGCAGAGATAAGACCGATGACTGACTAACAACCTGTCTCATGGGTGATCAGGAAAAAAAGATGGACATATGTTGGTCACGTGATGAGAAGAAACAATCAGAGAATCGCAAACAAGCTATCACGTGGAACACAACAGGCCAAAGAAAAAGAGGCAGATCACGTGAAACTCTAAAGAGGACATTGTTAAGAGAGGCCAAATTAACAGGCATAAAATCCCTTGATGAAGTTGAAAAGCTCGCCTAAAACAGGAAAAGTTGGCGAACTACCTTGCGAGCCCTATGTGACGTTTAACGGCACAGGAGTGATATAAGATAAGAATCTATCGCACTACACAACTACATATCTTCACAGACAATCTAACCTACGAACTGCCTTATCCGATACTCAAACTTCAACTATCATAAATCATCTGATTTCTCTCTCAGGACATTTCTTTCTCATCAGTTTATACATGGCCCATATCCGGCACATGATAAGCAAGAATCTGACTTATAGGGGAAATAAATCTAAGCACAAAGCTATTGATTTCTATGGGACCTAACCTCTTTTTTATCCCAACTTTCCAATTCTATGATGAGTTGTCTAACTTTCATTCTATAAATCTTCTGTTACATGGTGTCATGAAAAACCGGCCCGCCATAATAACCCACAACAGATCACGTATACCGTATATAAAAACGCCTCACACACCGTCATATGACTGTGCTGTCGCGGAATACGTGACGCGGGCTAATGTTTTTCTACATGTCCCGTAGAGGCCGTATAGACGAAGCTTTCGAGAGAAAACGTGGAAAACCAATGGAGCAACACTCATCCACCCACTTATCTTTTCACCCACACTGTATTTTGCTCACTCCCCGACCCCCCCCCCCCGGGGCCCTTCGGACACACCTTTAAAACAGGGAAAACTCACCGACCCCCCTCCCCTCTCCCGCCCTCGCATGGAGCACATGCTCATTTTGAAAACATCGGTGGGCCCTGCTTCGCTACTTTTCTGCTGGGCTGAAAGACTGATGCAACTAGAAATTCCGTTCTACTCTAAGTGTACTACTCTATGGAAGTGAATGCTGGAAAAATCACCAAAAACCATAGAAAACAAGTTGAATTCTTTCCATACTAAATATTTACGAAGGGTTAGAAGAATATTTTGGCCAAACACCATAAGAAATAACATCTTGTTGGAAGAAATGCAGATGAAGCCATTGACAGCAATTATTGAGGAAAGACGCTGGCGATGGTTGGGGCATGTGCTCCGAATGACTGACGACTCACTACCAAAAATAGCACTAAGATGGACACCACAGGGGAACAGAAGTAAGGGTAGACCAAAAAAGACATGGAGAAGAACAACAGAGAGGATGTTGAGCTATAGAGGGCTCACTTGGGAAAGAGCGGAAAAAAAGGCAAAGGACAAGTGTTTGTGGAAAACCCTTGCGGAAGCCCCATGTGCCTTGGGCACTTTAGATTCAGAGAGATTCTATTCTAATTTTTACCTTGCTATAGTAAGCATGAAAAGGGACATAATCAGTGGGGTTTTTTTGGTTGGAAAGACTTGGTCTGTCTTTTGTTACAAATCGAGTCGGATACCAGCATCTGTGTGAGTGTCAGGCGAGCTACATTCATGTCTATAGGTAATCTATCTTACATTTTACATCCTTCCAGTGCCGATAACAGTTGATTTCGGCGAGCTTTTCAACCTCATCAAGGGATTTTATGTCTACTAATTTGGCCTCTCTTTACAATGTCCTCTTTAGAGTTTCACGTGTCCGACCTCTTTTGCTTTGGCCTATTGTGTTCCACGTGATAGCTTGTTTTGGGGGATTCCTCTGACTGTTTCTTCTCATCACGTGACCGATATATGTCCATCTCCTTTTTTTCAGATCACCCATGAGACATGCTGTTGTTCGCTCATCTGTCTTATCTCTGCGCTGTTCTTGAATTCGTTCCACTTTATACCGAGTATTTTCCTTCGGCATTTGTTTTCAAAAGAGTCTAATTTCTTGTCTATTTCTTTAGCTGTTGTCCAGCTTTAACATACATAAATGAGTGTGGATATTACATTTCAATTAAATAATTTTAACTTGGTTTTTGAGCTTATAACTTTTGAATGCCATATGTTCTCAAGATTCTTGAAGGTCAATGCTGCTTTTGCAATTCTAATTCTAACTTCCTTTCCGGTTTCACCATCCTGGTCTAGGTAGCTGCCAAGGTAAGCAAATTGGCGTACTATAGATAGTACATGAAAACAAAATAATAACAATAAAATATTATAAGATTAAAGATAATCGTTAGGTCACAAACGTGAAATAATGACGTCATAATTAATTTGAATGCGCACGTGAGCTGCAAGTTACTGACTGTTTTGGAAAACAGAAATGTCAGATGTCACTGAAATTCGGAGTGGTTTCTCTCATGACATTTCTACGGATTGTGGATTTATGTTTGTTTGTTTATTTATTTGTTTGTTTGTTTGTATTTCTTTTTAAAATCGGGCACAGTTGCAGAGTTTTTTATTTTGTAAGTTCCTTCCTTCCTTTCTTCCTTCCTTCCATCCATCCATCCATCCATCCATCCATCCATCCATCTATCCATCCTTCCATCCATCCATCCATCCATCCATCCATCCATCCATCCATCTATCCATCCATCCATCCATCCATTCATTCATCCATCCATCCATCCACCCACCCACCCACCTACTTACCTGTCTGTTTGTCTGTCTGTCTGTCTGTCTGTCTATCAAATCGGAAAATAAACATCTATTCTTTCTTTCTTTCTTTCTTTCTTTCTTTCTTTCTTTCTTTCTTTCTTTCTTTCTTTCAGTCTTTCTTTCTTTCTTGTCAGATTATTAATATTGCAGTACACCGGAACACGCGCTTTGACACTGTTTGCTCATGCGCAAAGCCAGATCACATGACAAAGCCCACCAATAGCTTCCTATTACAAGAGAGCAGGTTTAAGATTAAATGAAGTACAGGTCATCATTTGGCAAATTAAGTAATAACAGAATTTACGAATTGTCTTTTACAATCTGTAATCTATATTTCTTTTCTTTCTTTTTTTTTTGTTTGTTAATTTCAAACAAAAAGGTAAAAAATTACTAAAGATGGATGGATGGACGGACGGATGGATGGATGTGTGGGTGGGTGGATGAATGGATGGGTGTGTGGATGAATGGATGGGTGTGGATGGATGGATGGGTGTGTGGGTGGGTGGATGAATGGATGAGGGTGTGGGTGGGTGGATGGATAGATGTGTGGGTGAATGGATGGATGAGTGGGTGTAAGGATGGATGGATGGATGGGTGCTTGGTTGGATGGGTGGATGGATGGATGGATGGATGGGTGTGTGGGTGGGTGGATGGATGGATAGATGGATGGATGGATGGGTGTGTGGGTGGATGGATGGATGTGTGTGTAGGTGGGTGGATGGATGGGTGTGTGAGTTGGTGGATGGATGGATGGATGGATGGATAGATGGATGGATGGATGGATGGATGGATGGATGGAATGATGTTTTGTTTTGTAGTCTTTTCTATGACTTGGACTGGTAGTTAGACAGGTAGATAGACAGGTAGGTAAACAGACAGGCAGACAGGTAAGTAGGCAGGTAGGTAAACAGATAGGCAGACAGGTAGATAGCCAGGTAGGTAAACAGATAGGCAGACAGGTAGATAGGCAGGTAGGTAAACCGGTAGGCAGATAGGTGGGTCGGTAACCTGGGCACGACTTTAGCAAGCACGATGACAAGTGGAAGAGAAAGAGAGAAAAGGGTATGCAGAGAGATGGAAAGAGAGCGAGCTAGAGAGAGAGAGATGGGAGGAGGTGGAGAGAGAATGTCTAATCCCTGGCCAAACTAAGGGAATGAGAACTAAAAATACACAGGTGTGATCAACGCTTTAAGCCAAGTAGATATGGCCAAAGATTGCCACAAACCCCCCCCCCCCCAAAAAAAAAAGCATCAATGATTCTCTATATCCCAAATGTCCTCATCCAGTGTGTGTGTATGGGGGGTGGGGTGGGGGAGGAGGAAATCCTCCCCTCCTCAAGGGGATAATCTCAGAGTTTCTGAAGGGGAGAGAGGAGGGGGAAAACTGGACCCCTCAGCTTGACAGAACTACAAACTACTGGGAGCATTGACCTACACTTTTTTTTTTAGGGGGGGGGGGAGATCAATATTCCAACAGTTTGAGGAGAAGGGGGCGGGGAGTCTGTTTTAAATCTAGCCACTGAAACTCTGAACTTCTCACTGTCTGTCTGCCCATGTGTCTGTCTCTTTATCTGTTTGCTAATAGTTTCTGTTCGTCGCTCCTTTCTATCTGTTCTTCTTTTCTCTCTGTCTGTTTAAATGTCTGTCCTTCCTTTCTCTCTGTCTGTTCTTCCTTTCTCTGTGCCTGTCTGTCCTTCCTTTCTGTAGGTCTGTCTACCTATCTGTCATTCCTTTCTCTCTGCCTGTTTGTTCTTCTTTTCTCTCTGTCTGTCCTTCCTTTTTCTTTTTCTATCTGAAAAGTTGGGTGGGGGTGTGGAAGTTCACCACTGTTTGAGGTTCTAAGGACTGTAAATGCGTCTCAAACAGCCTCTGGCAGTCAGGTCCAGCTCCTGGCCTTCCCGTGGCAGAACTGTTTAAACTGACAGGAGAAGGGGCGAGGGCGAATATCTGGCGCCTGAAAACCAGATACTTAGGGTGGATGAGTGGCACGTTTGGTAGCTCATCTGCCGCTGTTGGCGAGATTTTTCAGCTGCCGTGCGTGGAGCAGTGCTCCTCCCGGCCAATGAAGAAAGGTGCAAATGAGGTTGCCGCGCAGCATCACTGCGGAAAAGGTGATAGAAAGGATAAAGCGAAGCAAACAGTCAAATCACGGCACCTCTGGTCTGGAGGTCGGCCACGTCCTGAGTGCAGTCATATCGGGTGAAATTCATGAACCGGCTTGTCCCAGAGGTTAAGACACTGCTGGCGAGACTCTTCAGATGCCGCGCGTGGAGTGAAGCTCCTCCCGGTCAAGGAAGAAATGCGAAAAAGAAATAAAGGTTGCTGTGCGTTGCCGATGGGATAGGTGGTGGAAAGGATAAAGTGAAGTTTAATCGGTATGTCCAGTAGTATCGCTACGAGAGCTATACATACCACGGCACCTCTGCTCTAGAGGCCGGCCACGTCCGAAATACACCTACACTGGTGAAATATGCCTAAACCGGCACACACCAGGGGTGGAACTTGATGGCTATACATGTCATGCCACCTCCGCTCTAGAGGTCGGTCACGCTTGATATACACCCATACTGGTGAATTTTGCCTAAACCGGCTCACACCAGGGGTGAATCTTGAAGGCTATGCATGTCACAGTACCTCTGCTCTAGAGGTCGGTCACGTCCCAAACACGCCCACACTGGGATAATATGCCTAAACCGGCTCAACCCAGGGGTGGAAGTCACAAGTGGCGAGGATTCGTCCTCCTGGACAAAAGCTCCATCCTGGTCACAACTAGGAAGGGTAGCGGCCACGACCGCAAAATGCTGAAGTCGGAGACACTGGACCAGGGCAGTCTAGATAGGCAACCACCTCTCACCCGGCGGGGATGTTTGCGTATCCTAATCACGCTGAGGTTTTCCGGTGAGAAAGTCCAACTCTGGACTGGATGGGCAACCACCTCTCACCCGGCGGTGATACACGGGTATCTCAAAACACGTCGAGGTTTTCCGGTGAGAAGGTCCAACTCTGGCCTGGGTGGGCTACCACCTCTCACCCAATGGGGATGCACTGATATCCTAAACACGTCGAGGTCTTCCGGTGAGACAGTCCAACCCTAGACTAAACTGGTGCAATGAAAACCACGGTGTCACGCAATCCCGCTTCCGAGACCCACCAAGAATACAGGCTAAAGCCCTATGATACTCTGCACCCCTCGTGGTCCTCTCGTGGATTTCGTGTGGTCCTTTCGGGGATCACACAGGAGACCTCGGGACCCAACGAGGACCACAGGCGCAAGTTCAGTGCGGTTTTGGTGGTAGAAGCGAACGAAGAAGAAGAAGAGAAGAAGACCACTGTTTGAGAACCCTTGCATTAACATAGTTGTCTTTCCCCAACGTTAACATTTAAGAACAACGAAAATAAAATGTTTCAGTTCGTAACGCTGTTAAATTTATATGGTAACTGCAGTCTGCACGCACAAAACATACGAAAGATGTAACAAAGAAACGAAACGTATTATATTTTTATTCCCAAAGACAAGGAGCTAGGGACACAGGCCCTGTCTGACGTGCTGGAGCCATCATTCAACTTTCAATTCGTGGCAAACATTCATTTTAATTCTAGAGCTGAAAATGGGTGAGCAAATTTTAAAAAAAAATGATAAAACCGTTATCAGCTCATCCTTGTACACACACTCAGTAATAGATTGAGTAAATAATTGCGCTAGAGTTATTGTTTCGTTTCCGTTGTTACGTGCTGTCAAATCTGCGAACCGGAGGACACATATATTAAAGAGTTGTTGCAGTTATATACAGATGGCTTAATATACAGCGGGACAGACAGAAAGAGAGAAAGGAAGGACAGACAGGGAGAAAGGAAGGACAGACAGGTAAACAGACAGAGAGAAAGGAAGGACAAACAGGTAAACAGACAGAGAGAAAGGAAGAACAGACAGGTAGACATACTGACAGAAAGGAAGGACAGACAGAGAGAAAGGAAGAACAGATAGGTAGACAGACAGAGAGAAAGGAAGAACAAACAGGCAGAGAGAAAGGAATAACAGATAGGTAGACAGACTGACAGAAAGGAAGGACAGACAGGCAGAGAGAAAAGAAGAACAGACAGAGAGAAAGGAAGGACAAACATTTAAACAGAGAGAAAAGAAGAACAAACAGATAGATAGAAAAAGAAAAACAAGGAAGGACAGACAGATAGACAGACAAAGAGAAAAGAAGGACAGACAGGTAGACAGACAGAGAGAAAGGAAGGACAGACATTTAAACAGACAAAGAGAAAGGAAGGACAGATAGAAAGGAGCGACGGACAGAAACTATTAGCAAACAGATAAAGAGACAGACACATGGGCAGACAAACAGATGGACAGACAGACAGACAGATAGATAGATAGATAGATAGATGTTGACACGACACCCGACAAGAAAACTTTCCATTTCACAATAACTAATTAAAATGATAATGAGCGAAGTAATGGATTCTGTTTCTTGTTTTCAAACATGGCAAACAGAAAAAAAAGAGAATGAAAGAGGATTTTCTTCCTGACATCCGTCAGCGAAAATAACAAGTCAGGGAATGAAGAAAGAAACATGATTATAACCTGATTTTGTATCAATAATTGCTTCTTTCTTTCTTTTTTTCCTACTCTTCTCTATTCTTCACTCAAGCAGCCATTTGTCTCCCTTTCTACGCAAGGGACGCAACCCTTGATACAATCAATGGAGTTATTGCCGAGAGAATTTGCCCCAAAGAGAAATGGATGAGGTAATTTTCTTTGTACAGTATTAAGTTTGATAATGTAAGATCCATTAGCATCACTTCTTTTGTTGTGTTCAAGACACAAGCGGGAAGAAAGGAGAGGATATGCATTTTGAAACTAATGTACAATGAACGGAAGGAATTAGTCGATAGGTATTTCATTAGATTGTAGCAGGGAAGTAACTGTTGATAGGAATACAAGGACCTTCTTTTGGGGGTTGAGCAAGTGTGCTAGGATTACCTGATTCAGTGGGTGTCTTTAGGCGTCTCGCTGATAATCCAGGCCCGAATCCTCAACCCATCCACCCCCCCCCCGTCTCTCTCTAAACCGACGGTTCCCCCCCCCCCCCCCATTTTTTTTTAACGGGAGAGATACCCTAAAACACAAATGGCGTATGACCCTGCGACCCCTATATCAGCAATATTAGATGATCGCGACCCTACATTAGCAATAGTACTTTACGTGGCGATCCCTAGATCAGCAGTGGTAGAAGACCGCAAATCTAAACCAGCAATGGTACATGATCCCCAGATCAGCAGTGGTAGAAGACCGCAAACCTAAACCAGCAATGGTACATGATCCCTCGATCAGCAAAGGTATAAGACCGCAAACCTAAACCAGCAATGGTACATGATCCCTCGATCAGCAATGGTATAAGACAGCAAACCTAAACCAGCAATGGTATATGACCCCTAGATCAGCAATAATAGAAGACCGCAAACCTAAACCAGCAATGGTACATGATCCCTCGATCAGCAATGATAGAAGACCATAAACCTAAACCATCAATGGTACATGATCCCTCGATCACCAATTGTAGAAAACCATAAACCTAAACCAGCAATGGTGCATGATCCCTCGATCTGCAATGGTATAAGACAGCAAACCTTAGCCAGCAATGGTGCATGATCCCTCGATCAGCAATTGTATAAGACCACAAACCTAAACCAGCAATGGTACATGATCCTTCGATCAGCAATTGTATAAGACCATAAACCTAAACCAGCAACGATGCATGATCCCTCGATCTGCAATGGTATAAGACAGCAAACCTTAGCCAGCAATGGTGCATGATCCCTCGAACACCAATGGTATAAGACCGCAAACCTAAACCAGCAATGGTACATGACCCCCGCGACCCCTAGATCAGGAGTAGTAAAAGACACGCCCATACACTAGCAATGGTACATGATCCCTAGATCAGCAATGGTAGATGACAGCAACCCTAAACCAGCCAAAATTTATGAAAAAAAATTCCAGCCAAAAAAAAAAAAAAATCAGTGCCCTTAGCATGAAATAATTTTGTCACCAATTACTGAAAATGACGTATGCGTTTGGATGTGACTTCATGATAATCCAACATTTATTCTAACAAGGCAACTGAAATATGTATCAATGAGGAAAAAACTGGAAGAAGTGGAGAGTTTTGAATATCTTGGATCACTACTAACTAATAATGGAGATACAATGAGGGAAATTAAAAGGAGGACATCTATCGCTCTTCAGAAAGTAAAACAAATAAACAATCTGTGGAGAGGAGCAGACAGAACCACAAAAATAAGATTTTTAAGGGCATGCACCTTTCCCATCGCAACATATGCCTGTGAGACCTGGACACTTAACAAAACAGCTGAGAAACACATAAATGCCTTTGAATGTAAATGCTACAGAAGAGCTCTCCAAATATCGTGGACACAAAAAAGAACAAATATATCTATACTACAAGAACTTAATATTGAAGAAGGCTGGCTAGTGAAGAGGATTAAAGAGAGAAAACTGAAATATTTTGGACACATTAAACGTCATGATAATTTAGAGAAGACCGTATTGGAAGGGTACATAATGGGAAAAAGAAAAAGAGGAAGACCAAGACGAAGATGGCTGCAAGACATCGTTGACGATCTGGAAATGGATGCAACAGCAGCAGGCCATCTTGCTCACAACCGAGAGGCCTACAGGAGTGCTGTTTGGGAGGCAAAGTTCCGCAAGGGACATGCAAATGAATGAATGATTCTAATATCTTCTAGCAGATCTACCTCAGAGAGAGAGAGAGAGAGAGAGAGAGGGAGAGAGAGAGAGAGAGAGAGAATCTGTTGAGTTCTCAGGTTTAGAACCTCTGCTCCGAGAATCTGTTGAGTTCTCAGGTTTAGAACCTCTGCTCCAAACCCAGCATATCGTTTTTGTTGTTTTTTTTTACACAGAGGTTCCCAAGCTTTCGCCGGACTGCCACTCCCGATTCTTTCTAGACCATATGCGTACGTACTGCCCCTCAGGGCTTATAATTCCCTATGTTCGCCCCCACTCCACCTTCCTGGCCCCCGTTCGCGGTGGGGAAGGAAGGAGGAACACCGGAATGCCAACTTTGGGATCCTCTGGTTATTAAACCATTAAAGAAGGACATAAAATTCCTTGCTTTGTTGGAGCTGAGGAGATAGTCCGCATCCAGTTCCTCGGAGAATGCTGTCACTGCTTCCCTTCTCCTAGAAATTACTAGATAACAAACAACAGAAGCCAAGTTTGGGGACTGGAGATCAATATTAAGAAGATGAAAGTAATGATGTTCAGCACAAAAGACCAGAAGCCACAGATGGATATAATAGCAAGCAAGAATAAACTGGGGAAAAATGACAAAGTCAGTCATTTAGTCATTTACATGTCCGTTGGGGAACTTTGCCTCCCTGACAGCTTTCCCGTGGCCTCTCGGTTGTAAGCAAGATGCCCTGCGCTGATGCATCCATTTGCAGATTATCAATGATGTCTTGTCAAAAAGATAAGAAAGAGACAATGTACTTTCATAAGACATGCAATGAGAAGAGGGGGCATTGAAAATATTATAACAGCAGGAAAAATAGAAGGAAGAAGATCAAGAGGAAGACCACGAGAAATGATACTGGACAGTCTGACGGGATGGTGTGAGAGGAGATCACCAACCGAGCTGATGGCCTACATGAAGGATCAGGTACTCTGGAGAAGCATAATAGCCAACGCCAGTCGGCACGGCACCTGATGATGATGATGAACGATGTCTTCCAGTCATCTTCGACTTGGTCTTCCTCTCTTTATTTTTTCCAATTATGTACTCTTCCAATACGGTCTTCTATAAATTCTCATGACGAATGGAGGCCATGGAAATGTGGCTCATAAGAAAGATGTTGAAGGTACTATGGACAGCTAAGAAAGCAAATGAAGAAGCCTTAGGAGAGGATGGAGTTAAAAGGCAAATTACAGCAAAGACAAGCGAGATTTGTAGGAAATTTTCTGAGAAGAGGAAAATTGGAACACAACGCGGCAACAGGAAAAGTTGAGGGAAGAAGAGACAGAAGAAGACAGAGAGAAATTACTGGATGGGCTGTCAGTGTGGCTAGGAAGAAAGTCACTGGCGGATCTCATATAATCAGGTCTAAAGACAGGGAATTGTGGAGAGAAATGATCGCCTACGCCAAGCGGCACGGCATTTGATTGATTGATTGATTGATTAACTGATTGACTGATTAAAGGGATAGGTTATCACTCTGCAGCGCTACACGAAGTTAGTCAAAATAGTGTTCTTCGGAGTTTTTTTTTTTGCAGGGAAGGGGAAAGGGTTGTAGAATCATGTCGTTGCTGATATTTCAAAATTATCAGGTTTCTCTGAAACACATTCTACATGGTTCTGTACTTTTGAAATGTGCACGCTTTAAAATCCTATACTCGTGTCTAGCGCATCGAATCTGTAGAGCACGGCGTAGAATCTGACGAGCAGAGCGTAGAATCTGACGGGCAGGGCATAGAATCTGACGGGCAGGGCATAGAATCTGACGAACAGAGCGTAGAATCTGACGAGCAGAGCGTAGAATCTGACGGGCAGAGCGTAGAATCTGACGGGCAGGGCATAGAATCTGACGAGCAGAGCGTAGAATCTGACGGGCAGGGCATAGAATCTGACGAACAGAGCGCAGAATCTGACGAGCAGAGAGTAGAACCTGACGAGCAGAGCGTAGAATCTGACGAGCAGAGAGTAGAACCTGACGAGCAGAGCGTAGAATCTGACGAGCAGAGAGTAGAACCTGACGAGCAGAGCGTAGAATCTGACGAGCAGGGCGTAGAATCTGATGGGAAGCGTCGTTGAATCTGACGAGTATGGCGTAGAATCTGACGAGTAGGGCATAGAATCTGACGAGTAGGGCATAGAATCTGACGAGTAGGGCGTAGAATCTGACGAGTAGGGCATAGAATCTGACGAGTAGGGCGTAGAATCTGACGAGTAGGGCATAGAATCTGACGAGCAGAGCGTAAAATCTGAAGTGTAGGGCATAGAATCTGACGAGTAGGGCGTAGAATCTGACGAGCAGGGCGTAGAATCTGATGGGAAGCGTCGTTGAATCTGACGAGTATGGCGTAGAATCTGACGAGTAGGGCGTAGAATCTGACGAGTAGGGCATAGAATCTGACGAGCAGAGCGTAGAATCTGACGAGTAGGGCATAGAATCTGACGAGTAGGGCGTAGAATCTGACGAGCAGGGCGTAGAATCTGAAGGGAAACGTCATTGAATCTGACGAATAGGGCGTTGATATAAAACAAAGGGTCCGTCAGGGGTACATATTGCCATCTTACTTATTTAACTTGCATACTGAAAATATAATGAGGTATGTTGGAAAAGATGTAGACAAAGAATATTACGATGCCATAACAATTGGAGGTTATGAAATACCAGAGATTAGATATGCTGATGGCACAGTATTACTGTCCACAACACAAAAAGGAATGGAAAAATTAATTATGTCAGTCTGTAAGAACAGCGAAGAGCAAAACATCTATCTTAATGTGAAGAAAACTAAATTGATGACAACTGACAAAACAAACAAGGCAGCTGATATATGCATCAATGAGGAACAACTGGAAGAAGTGGAGAATTTTTAATATCTTGGATCACTGGTAACTAATAATGGAAATACAATGAGGGAACTTAAAAGGAGAACATCTATCGCTCTTCAGAAAGTAAAACAAATAAAGAATCTGTGGAAAGGAACAGACAGAACTACAAAAATAAGATTTTTAAGGGCATGCACCTTTCCCATCACAACATATGCCTGGGAGAACTGGACACTTAACAAAACAGCTGAGAAACACATAAATGCCTTTGAATATAAATGCTACAGAAGAGTTCTTCAAATATCGTGGACACAAAAAAGAACAACTATATCCATACTACAAGAACTTAATATTGAAGAAGACTGGCTAGTAAAGAGGATTAAACAAAGAAAACTTAAATATTTTGGACACATTAAACATCATGATAATCTAGAGAAGATCGTCTTGGAAGAGTACATAATGGGAAAAAGAAAGAGAGGAAGACCAAGGCGAAGATGGCTGCAAGACATCGTTGATGATCTGCAAATGGATGCATCAGCAGCAGGCCATCTTGCTCACAACCGAGAGGCCTACAGGAGTGCTGTTAGGGAAGCAAAGTTCCGCAAGGGACATGCAAATGAATGAATGAATCTTTCTTTATAAAACGGCACCATAGCCAGTTTTAATATTTATCTCAATAAAAACAAAACTGGAACTAACCAGACGTGCCCTAGATGCCATGTTGGCATGACATCACCACCTTTCTCTTACCCAGATAAGAAAGCGACAAAAAACAGTTAAGGTTAAAAACTGGGCTTGCCTCAAGATTCTGGTATTGATTATAAAGATAAATTATCAGAGAGGGGGAGACCGTTGGTCTGTGCCTAGAGAGACCTTATCTAAGGAGCGTAACTCCAAACGTTGACTGACAAAAGAAGAACGTGGCTAGAGACGTTATTCTCTCCCTTACGGATGAGCTGTTTTCCCCAGCTGGTCAGTGGTTCCCACATCTTTTAGGGTTGCCGCCCCCCTTCGATCCGCTGGGCCACATTTCTAGGGTCCCAAGGCATATACACATACAAATACAGACATCGACTGGTTCTAATAATAATAATAGTAATAATAATAATAATAATACCAGGAAGAAGATAATGACGACGACGAAGAAGAAGAAGAGCGACACAGAATCTCTGAGACCGGCACTCTGGGATGATCTTCGACTAAACTGCATCGACCATGTGCAAGTCGACCAGCAGCAGCAAGTAGTAATCGAGCAGCAGGTAATACTAACTGAACAGCGGCATCACCGTCGTGGTGAAGGTGATACTAATATCACAGCAAGTGGCTTTATCCACAGAGATACAGGACATACACAACAAGTGGTTTTATCCACAGAGATACAGGACATACACAACAAGTGGTTTTATTCTTGTTCTTATTCTTGTTGTTGTTGTTGTTTTTCTTCTTCTTCTTCTTCTTCTTCTCTGATCAAATGGTGAAGTCATTATCTTCTTCTTCTTTTCGTTCTTCTTCTTCTTCTTCTTCTTCTTCTCTGATCAGCCTTTGAAATTCATTATCTTCTTCTTCTTTTTTCTTTTTCTTCTTTCTTCTTTTTCTTCTTCTTTCTTTTCTTATTCTTGTTCTTCTTCTTGCTTTTCTTTTTGTTCTTGTTGTTGTTGTTGTTGTTCTTCTTCTTCTTCTTCTCTGACCAACTGCTGAAGTCATTATCTTCTTCTTCTTCTCGTTCTTCTTCTTCTTCTTCTCCTCTGATCAGCTGCTGAATTCATTATCTTCTTCTTCTTCTTTTTCTCTGATCAGCCGCTGAATTCATTATCTTCTTCTTTTTTTTTCTTTCTTCTTCTTCTTTCTTCTGCTTCTTCTTTTTTTCTTATTCTTGTTCTTCTTCTTGTTTTTCTTCTTGGTTTTTTGTTGTTGTTGTTGTCTTTCTTCTTCTTCTTCTTCTTCTTTATCTTCTTCTTCTTCTTCTTTTTCTTCTCTTCTTCTTCTTCTTCTTCTCTGACCAACTGCTGAAGTCATTATCTTCTTCTTCTTCTCGTTCTTCTTCTTCTTCTTCTTCTTCTTCTCCTTCTCCTCTGATCAGCCGCTGAATTCATTATCTTCTTCTTTTTTTTTCTTTCTTCTTCTTCTTTCTTCTGCTTCTTCTTTTTTTTCTTATTCTTGTTCTTCTTCTTGTTTTTCTTCTTGGTTTTTTGTTGTTGTTGTCTTTCTTCTTCTTCTTCTTCTTCTTCTTCTTCTTCTTCTTCTTCTTCTTTATCTTCTTCTTCTTCTTCTTTTTCTCCTCTTCTTCTTCTTCTTCTTCTTCTTCGTCTCTCTGATCAGCTGCTGAAGTCATTATCTTCCTGCTTTTCTCGTTCTTCTTCTTTTTCTTTTTCTTCTTCTTCCTTTTTCTTCTTCTTCTTCTCTGATCAGCTGCTGAAGTCAATTATCTTCTTCTTCTCTGTTCAGCCACTGAATTCATTATCTTCTTCTTCTTTCTATTTCTTCTTCTTGTTTTTCTTCTTGTTCTTGTTCTTGTTGTTTTTGTTGTTGTTGTTGTTCTTCTTTTTCTAATTTCTTCTTCTTCTTCTTCTTCTTCTTTACTGATCAGCTGCTGAAGTCACTATCTTCTTCTTGTTGTTCTTCTTGTTCTTTTTCTTGGTCTTGTTTTTCTTCTTCTCTGATCAGCTGCTGAAGTCATTATCTTGTTCTTTTCGTTCTTCTTATTATTGTTCTTCTTGTTCTTGTTGTTGTTGTTCTTCTTCTAATTTCTTCTTCTTCTTCTTCTTCACTGATCAGCTGCTGAAGTCAGTATCTTCTTGTTGTTGTTGTTGTTGTTGCTGTTGTTGTTGTTGTTCTTATTCTTCTTCTTTGATCAGCTGCTTAAGTCATTATCTTGTTCTTCTCGTTCTTCTTGTTTTTGTTCTTCTTCCTCTTCTTCTTCTTCTTGTTCTTCTTGTTCTCGTTCTTCTTGTTCTTGTTCTTCTTCCTCGTCTTCTTCTTATTGTTCTTCTTGTTCTCGTTCTTCTTGTTCTTGTTCTTCTCCCTCTTCTTCTTGTTCTTCTTGTTCTTGTTCTTCTTCTTCCTCTTCTTCTTCTTCTTGATCTTCTTGTTCTCGTTCTTCTTGTTCTTGTTCTTCTTCCTCTTCTTCTTCTTCTTGTTCTTGTTCTTCTTGCTCTTGTTCTTCTTCCTTTTCTTCTTCTTCTTGTTCTTCTTGTTCTTGTTCTTCTTCCTCTTGTTCTTCTTCCTCTTGTTCTTCTTGTTCTTGTTCTTCTTCTTCTTCTTCTCCTCTGATCAGCTGCTGAACTCATTATCTTCTTCTCTGAACAACTCCTGAACACAGCAGTTTTTTCGAGCTAGTGAGGCTCCTTTCGTCTCTGTTATTGATCTTTACTTGCTGATTGTCTATTCCCAAGAGCGCGTATGTCTTCTTCTAGGTTGTCTCCCCATGGTTGTCTAGGTCTACCTCTTGGTCTGTCTCCTTTCATCGCTTCTGTATAGGTCGTCATTGTTTGTCCATCTTCCTTCATTCTCTCTAAACAACCGACCCACCTCAGTTTGTGTTTTTTCATAGTGTCTATTATAAGCGAGGAATTTTAAAAACGTGTAGATTTCTTTGTTACTTTTTTTATCTTCATTCAAACATTCATAATTTTATATTTTCTTAAAGAGAGACTGCTTTATCCAACAAGGGAACTGGAGTCGGAATTGGCTGAAATGCATGCTTTATGAAGCATATTTCCGTTACTCTGTTTTTCAAGGATAAAAAGTAAACAATCTCAGCTGTTCGCATTGACGAAACAAATTTGTTTACCGCAGTTCATTAGTGTCAACTCTTACAGTGGAGTCCATCGGTACCAAATATTACAGTGGAGTTCATTGGTTTCAAATATTACAGCGGGGTTCATTGGTACCAAATATTACAGTGGAGTCCATCGGTACCAAATATTACAGTGGAGTTCATTGGTTTCAAATATTACAGCGGGGTTCATTGGTACCAAATATTACAGTGGAGTCCATCGGTACCAAATATTACAGTGGAGTTCATTGGTTTCAAATATTACAGCGGGGTTCATTGGTACCAAATATTACAGTGGAGTCCATCGGTACCAAATATTACAGTGGAGTTCATTGGTTTCAAATATTACAGCGGGGTTCATTGGTACCAAATATTACAGTGGAGTTCATTGGTACCAAATATTACAGTGGGGCTCATCGGTACCAAATAATACAGTGGAGTTCATTGGTACCAAATATTACAGTGGAGTTCATTGGTACTAAATATTACAGTGGAGTTCATTGGTACCAAATATTACAGTGGAGTTCATCAGTACCAAATATTACAGTGGAGTTCATTGGTACCAAATATTACAGTGGAGTTCATTGGTACCAAATATTACAGTGGAGCTCATCGGTACCAAATATTACAGTGGAGCTCATCGGTGCCAAATATTACAGTGGAGTTCATTGGTACCAAATATTACAGCGGAGTTCATTGGTACTAAATATTACAGTGGAGTTCATTGGTACCAAATATTACAGTGGAGTTCATTGGTACCAAATATTACAGTGGAGTTCATTGGTACCAAATATTACAGTGGAGTTCATTGGTACCAAATATTACAATGGAGTTCATTGGTACCAAATATTACAGTGGAGTTCATTGGTACAAAATATTACTGTGGAGTTCATTAGTACCAAATATTACAGTGGAGTTCATTGGTACCAAATATTACAGCGGGGTTCATTGGTACCCAATATTACAGCGGGGTTCATTGGTACCAAATATTACAGCGGGTTCATTGGTACCCAATATTACAGCGGGGTTCATTGGTACCAAATATTACAGTGGAGTTTATTGGTACCAAATATTACAGTGGAGTTCATTGGTACCAAATATTACAGTGGAGTTCATTGGTACTAAATATTACAGTGGAGTTCATTGGTACCAAATATTACAGTGGAGTTCATTGGTACCAAATATTACAGTGGAGTTCATTGGTACCAAATATTACAGTGGAGTTCATTGGTACCAAATATTACAGTGGAGTTCATTGGTACCAAATATTACAGTGGAGTTCACGGGTACGAAAAATCGCGGTGAAGGTTATCAGTACAGAACTCCGCAGTGGAACTTATCGGTATCAAGCATCACAGTGGAGTTCATCGATACAAAACATCACAGTGGAATTCATCGGCACCAAGTATTACAGTGGAGTTTATGTGTATCATATATCAAAGTGGAATTTATCGATGTAAAACATCACAATGGAGTTCATCGGTACAAAACATCACAGTGGAATTCATCGGCACCAAATATTACAGTGGAGTTCACCGCTATCAAGTATCATGATGGAGTTCACCGCTATCAAGTATCACGATGGAGTTCATCACTATAAAACATCACAGTAGAATTAATCGCTATCAAATATCTTAGTGGAGCTAATCACTATCAAATATCACAGTGGAGTTAATTGCTATCAAATATCACAGTGGAGTTAATTGCTATCAGATATCACAGTGAAGTTAATCACTACCAGATATCACAGTGAAGTTAATCGCTATCAGATATCATAGTGGAGTTAATAGTATCAAATGTCACTGTGGAGTTAATCGCTGTCAGATATCACAGTGGAGTTAATCGCTATCAAATGTCACAGTGGAGTAAGAATGTTCTGTGACACAAAATTGATAGCATGTAGGCGATTATTCATCGATTTACTTCATAAAAAAAAGAAAAAAAAAACAGCCTCACGGAAACAGGTTGTCCAAAAGAATAATTGACAGGGATCATCCTTGTGGAAACTGCACTTGGAGAGCCGGTGTCCATCTTATTTGAGTCTCTGTGGCCGAGTGGGTAGCGCTTTGTCTTCTTGCGGTTAGACACCTGCTCGAGTTACGCAGTCCTGGATTCTGTTCTAGATTATTTCCTTTCTAATTTGTTTTCTGAAATCTGTGATTTGTTTAACGTTTTCCCCCCCTCAGGGTAATTTTAACGTTTTTATTAGTGAAAATGAGGAACGCCATGGGGGGGTCTGACTGAAGAGCTACCTTGCCAGTTCCGTGGCTTTCTAGCAGCAACAACAGCAACAACAACAGCAGCAACGACAACATCAAAGAAGTGTTGATGAATAGGCGGACGGGCAAAAGAGATCTGATGAAGCAGTATGAAACAATATTAACACCTTCACAAGCCTGCAACATCCACAACAGGTAGAGGATGTCACCAAACATTCCAGGTCTAATTACGCCAAAAGACTAGGGGCAAGCTCCACGTCGAGCAGCTGGTAACAGTTAGGCGTCTATTTTTTTATCATTAAGACAAACGACAGAGAGAACACAAGCGATGATAACAACAACGGCTACCTTACCTTTGTCGTTAGCTGGAGATTTTGGTCTAACAGCGACAACTCGCCTTACGACAGCGGCCATCTTGGATATTTTCCCGAGTGTTACCCCCACACCCTCCCCCCACCCCCCTCATAACGGCGCCCGAGAGTCTCGCGAGGTTCTATGAGAGTTCCAAGACCTGACTGGAAGCACGGACACGCCGAAGGAGGAGATATCGATTAGAACGCTTGCAGCCTCCATCGCTTCCAAAGAGATGGTTGTCCAGTACTGCCAGATTATTGATTTAATGTGAGGATTGTTTAAGGTTGCAACCAGCCAGGTCATTCACCGTGCTAGCAGTCGGTGTCCACAGTATCATAACAGTAGTTCTTCTTCTTCTTCTTCGTCAGCGCTCTCTGTTCTTTATTTCCAAGAGCTGCTTTTTTTTGTTGTCTTTATTTATATAATTGTGTTTCCCGTTTAAAAAAAAAATCTCTTCGTTTGTGTAAGCTGCTAATGGAAGGAATTCAGGCAATAAATAGAAAAGAAACAGCGTGATAAGTGGAAGAGATATAGTCATGGAAAAAAGGAAGAAAAGGCCGATAAATAGATCAGATTTTAGCTAATAAATACAAAGGATATTGTGTGATAAATAGATAAGATTTTGGTAATAAATACAAGGGATATTGGGTGATAAATAAATAAGATTCTGGTTAATAAATACGAAGGATATTTGGTGATAAATAGATAAGACTTTTGCTAATAAAGATATTGGGTGATAAATATATAAGATTCTGGCTAATAAATACAAAGGATATTTGGTGATAAATAGATACGATTTTGGCTAATAAAGATATTCGATGATAAATAGATAGGATTTTGGCTAATAATTATAAAGGATATTGGGTGATAAATATATAAGAGTTTTGCTAATACAGATATTGGGTGATAAATAGATAAGATTCTGGGTAATAAATGCAAAGGACATTGGGTGATAAATAGACATAGGCAGATGAATCAAATATAAATAAATAAAAGTAAATATAATTTCCGAATGAACAAATAGAAGTCCCTTAGTAGTACCAACTGTTCGCGCCAAGGTTGGTGATGTCAAAGGCCGAACACTCCCCAAGACCAGAAAAAAGAGTTAGGTCCCTTTTTTACAGTTACAGTTAGTGACGTCAATAAGCAGACAGCGCCACTGTCGATAAGCAGCAAGTGGAGATAATGCACGCCAAGATGGCGACTAATGGGGCATAGACCATCAACAAGAACTCTCCATTTATTTCTATCCTGGACTGTTTCTTCTATCAGTCTCCAGGTGTAGTAAATCTTTTATTAAAAATCTGTGCCAGGTGTTTCTATGGCATCCTTGTTTCCTCTTACCCTGAGAATTCAAGATGAGGGCTTGTCTGGTTATGTTTGTGGTAGGCTTACCAAGTATATGTTATATCCATCTCCAGTGTCTTTTCATTATCATTTCTTCCACTGCGGGTTGGTTCACTTTCTGCCATAGCTCTTCATTTTTGACGTTATCTGTCCGTCTAATCGTTAGGCAAGTGTTATCAAAGGTCTGCAGTCTATTGGTACTTTTGGCCGATGCTGTCCATTGCTTCTGATCCATGCAACAGGACCGAAGATTTCTTTTGAATTGTTTGTACTGAACAGTTTAACTTTTGTTGTTAGGGATATTCCTTTTCGAACTGCAGATGTTTCTCAACTGTAGAAATGCCACTCTGTCCTTACCAATTCTTGCTGTAAAATCTGCTTCTGTACTACTCTGTCTATAATGCTGATGGCGCCTACATCTTACATCCTACGTCTTACATCCTTCCCGTGCCATTAAACATCACATGCGGCTCTCATGGTAGTTCGCCAAGTTTTCCTGTTTTCGGCGAGCTTTTCAACTACATCAAGTGATTTTATGCCCGCTGATTTGGCCTTGCTTAACTACGTCCTCTTTAGAGTTTCGCGTGGTCGACCTATTTTTCTTCGGCTTGTTGTGTTCCACTTGATAGCTTGTTCTGGGATTCTCTGCTTCTTCTCATCACGTGACCGACATATATCCATCTCCTTTTTCTAACCACACATGAGAAAGGTTGTTGTTCGCTCATCTGCCTTATCTTTGCGTTGTTCTTGAATTCGTTCCATTTGATGCCGAGTATTTTCCTTAGGCATTTGTTTTCAAAAGATTCTAATTTCTTGTCTATTTCTTTAATTGTTTTCCAGTTTTCACATGCATAAATGAAGGTGGATATTAGATTTGAATTGAATAGTCTTAGCTTGGGTTTTGTGCTTATAACTTTTGAGAGCTATATAACGGCGACTATGATGCATACTTATTCCAAGCAAGAAGTGCCCTCTGTTATCCTGTTCTTGGTAGCCTTCTAAACTGGATGGTTTATGCCGGGTCAGGGACTTGAGTGATCTGTAAATGTCATTCAAGACTCGTCAATAAATGTAAAACAAGAATCTGTAAAACACGCGTGAAGCGAACGTAAAACAAACGGTTTGGGTGTAAAACATTTGGAAGTCTTTAAAAGCGACAGCAGACCAAGAAATCTCTATCTCTCCCCCTCTCTCTCCCTCCCTCTCTCTCTCTCTCTCTCTCTCTCTCTCTCTCTGAACCTTCTTAAATGCCCAATGCACATGGGGCTTCTGCAAGGGTTTTCCACAAATGCCTGTTCTTTTCCATTTTTTTCTGCTATTGCCAAGTGAGCCCTCTATTGCTCAACATCCTCTCTGTTGTTCTTCTCAATGTCTCTTTTGGTCTAGACTCACTTCTGTTCCTCTGTGGTGTCTATCTTAGTGCTATTCTTGGTAGTGAGTTGTCAGTCATCCGGAGCACATGTCCCAACCATCGCCAGCGTCTTTCCTCAATAATTGCTGTCAGTGGCTTCATCTGCATTTCTGCCAACAAGATGTTATTTCTTATGGTGTTTGGCCAAAATATTCTTCTACTTCTTCGTAAACATTTAGTCTGGAAAGAATTCAACTTGTTTTCTATGGTTTTGGTGATTTTCCAGCATTCACTTCCACAAAGCAGTACAATTAGAACATTACTCTTAAATATCCTGATTTTTTACTTCATGCTTAGTTTTTGTTTTTTTTTTTAGATTTCCAGGTAGTCCATCAAACTGTTACAGAAACCGAAACAAGGGAAAGAACAAAGAAAAATAATTGGTTGAAATTGTTGGCCGAAACACAAGCTACCAGTGGCTATAAGTATGAGTTTTTTTTTTGGACAGATAATACCATCAGTGAAGATGATGTCAAGGCAAGGCTGCCAGTCAACACCTGGTTTGTTCGTATTACAGCAAAATAATATAAGAACTAAGCATATAGAGAGACAGACAGATAGCAGACAGTCAGATGGACAGACAGACAAACAGGCAGACAGACAAATAGACAAACAGGCAAGAGCCAGACAGAGAAAAGATGGATGGATGGATGGATGGATGGGCGGACGGACGGATAGAGATAGACAGATAGATAGCTAGATAGACAGACAGACAGACAGACAGATAGATAGATAGATAGATAGATAGATAGATAGATAGATAGATAGATAGATAGAACACACCAGGCTGTAATCATGAACAGGGTCAAACAACTCATGAAAACAAAGGGCAGAGAATCCTGACCCAGCAATCGGGCCATGGAAAAGACAGAAAGATATGTTTTAGAAGTACATAGTAAAATCGAAACCAACGATAACTGTCAGAGATTTAACAGAAAGGGCCACAACCAGGAAATTTTAATTATAAACTGAACACGAACCGTTAGCTAATGATACCAGAGGGCGAAGACGCTGTCTGTTTTGGTAATCAACCATCCATATCCGACAAGCTAGCGGCATGGTTGACGAACCATAGCTGACCAAGACCCTGTCCCACCTCTCTTTTGGTACCCCCGGCAACAGACAGCCTGGCTCACTGGGGAAGGATCAACATAGTCCTTATGGTGGTGGAGTCTGCTAAAGAAGTATTACACACCCGCTTTGTTTTTTTTAGCTGCAATTAGGGACAGGAAAAACATAGCAGTCATGACCCGCTCCCAAACCGACACGATGTTGTGCCTCTTCATCGCATTGGCATTAATGAACACCAGCTAGCAGTTCAATGGAGACTGAAGAAGAAGAAGAAGAAGAAGAAGAAAAAGAAGGAGAAAGAGGAGAAGAAGAAGAAAGAAGAAGGAGAAGAAGAAGAAAGAAGAAGAAGAAGAAAGAAGAAGAAGAAGAAGAATAAGAAGAAGAAGGAGGAGGAGGAGGAGAAGAAGAAGAAGAAGAAAGAAGAAGAAGAAAGAAGAAGAAAGAATGACATAAGCAGAATCTGGAAACATTAACTATCATTATCTCCGCTCTGTGATCACACATATCAAACTGTAAACTGATATATGTTTGCTGTCACACTTCCGGGAGATATCAGAATCTTTCTCCGCTGTCTGATAAATACTGCAAGTTGTCCAGGACAGCAGAACACTGGGCAAACAAAGGGAGACGCCAGCACATGACGCTGGGCCCAACAGTACAAACTTGTAGGCATCCGGGCCTTTGACAATAGCAGGATCTGTCAGCTCTCCGCGGAAGTCTCAGCTTGCTGTAGTACAGAAACAGCCTGTTTCAAGGGCTAGCATGATGAGATATGAAAGGATTTTTTTTTATCTAGTTCTGATTCGCTAATATTAACCGACTCCCCAGTTCTAACAGAAAATCTTGGCTCCCCAGTTTCTGATTTGTCAGTTATAACAGACAATCTAGACTCCCCAGTTCTGATTTGTCAGTTATAACAGACAATCCTGACTCCCCAGTTCTGATTTGTCAGTTCTAACAGACAATCCTGACTCCCCAGTTCTGATTTGTCAGTTCTAACAGACAATCCTGACTCCCCAGTTCTGATTTGTCAGTTCTAACAGACAATCCTGACTCCCCAGTTCTGATTTGTCAGTTCTAACAGACAATCCTGACTCCCTAGTTCTTATTTGTCAGTTCTAACAGACAATCCTGACTCCCTAGTTCTGATTTGTCAGGTCTAACAGACAATCCTGACTCCCCAGTTCTGATTTGTTAGTTCTAACAATCCAGGCTCCCCAGTTCAAATTTGTCGGTTCTAATAGACATTCCTCACTCCCCAGTTCTGATTTGTCAATTCTAACAGACATTCCTCACTCCCCAGTTCTGATTTGTCAATTCTAACAGACATTCCTCACTCCCCAGTTCTGATTTGTCAATTCTAACAGACATTCCTCACTCCCCAGTTCTGATTTGTCAATTCTAACAGACATTCCTCACTCCCCAGTTCTGATTTGTCAATTCTAACAGACATTCTTCACTCCCCAGTTCTGATTTGTCAATTCTAACAGACAATCCTGACTCCCCAATTCTGATTTGTCAATTCTAACAGACAATCCTAACTCCCCAGTTCTGATTTGTCAATTCTAACAGACAATCCTAACTCCCCAGTTCTGATTTGTCAATTCTAACAGACAATCCTAACTCCCCAGTTATGATTTGTCCATTCTAACAGACAATCCTAACTCCCCAGTTCTGATTTGTCAATTCTAACAGACATTCTTCACTCCCCAGTTCTGATTTGTCAATTCTAACATACATTCTTCACTCCCCAGTTCTGATTTGTCAATTCTAACAGATAAACCTAACTCCCCAGTTCTGATTTGTCAATTCTAACAGATAATCCTAACTCCCCAGTTCTGATTTGTCAATTCTAACAGACATTCCTCACTCCCCAGTTCTGATTTGTCAATTCTAACAGATAAACCTAACTCCCCAGTTCTGATTTGTCAATTCTAACAGATAATCCTAACTCCCCAGTTCTGATTTGTCAATTCTAACAGACATTCCTCACTTCCCACTTCTGATTTGTCAATTCTAACAGACATTCTTCACTCCCCAGTTCTGATTTGTCAATTCTAACAGACATTCTTCACTCCCCAGTTCTGATTTGTCAATTCTAACAGACATTCTTCACTCCCCAGTTCTGATTTGTCAATTCTAACAGATAATCCTAACTCCCCAGTTCTGATTTGTCAATTCTAACAGACATTCCTCACTTCTGAGTTCTGATTTGTCAATTCTAACAGACATTCCTCACTCCCCAGTTCTGATTTGTCAATTCTAACAGACATTCCTCACTCCCCAGTTCTGACTTGCCAGTTCTGATGACACTACAACTCTCTGAGCGAATCATCCCCCATGGTATTGGAAGGAAAGATAGAAATCAACAGAAAAGCTACAAAAAGGGGTGGGGGGAAGAGTATTACATTTGTAGCATTTAAAGTAATACAAAAGGAGTAAATACATGTTGTGCTCTTATTACTACTGTAAACGTCACTACTACAATCTTTGTAGTATTGCTACATTAGCGTCTGCCTGGAGGTATAGCATCATGCAGTGTCCACTGACAGTATATAGGACAGAATAACCATTCCAAAGAACAGAATTTGTTTACACTGGCAAATGCCTTTGACTCCGTAACCTGCAGTGTTATTGAATGATACTCTAGGTTTGTCTGTTGGTTGCTCTCTGAAGAGTTTCACCATCTGTTGATGCGCGGTAGGTCGTTAGTATGTTTTTCAACAAAGCGCAGATGGTTCCAGAAGAGATAGGTCGTAAAATGATCTACTCTCGGATTCCTTCACATGTGTAAATATATCACTATAGCTAATGGAATGTACAAGACCGCTCCAAAGGACTTGTTTTGCGCTATCTCCCTGCAACTGCGAGCTGGTGTTATTTGCAGCCGATGCTGTGAAGGTGTTGAGGTACAGCATCGTATCAGCGTGGGAGCGAGTTATGGTAGCTATTTTTTCAGTCCCAGAGTACAGCTAAAAGGCAGAGGGTGTGCAATGCTTCTTCAGCAGACTCCACCACCATGTGGACTATGGCGATCCCTGCCTCGTTAGCCAGGCTAAGCCTGTTACGGAAGGTACCAACAGAGATTTGGGACAGGGTCTTGATCAGCTGTGGTTCGCTAAACCTGACACTAACATATCAGCTATGGTTTGCTAACCCTGACCTAGCATATCAGCTATGGGTAGCTAAACCTAACACAAACATATCAGCTATGGTTAGCTAAACCTAACACTAGCATATCAGCTGTGGTTCGCTAACCCTGACGCTAGCATATCAGCTATGGTTCGCTAACCCTAACACTAGCATATCAGCTATGGTTCGCTAACCCTGACACTAGCATATCAGCTATGGTTCGCTAACCCTGACACTAGCATATCAGCCATGGTTCGCTAACCCTGACACTAGCATATCAGCTATGAGTAGCTAAACCTGACACTATCATATCAGCTGTGGTTTGCTAACCCTGGCTCTAGCGTATCAGCTATGGGCCGCTAACCCTAACACAAACATATCAGCTATGGATCCCCTATTGCCTAATGGGACAAGGTCTTCATCCCTACAGCTCGAAAAGAAGAAAAAAGGGCACTTAAGAGGTATAGATGAATAAATCGTTCTAGTGTTCTTTAAAAAGTTGTAGTTCCTCCTACAAACAGGAAGTTGTGTACCTTCATTCCAGGCCCCAAAAAGTTTCGTTTTAACGTGTTTGCTGAGAATATGACTTTAGGGCATATTTCTGGAATTCAGTTCAGATTACTGTAACCTATCCCAAAATCTGGCCCGAAGCTGGTGTTTGTAGATTCGGATGAAGTTTAAATATCAAGGAGAGAATAAGCTTGATTGTCAACGCTTTCCTGCAAGGTATATAGTGTATGAGTGAAAGCTACATCAAGTCTCGTCATTTCATCTACCTGCTTGTCTGTTTGTTTGCCAGCTTTCTTCATTTGTACATGAACTGTCCGATCGCTTGTTTGTCTGACAGGCTGTTTGTCTGCTTGTTTTTTTTCCTGACAGGCTGTATCTCCGGCTGTTTGTTTGCCAGACTGTCATCATCATCTGGTGCCGTCTCCTAACAGAAGGTAGGCTGCAGTGACTCTCCATTCTGCTCTGTCTCTTGTCTTCGTAGAACACTCGGCCAAGCTGGTTCCTATCCGTCTTCGTGAAGTTGTCCACCCATCTACGTCGCGGCCGTCCTCTTGTTCTCTTCTCTTCGACCTTGCCCTCAAGAAGGGTCTTCAGTATAGTTTTATGCCCCTTGACGTGGCCAAAGTATCTTAGCTGCCTTGTTTTTATGATTTTCAATATTTCTCTTTTCTCTTCTAGCTAGTTTAGCACTTCTTTGTTTCTTTTCTTTTCTGTTCACTGGATATGCCCTATTCTTCTATACATCCACATTTCAAGAGTCTCAATTTTCTTTTCTGTTGTTTTATTCAAGGTTCAAGATTATGCGCCATAAAGGAATGTTGAGTATATGTAGAATTTTATGATACGTAATCTCAGTCGCTGTGATATTTGTTTTGATGTAAGGATCCTCCTCATTATGCTGAACGTTTTTCCACTCTATTTCTATTCTTCTTTGCAGACTGTATATCTGATTGTTTATCTTACAGACAGAATATCTGATTGTTTATCTTACAGACAGAATATCTGATTGTTTATCTTACAGACAGAATATCTGATTGTTTATCTTACAGACTGTGTATCTGATTGTTTATCTTACAGACTGTGTATCTGATTGTTTATCTTACAGACTGTATATCTGATTGTTTATCTTACAGACTGTGTATCTGATTGTTTATCTTACAGACTGTATATCTGATTGTTTATCTTACAGACTGTATATCTGATTGTTTATCTTGCAGACTGTATATCTGGTTCTTTATCTTACAGACTGTATATCTGTTTGGTTATTTGATAAGCTGAATACAGAACTCCTTAAAAATGACAAAGAACTGCGAGAACAATACAAAGTTATTATAACAAATAGATACAATGCAATAGCAAAGATAAATAGTATAGATGAACAATGGGAAATGTTAAGAGATTCTATCCACCAAACTGTTAAGGAGATAATACCACCAAAAAAAAAAAAAGAAGCCTCTAAAAATTAATGGATGACAGACGACATCTTAGGACTGATGGACAAGAGGAGGAGGAGTAAAAATAAGGAGGAAAAATATGGCAAGATAAATAAAGAAATAAGACGCAAATGCAGAGAAGCAAAAGAAGTGTGGTTAAATGAACAGTGCAGACAGATAGAGGACTCTCATAATAAAGACAGCAAAAAACATGCACAAACGAATTAATGAACTCACAGGCAGGAAAACAAAATATACCACAGGATGCCTGAAATCGAAAGAAGGTAAAATGTTAATGGGAAAAGAAGACATTGTGGACAGGTGGACAGAGTATATCGGTGAGTTATATGGAGGAGAAAGACCAGAATTAACACCAGATACTGAGAACTGTGATGGACCACCAATACTTGAAGATGAAATCATAGATGCCATCAAACACATGAAGAAAGGAAAAGCGACTGGGCCTGATAATATAACAATAGAAGAAATAGAGGCACTAGAGGAGACAGGAATAAAAATAATAGCTAAGTTACTGAATGACATTTACAACAGTGGTTATATTTCCAGTGACCTGATTAAATCCACGTTTATAGCACTACCAAAGAAACCAGGTGCAAAGGAATGTGACGACCACCGGACTATCAGTCTCTCATGTCACATAACGAAGCTACTTCTGAGAATCATTATGAGAAGAACAAGGAAAAAGATAAAAATGGAAATAGACGATGAACAGTTTGGATTTGTTGAAGGAAAGGGAACACACAATGCCATTTATACTTTACGAACACTAACAGAAAGAGCTTTAGAAGTACAGAAAGATCTCTACTTATGCTTCATTGATTATACCAAGGCATTCGACAAGGTGAAACATAATGAAATTATTAAAATGCTTGAAGACATCAATATAGACGGCAAAGACCTGAGGATTGTAAAACATCTATACTGGCAGCAAGAAGCAGCAATTCGAGTTGAAAATAGAACTGGAAAATATCAACCTATAAAACAAGGGATAGATAAGGATGTGTACTGTCTCCAGACCTTTTTTCTCTGTACAGCGAGAATATTCTAAGAACGATCATCACAGAACCAGGCATAAAAATTGGAGGATACAATATTAACAACCTTCGGTATGCTGACGACACAGTACTGATAGCTGAGAACCAACAAGACCTGCAAAATCTCTTGGATAAAGTTGCCAAAGAAAGTGAACAGAAAGGCCTTACTTTGAACATCAAAAAGACAGAGACTATGGTTATATCTAAGAAACAGAATCCACCAGCATGCAATATAAAATTAAACGGAACTGTTCTAAAGCAGGTGCAGAAATTCAAATACCCTGGAGCAGTAATAACTTCAGATGGGAAATGCAGAACAGAAATTAGGAACAGAATAGGCCAAGCAAAGACTGCATTTCAGAGAATAGGAAACATATTAGCCAACACATCATTATCAATGAATATTAGAAAACGAGTCCTAAAATGCTATATTGAACCTATCTTGTTATACGGAAGTGAATCATGGACAATAGGTAAGTCTGCACAAAAATCATTGGAAGCAGCAGAAATGTGGTTTATTAGAAGAATGTTGCGAATCCCCTAGACAGCAAAAATAACTAATGAAGAATGTATGAGAAGAGCTGGAGAGACAAAAAACCTTGTCAAAAAGATAAGAGAGAAAGACAATGTACTTTCATAGGACATGCAATGAGAAGAGGGAGCATTGAAAATATTATAACAACAGGAAAAATAGAAGGAAGAAGATCAAGAGGAAGACCAAGAGAAATGATAATGGACAGTCTGACGGGATGGTGTGAGAGAAGATCACCAACACAGCTGATGGCCTGTATGAGGGATCGTGTACTCTGGAGAAGCATAATAGCCAACGCCAGTCGGCACGGCACCTGATGATGATGATGATGATTCTATATGAAAGTATTTGATTTTTTTTCTCTCTGCATCTTTTCAGTTTATCTGATTGTCTCTCTGACTGACTGTTTATCTGCTGATCTGAATGCAAGACTGTTTATTTGGCTGTCTGACATTGTTTATTCGATTATTTCTCTGAAAGATTATCTGCCTGCTTGTTTCTCTTTACAAATAAACTATTTATCCGCTTGTTGGTTTGTTTGATCAGACTGTTTGTCTGCTTGTTTATATTATTTCAATTCTGCTTATCTCAGTATTTACCTGCTTCTCTCCGAGGTAAAACATGTTTTGTTCGTCTGCCATTACAGTTTTGACTGTTTGCTTGTGTCCCTAGCCAATTTTGTCTGTGTATTTGTCTGCTTACACATCTGTCTGCCCCACCGTTTCGTTTTTTTTTTAATCATCTTGTCAAAACAAAAACATCCATCAAGGAATCATTTTCCCGGAGGAGATGAAGAAGAAAAAAAACTCATTTCAGCCATTTTGTTACAGCAGAAAGTAATCGAGCTTATTGCTAGAGCACAATAGTTCCAAAACTGCTAGAGAGCAAGTTCTCACTAGATCGGTTGTGCTTACAGATAATTCCAAGCTGCTTTGTTCAATGATTTTAAATTTTCTCTTCGTTTTGGGAGGGGGGGGGATGATTGTAATGTAAAACCAGGTTAGGGGTATGAGGGTAGGGATGTAGGGATGTGGGGATATAGGGATGTGGGAAATTGATTGTTTGAGAAGAGGTTTGTGTATTGATGGGAAGATAATAAGATGAGGGTGTGTTTCAAAGAGGACATAATGAAGTGTGATAGATAGACAGACAGACAGACAGACAGACGGACGGACGGACGGACGGACGGACAGACAGACAGACGGACGGACGGATGGATAGACAGACAGACAGACAGACAGATAGATAGATAGATAGATAGATAGATAGATAGATAGATAGATAGATAGATAGATAGATAGATAGATAAATTCTTTGTGTTTGTGTATGTGTGAGAGAGAGAAAAGAGAAGGATAGAGAGAGGTAAAAAGATACATGGGGAGATAGAAAGAAAATGTAAGGATGAGAAAGAATAGAGAGATAGGGATAAACACAGGAGATAAGTGAGAAAGAGAAAAGGTAGAAACAGAGAGATATGAGAGAGAGAGAGAGAGAGAGAGAAGAGAGAAATGAGAGAAAAACAAAGGAGAGACAGAGATATTACTTGTAACATAACATAAAGAAAAATCAGAGACAGACATTGAATAATTTATTCATTGATCATATTTTCCCTCCATCTGTCAGTCTTGTATCTGACAATCTGCAATCAGGTCTTGCCACGAGAATTTCCGGCTGCTTTCAAGGAAGAAATCAATAGCTCCACCAGCACGTCCCAGGTCGTCCGTGTGTTCATTCTTAATTCTGAATTCAGCAGGTTGTAGCATGTTTTAATTAAGCATTCTGTATTCAGTGTGTTTCTCTTTCCTTGTTTTAGTTAAGCATTCTGTGCTCTGTGTGTTTCTTTCTTGTGTGAGCTCAACACCCTAGTTCAGCAGTGTATTCTACAACCAACCAACCAACCAACCAACCAACCAACCAACCAACCAACCAACCAACCAACACATTAATCAAACAAGAACCAACCAACAAACCAACCAACCATCCAACCAACCAACCAACCAGCCAACCAACCAACCAACCAACCAACCAACCAACCAACCAACCAACCAACACCGTAACCGCCAGAAAAAAACCAACCAACAACCAACAACCAACAAATAAATTAACCAACAAACAAGCATGAAACAAACCAACCAACCAACCAACCAACCAACACATTAATCAAACAAGAACCAATCAACCAACCAACCATCCAACCAACCAACCAACCAACCAACCATCCAACCAACCAACCAACCAACCAACCAACCAACACATTAATCAAACAAGAACCAACCAACCAACCAACCAACCAACCAACCAACACGGTAACCGCCGGAAAAAAACCAACCAGCGATGCAACCAACAACCAACAAACAAATTAACCAACAAACAAGCATGAAACAAACTGACTAACTAACCAACCAACCAACCAAAAGCAGGAAAATGTAAATTATATTTAATTGCCAATGAAGTTAACTGAGAGAGAGAGAGAGAGAGAGAGAGAGAGAGAGAGAGAGGGGGGGGAGAACGAACGAACAAACAGACTTTATTTTCGAAGAGTTAAGAACTGGGCACACAGGCCCGTCTACCATTCTGCCCTTCTTCATACAACTTTCATTCAGTCACAGATATTCAGCATTTGTTATTGAACATAATATGTATCAAAACACACACAAAAAAAGAATAAGCAAATAATAAACCATTTCTTTCCATACACTCTTTACTTATGCTTTGTGCAACTACAAGAAATAAACTTTATTACATTCTTCCATTCATTAGAAAGTAAGAAATTACTAAATAACAGCAATATAATAAATACAACTAATTTAGACTTTAAGAGTACATATGCCAATACGAGAGAGAGAGAGAGAGAGAGAGAGAGAGAGATAGAGAGACCAGAAAGAGATAGATACAACCATCGGCTCATACTTTAGATTAAACTAATTTAGATTTTAATAGTACATATACCAATACGAGAGATACAGAGGGACACACAGAGAGAGAGAGAGAGAGAGAGAGACAGAAAGAGAGAGAGAGGAGAGAGATTATATAACAGGCCTCTGAGATACATGAATGATGATAATCATTCTACCTCAAGTTTTGCTCTACCAGTCGCCAGTTTGAAAACACAGAAGATAAAGTTTAGAGGAACGATACAACTGTTTCCTCAACCAATATTAACCCTTATATTCCCAAAGAACTCTCAAAGATTCCTATTTAGGAAAGCATAAATTAGAAACTTGGAGAATAAACTCTAAATGTGCTGGGCTCTCCTCTCCAGTAATTAATAAAATAGACCATGTTTCCTCTCACACACCACACATACACACACACACACTCACGCCTCCACGACTCTCTCAATCTTGAATCTTGAATTCAGGCCTGTTATAGAGTCTCTCTCCTCTCTCTTTCTATCACACACTCTCTCTCTCTCTCTCTGTGTGTCTCTCTCTCTCGTATTGGTATATGTACTATTAAAGTCTAAATTAGTTTAATCTAAAGTATGAGCCGACTCTCTTGAATCTTCTTCCAGCCACCCCTCCCCTCCCTTTTCCTCTCCTCTATACCACCCCCTCCCCTCCTCCAAACCCTCCCAGAAAAGAGGGGTTGGGGGTGGGTGGGGTGGGAAACACGAAATCTATAACAGATACAATCAGCGATGCTTGGCTTGAGCCTTGGTACATCACTCAAATTACTGAGGGAGTGATGTTTGTTCAACCATCTATCACTCTGTCTTGTTAATGTCGCTCTATTGAAGAGGGGAGAGGGGGGGGGGAGGTAGCGTGGGGAGCTGAAAGTAGAAGATATCTATGAGGAAAAGTTTGTTCCCCCCTCCCCTTCTTTTCACTTTCTTTTCCTGATGGATAACGAAAGCAGCGATGATAAACAAAAATTCATCGGTTATGAAAATTTACAGAAATTCACTTTATCGTTTTTTTTCTTCTTCTTCTTTCATGGCTTTTTTAGATTCGATGGGTCGATAAATAGATTGGACACGGACTGGTTATGAGGATAATATAAATTAATAATGGATAAAATATTTGAGCCCAGTCAGTATATTTCAGCGAAATATACGCGTAGTAACAAGGACAGCTAGTTAGAAAAAAAGGAGAGAGAGGAGAGAGAGAGCGAGAGAAGGAGAGAGAATGACAAAGAGAAAGCATATGAGAAAGAGATAGAGAGAAAGAAGGAGCGAGGGAAGGAGAAATAATAACAGAAAGAGAGAGAGAGCAGGAGAGAGAGAAGGAAAAAGAAAGAGAGAGAGAAAAGAGAGAGCGTGAGAAAGAGAAAAGGAAAGAGATATAGAGAGTTGAAAGAAAGAGAAAGTGAATGAATGAGGCAGAGAGAGAGTATGAGAGAGAAAGAGAGAGTATGAGGAAGAGAGAGAGAGAGAAAGGGGAATGCGATAAAGAGAGAGTATGAGAGAGAAAGAGAGAGTATGAGAAAGAGAGAGAGAGAGAGAAAGGGGAATGAGATAAAGAGAGAGTATGAGAGAGAAAGAGAGAGTATGAGAAAGAGAGAGAGAGAGGAGAAAGAGGAATGAGATAAAGAGAGTTGAAAGTGAATGAATGAGCCAGAGAGAGAGAGAGAGAGAGAGAGTATGAGAGAGAAAGTATGAGAGGGAGTCTGAGAAAGAGAATGAGAGAGAATGAGAGGAAAGAGATACATAGAGTTTAAAGAGAGAAAGTGAATGAATGAGGCAGAGAGAGAATGTGTGTGTGTGTGTGAGAGTGTATGAGAGAGAGTATATGAGAGTGAGCATGAGAGAGAAGAAAAAGAGAAAGTGTGAGAAAGAGAGAAAAAAAAAGAGAGCGTCAGAAAGAGAAACAGCAAATTGAGAGAGAGAGAGAGAGAGAGAGAGAGAGAGAGAGAGAGAGAAAATAAGTGATTGAGACACACACACACACACACACACACAGAGACAGACAGACAGACAGACAGACAGACAGACAGAAAGAAAAAGAAAGAATTTGTGAGAGAGGGTGAGTCAGAGAGTGAGAGAGAAAGAAAAGAATATGAGAAAGAAAGAAAAAGAAGTAAGAGAGAGAAATAGAGAGAATGAGAGAGAAAGAAAAGAGAGAGAGAGAGTGTGTGTAAAAGAGAGAGACAGAGAAAGTGAGTGAGTGAGAAAGGGAAACACATTCTGAGAGAGAGAGAGAGTGTGTGTGTGTGTGTGAGAAAGAGAGAGAGAGAGAACGAAAGTGACAGAGACAGAGCGCGAGACAGAGAGGGAGAGACAGACAGACAGACAGAGAGCGAGAAAGAAAGTTGAAAGAAAGTAAATGAGTGAGACAGAGAGAGCCATTGTGAGAGAGTCAGTGAGACAGAAAGAGTCATTGAGAGAGACAGTGAGATAGAGAAAGTGAGAGAGAGAGAGAGTCAATGAGATAGAGAAAGTGAGAGAGAGAAAGTGAGATAGAGAGAATGAGTGAGATAGAGAGAGTCAGTGAGAGAGAGAGAGAGTCAGTGAGAAAGAGAGAGAGAAAGAAAAAATAGAACGTGACTGAGTGGCAGAGAGACAGAAATAAAGAAAAAAAAGAAGTGAGAGAGAGAGAGAGAAAGAAAGAAAATAGAGTGTGTGAGAAAGAGAGAGCAGAAAGAAAAGGCAGATAGATAGATAGATAGATAGATAGATAGATAGATAGATAGATAGATAGATAGATAGATAGATAGATAGATAGATCATCTTACCTGCACGGCTTTCACTATCCGCTGGTTTAACTTGTATAGGTCTGTTCATCTGAGGAAGTTAAGAAGTTAAGAAGTTAATTTTACATCTGCTAACATAATCAACAGAGCATGGTAGAAAAAAAAATCAATAGATCAGAATGTAAACAGATCACATGGCACACAAAGACACTCAATGAATAGTTCTGAGGGATACTGATGGTTCTTGATTATCAAACATCTAGTACTTTTGATGAACTCATTTAAATATTTACCATGATCTTTGATAAACTTGATGATAGTTTCTAGCTGGATCTTTGATAAAACTGATGATAGTTACTAGCCGGATCTTTCTTAAACTTAATGATAGTTTCTAGCTGGAACTTTGATAAACTTAATGATAGTTTCTAGCTGTATCTTTGATAAACTTGATGATAATTTCGAGCTGGATCTTTGATAAACTTAATGATAGTTTCTTGCTGAGTCTTTGATAAACTTGATGATAGTTTCTTGCTCGATCTTTGATAAACTTGATAGTTTCTAGCTGGATCCTTGAAAAACTTGATGATAGTTTTTTAGCCGAATATTTGATAAACTTGATGATAGTTTCTTGCTTGATCACGAGAAACTCAGGGAGAGCTTCTGGGTTGCTGCTTTTTTTTTTTTTGTGAACTTAGTTCCGGATTGTTTTTGTGTCTTTCTTGTGTCTAGATTATACGATGTTCATTTAGTGTCTAGATTATATGTTTTTCATTTTTGTGTCTAGATTATACGATTTTCTTTTTTTTTTTTTGGTCGGTCTAGATTATACGATTTTCATTTTGTGTCTAGATTATACGATTTTCATTTTTTTTTGTGTGTGTCTAGATTATACGATTTTCATTTTATGTCTAGATTAAAAAAAATTTTTCTAAAATATGTGTAGATTAATTTAATGTCTCTTTTGTCTGCATTAACATTTTGCCAGAGAGAGAGAGAGAGAGAGAAAGAGAGTGAGAGAAAGAGAGGGAGAGAGAGTCAGTGAGATAGAGAAACAGAAATAAAGAAAAAAAGAATGAGAGAGAGAGAGAGAGTCTGTGAAATAGATAAACAAACCAAAAAAAAAAAAAAGAAAAAATAATGAGAGAGAGAGAGAGAGAGAGAGAGAGAGAGAGAGAGAGAGAGAGCGTGAGAAAGAAAAAAAAAGACAAAGAGAAAGATAGAAAGTGAGTGAGAGAGAGACAGAGATAAAGAGAAAGAGCAAGTGTGTATGTGTGTTATATAAAAATGTGGAAAAAGAAAGGAAGAAATGACTGGCAGGATGAAAGTAAGAGTAGTCGATAGACGTGATTTTTTTCAACTTATGGCAATGGGGTCTGATCGTACAGTTATCTAAGGGGCGTAACCGATGAAATATGCTAGTTGTTCGGAGGCGGTAGGGGTTATACATCCTTGAATGTGCGTTTTTTGGCATCCCAGAGAATGGTTAGTCCACATGACCTTAGTTGGCAATCAGCCAAAGCAGTCACCGTCCAGTACGCCCTGTGGGGGAGGGGGGGAGGGGAGGGGGCGCCCTTGCAGGGCAGCAACAACTTCTCTCAATCCCTCACGGTCTGCGACCATTGTGTCCCACACGTGCTGGATGTTACTCATTTCTGATTCTACAGTTCCCCCATTGTAGCTTTGGTCGACCTCTCTTTCTTTTTCCCTCGGGTGTCCACTGGATGGCTGTTGTGGCCATGCTTTTTGTTATATCTCTTCGGAGCACATGGCCAATCCATTTCCAGATTTTTGTTGTTGTTGCTCTCATGACGTGTGTGTCATTATTAACTAATAATGGAGATACAATGAGGGAAATTAAAAGGAGGACATTATCGATCTTCAAAAAGTAAAACAGCTAAAGAGAGGAACAGATCAACATCAGAGAAAGAAACAAACGTACAGGAAATAAAGGCAAACATACAGGAGATCACAACACAACTGAAGCACCTTACACTATCAACAACCGTGGCCCTACAATGGGTACCATCCCACTGTGGAATAGCTGGCAATGAAACAGCTGACAGCTTATCCAAAGCTGGCAGCAATCAAGATCAAACAAATCATCCAGTAAACTACCAAGAGGCGAAAACCATAATCCGTAACCAGTGCAGATCTGAATGGAAAAAGAAACTGAAATGCAACAACGAACCTTATCCAATACACCAACTACAAAGACATCAGCAAACCATCCTCTTTCGCCTACGGACAGGCCCCTGCAGACTACGCAGCCACCTGCATCGATTAAAAATGTCTCACACAGACGAGTGTCCATGTGGCAGTGGAGTCCAGACTCCAGAACATATCCTACAAGAGTGCCCAAACCATGCAGACCTGAGGCATGAGACATGGCCAGAGGACACAAGCTTGGGGCAGAAGCTTTGGGGGCTCCTATCAGGATCTGGAGAAGACTGCGGGCTTTGCCATGTCGACAAAGATCAGGATCTGGAGTGACCAACAACCTCGAAAGCAGAAGTAGAGAAAAAGTTAACTGTCTATGAGCTATGGGACGTAACCGAGGAAATACATTGGCTACGCGAAGACGGAAGGAGTTAAAAGCCCTTGACATTTGATGAGCGGTTACAAAACGCAACGCAGTAACTGCTCTGACAGAAAGATGAGCGCGCGCCAGTTAAGGTCACATCTCTTGACCGCTTGGGCTCTCTGTAGTAAGCGTATCGCGTTACACAACCGGAAAAGGGACCGTACTTAACATCTTTTATCCGCTGTACGATTACTTAACACAGAACTGCAGGAGCACTTATTTCATTTGTTTACCTCTAGTAGCGATACTCATTGTCTGAATGGCAAAGATGCTCTTCGAAGTGCAGTGCCAAATAGAAGATTGTGGGTTCAATTCCCGGGGAGGAACAACAACAACAACAATAACAACAACTCACAAGACCTCTGAGAGTCATGACTCAGGGGGCCCACCTCTCTTAGATTGTCAGTAGTTTAAAGTGGCCGAAACATTTGGTTGGTGGGGATGTTGGGGGGGGGGGGGGAGTATTTCCTCTGATGATCTGAAGAAGTTGTGTTGCTGTTGCTCCACTTTCTAAAGTAGAGTTTCCTGCATGCACGACCTACCCCTTCCTCAACCAACGCAAACACACATTCAGTGTCAGAGGACATGTATTTACTTGGACACTGAGACGCTGGGACATTTGGACATTGGGCAAATGGGACACCAGGATATTGGGACACTGAGACACTGGCGCATTGGGACATTGGGGCACTGGGATACTGACACACTGGGACACGGAGACGCTATGATACTTGGGACTCGGGGACACTGAGACAGTGGGACAGTGGAGTATTTGGAAATTTGGACACTGAGACATTGGGACAGAAGGACACTGGGACATTAGGACACTGAGACACTGGGACATTGGGAAACCGAATCACTGGGGCATTGGGATACTGGAACATTGGGACACTGGGACACCAGGGCATTGAAACACTAGGACATTGGGACACTGGGGCACTGAGAGATTGGGACACTGGGACACTGGGGCATTGGGACACTGATACACTGAGACTCTGGGACAGTGAAACACTGAGACACTGGGGCGTTAGGAAAGTTGGAAATTGTGACACTGAGATATTGAGACACTGGGAAACTGAGACACTTGAACATCAAGACACTGGAATTTGGGATATTGGGACATTGGGACACTGGGGTATTGGAACACTAGGACACTGAGACACTGGGACACTTGGACGCTGGGGCATTGGGACACTGGGACATTATGAAACTGGGACACTGAAATACTGGGACATTTGGACACTGGGACTATGGGGCACTTGCATACTTGTAGAATGCTGTTGTTGGCCGTGGTCATGTGGCGAATGGTTGTTGATGAGAGCTGATTGTGTTGGCTGCTGCTGAGTGTCGATGAGATATGTTGGTAGATGTTGATGAGATATGTTGGTAGATGTTGATGAGATATGTTGGTAGATGTTGATGGTTACTTTTACTGTTTGATATTGAAAGCTGAATGTGTTGGTTGCTGTTTTTGACGCTGAAGGAAGTTGTTGTTAGAAATTCCAGACACAGGGTACTGTTGATATTGATGGAAGTTGGTGTTGATGTAGTGTTGGAAGTTAGGTGTTTTTTTATTATTATTCATAAACAGCTAATTTAGCTTATGTTGAGCTGTTGATGTTTTAAGACTGACATTTGCTTCAGAAAATAAATTGTTATTGCAGTAAGAATAAAAAAACGAACAACGTGCAGATTGTGGGACTTGCACTCGCAGTGGAGCAGCGCAGTTCGAATCCCTGTCATTGTTTTAGTTCTATTTTCTCTTACGAGATTTCTCTGAACGTTTCGGCCAAAACATCAAGAACATGCCCGTTCAAAGATGTGTTAGGAAGTTCATGAAAGCTAACTCTGCCATTTTAACACAGAGGGAAACATTTTGCTTGTTACTTCCCCTCTAAACTCCACTGTTAGTGTAATTTGTACATTGCGTGTGGGAGTTTCTCGAAGGACAGAAATAATCATTTCATCTACAGACATGAAAATGTCGGACATATGATGAGATCTCTTTAAAGAGAAAATCTAAAAGTTTCTGTCTTTTTTACTTTTTCATTTTTGGAAATGGAGATGATTATTTGATATTGAGATGATTATTTCCAAAGAAAACTGAGAAACAGCCAGAACTACAAAAACAAAAAAACAAAAAAAGATTTTTAAGGGCATGCATCTTTCCCATCGCAACATATGCCTGTGAGACCTGGACACTTAACAAAACAGCTGAGAAACACATAAATGCCTTTGAATGTAAATGCTACAGAAGAGTTCTTCAATTACTCGTATCATGGACACAGAAAAGAACAAATATGTCCACACTACAAGAACTTAATATTGAAGAAGTTTGTCTAGTAAAGAAGATTAAACAGGTAAACTTAAATATTTTGGACACATTAAACGTTATGAGAATTTAGAGAAGACTGTCTTGGAAGGGTACACAATGGGAAGAGAAAAGACCAAGGCGAAGACGGTTGCAAGGCATTGTTGATAATCTGCAAGTGGACGCATCAGCAGCAGGGCATCTTGCCCACAACCGAGAGGCCTACAGGAGAGCTGTTAAGGAGGTAAAGTTAAGCAAGGGATATGCAAATGACTGACTGACTGACCGACCGACTGACTGACTGACCGACCGACCGACTGACTGACTGACTGACTGACCGACCGACCGACTGACCGACCGACTGACTGACTGACTGACCGACCGAATGACTGACTGACTGACCGACCGACTGACTGACTGACTAACTGACCGACCGACTGACTGACTGACTCGCTGACTGACTAAGATAACTGTTTCAGCGAATGAAAGGAAAGAAGGTCATATTTTTGTGAAATAAAGACAGATTGGAAAGAACTAAAGAACTATTTATACTCTTCTTGTTCTTGTTCTTCTTCTTCTTCTTTGAGCAGCTGTTGAATTCTAAGCCATTGAGGCTCACTGCCGCAGACAAGACCCGTCTCTATTCCTCTCTGTTCTTGATCTTTTCTTGCTGGTTGTCGATTCCAAGAACGGGTATATCTTCTTCTAGGTTATCTCGTCATCGTTGTCTAGGTCTACCTCTTGGTCTGTCTCCTTTCATCACTTCTGTATAAGTCATGTTTGTTTGTCTGTCCTCCTCCAATCTCTGTAAATGCCTGAGCCATCTCAGTCTGTTGCTCTTAATAATGGCTGTTATAGGCGGAGAGTTAAACAATGTGTAGACTTCTTTGTTACTTCTTATCTTCTATTGTTGTGTTATCATCGTCATCGTCATCGTTATCGTCATCGTCATCATCATCATCATCATCATCGCCATCTTCATCATTGTCGTCATCATCGTCATAATCATCATCATCATCATCGCCGTCGTCATCATCGCCATCGTCATCATCATCATCATCATCATCATCATCATCATCATCATCATCATCGTCGTCGTCGTCGTTATCATCATCATCATCATTGTCGTCATCATCGTCATCATCATCATCGTCGTCGTCATCATCATCATCATCATTGTCCTCATCATCATCATCATCATTGTCCTCATCATCATCATTATCATTGTCGTCATCATCGTCATTATCATCAACTTCGTCGTCATAGTCATTGTCCTCATCATCATCATTGCCCTTTTCTTTCAAGGGAGCATAGGCAGTTGTCCTTATCCTTGGATTTGTTTTTCACTTCCCTCCGTGTGTATCCCTCTTCTCTGAACACTTTGTTTCCCTCTTCTCTGAACACTTTGTTTCCCTCTTCTCAGAACACTTTGTTTCCATCTTCTCTGAGCACGTTGTTTCCCTCTTCTCTGAACACTTTGTTTCCATCTTCTCAGAACACTTTGTTTCCCTCTTCTCTGAACACTTTGTTTCCCTCTTCTCTGAACACTTTGTTTCCCTCTTCTCTGAACACTTTGTTTCCATCTTCCCTGAACATTTTGTTTCCATCTTCTCTGAATACTTTGTTTCCCTCTTCTCTGAACACTTTGTTTCCATCTTCTCTGAACACTTTGTTTCCCTCTTCTCTGAACATTTTGTTTCCATCTTCTCTGAATACTTTGTTTCCATCTTCTCTGAACACTTTGTTTCCCTCTTCTCTGAACACTTTGTTTCCCTCTTCTCTGAACACTTTGTTTCCATCTTCTCTGAACACTTTGTTTCCATCTTCTCTGAACACTTTGTTTCCCTCTTCTCTGAACACTTTGTTTCCCTCTTCTCTGAACACTTTGTTTCCATCTTCTCTGAACACTTTGTTTCCCTCTTCTCTGAACATTTTGTTTCCATCTTCTCTGAATACTTTGTTTCCATCTTCTCTGAACACTTTGTTTCCCTCTTCTCTGAACACTTTGTTTCCCTCTTCTCTGAACACTTTGTTTCCATCTTCTCTGAACACTTTGTTTCCATCTTCTCTGAACACTTTGTTTCCCTCTTCTCTGAACACTTTGTTTCCCTCTTCTCTGAACACTTTGTTTCCATCTTCTCCAGATAGCTCTAGTCTTCCTCGACTTATATTCCTCTGAGGATGCCAGGTCAGTTTCTGTCTTGTCGGGGCGGTGTCTCTTTTCCTCAGTGTATGACCAATCCACCTCCACTTTCAAGACATGATTTGTAGGTCCATGGGCTTTTGTCCTGCGCTTTCCTTGACCCCCCCCCCTCCTTCCTGGTCTTGTCCTGCCATTTGATGTTTAAAATATTCCTCAAACAGCGGTTCATAGATGTTTGCAACTTCCGTTGTATTGCCTTTGTTACCCGTGTAATATAGTTCGTGATAATCTAGAGAAGACTGTCTTGGAAGGATACATAATGGGAAAAAGAAAGAGAGGAAGACCAAGGCGAAGATGGCTGCAGGACATCGTTGATGATCTGCAAATGGATGCATCAGCAGGATACCATCTTGCTCACAATCGAGAGGCCTACAGGAGAGCTGTTTGGGAGGCAAAGTTCCGGAAGGGATATGCAAATGAATAAATGAATGAATTACTCGCGTCTCATAGTGTCTCCTCTCTCTCTCTCTCTCTCTCTCTCTCTCTGAACCTTAAGTGCCCAAGGCACATGGGGCTTCCACAAGGGTTTTCCACACACGTCTGTCCTTTGCCTTTTTTCCGCTCTTGCCCAGGTGAGCCCTCTATTGGTCAACATCCTCTCTGTTGGTCTTCTCCATGTCTCCTGTGGTCTACCCTTACTTCTGTTCCCCTGTGGTGTCCATCTTAGTGCTGGTTTTTTGTATTGAGTTGTCAGTCATCAGGAGCACATGTCACAATCATTGCCAGCGTCTTTCCTCAATAATTGTTGTCAGGGGCTTCATCTGCATTTCTGCCAACAAGATGTTATTTCTTTCGGTGTTTGGCCAAAATATTTTTCTAATTCTTCTCAAACATTTAGTCTGGAATGTATTCAGCTTGTATTCTCTCTCCCCCTTTCTCTCTCTCCATATATATATATACACATATACATATATATATGGATATATTTGTGTGCATGTTCCACCATAACTCTGGAACGCCTGGACCAATTTCAATCAAACGTGGTACACATATGACATAGAATTTGGAGAAAATTGCTGTAGGGGCATGGCATCCATAGCATACCTAGGGTTAGGGGTGGGAAGGGGGTGACGTACTATCCGCTAAATTCAAGAAGAAAAAAAAGATTGGTCTAAGGGAGATAAGTGTGAAATACAGCGGTGTTGGGCTAAAAGCAGCATGTGTAGCATCCCTTGGCAAGTCCCGTGTGGTTACCGGGGTCCAGATCTAAGTCTTGGAGAAAAGAATAGGACCTCTGCCACCTTCCACGTATGTCGTAAGAGGCGACTGAGGAGGTGGGGGGGGGGAATAGGCCAACGACCTGTTCCCTGTAAGAACTGGAGTGTTACAGAAACACGGAGAGGAAAACTAGTGGATTGGCTACCCTCTGAGGAAATCCGACAGCAGCATATCAAGACAGGCACTGACATGGAACCCTCAAGGAAATCGAAAACGAGGAAGATCAAGACTTACTTGGAGAAGAGAAATTATGACAGTGCTCAGAGACAAGGGATACACATGGAAGGAAGCAGAGAATAATTCCAAGAACGGGGATGACTAGAGAACCTTTATCCATGGCCTATGCTCTCGGGGGAGCGAAAGGCGATGATGATGATGATGATGGCAAGTACAAATAATTTTTATGATCTCTTAGTCAGCCTCCATCGGCTTTGAGGTCCTAGGGGTGGAGGTGACATGTAAAAGTAATCGAAAACGACCAATATTAATGTAGATTCCATAGTTTTCGGCGTCGCTGAGATGAATAGTGACACTCCCGATGCCGTTTACGTCCAGTTCAGTCCCTATCGGCATGGATGGGCGGGGGGGGGGGGAGTGAAAATTAGAGTGAGATCTCCAATTATTTTACTACGGAAGCTCGACCCGCCAAAAGTTTGCAACGGCACAAGGCTAAGGGAGATAATGAGGATGCCGGGCAATGTAGTTGAAGTGACTATCTTAACAGGACAGGAAGAGGGTGAAGCAGTTTTTATCCCACAGATACCACTCGTTCCGGTGGATCTTTTTTTTAACTTTTAGAGATTGCAATTTCCAGTGAGACTTGCGTTCTCGATCACGATCAACAAGTCACAGGGGCAGGCTACACATTATAGAGTAAAGTCTTTTACAAATTCAGTATAATATTTATTTAACTCAAAAAATGATTATATACAACATTTTTAGTTTCACCTACAGGAGCAAGAATAAATACTTTCTTGGGTTAACCCACCCTTGAGCAAGCAACATAAGGGTGTCCGTGGGAGAAACATTGTGATCTCAAATCCAGTCTGCAGTATTAATAATTAATAAATTCCCGAGCAACGTCGGGTAATTAGCATGTTTTCTATGGTTTTGGTGATTTTTCTAGCATTCACTTCCATAGAGTAGTACACTTAGAACATTACTCTTAAATATCCAGATTTTCATCTTCATGTTTAGTTTTTTAGATTTCCATATAGTCTGCAGCATTGCAAAAGCCTGGTTTGCTCTAGTAAGTCTGCTGTTGATATCCTCTGTGCTGTCTCCATATTCTACTACTCTACTGCCAAGATATACATATTTATTCCGGTCCATAAATTCTTCTTAAGATTCTGTTCTCAAATGATTATTTTTAATTCTTTAAAAAATACTGTTTCATTGCAACATGAGCGAAGATGTCTTCTGTGATAAATCAATGTAGTTTTATGAAGCGACACAAAAATTCAGGGCACGAAAAGGATTTCTCAGCCTGGAATCTTCCATGATGGACAATAGCGTGAGTGACAGGGGCAAAGAAATGTGAGCACTTTTTTTTCAAATCAATTTTTTTTTGCTCATTTTTTTTAAAAAAAGCTGTAGAGTATATGGGTTAGAGTCGTATATGTTTGCTTGTCAGACAGACAGACAGACAGATAGACAGGCAGACAGACAGACAAACAGGCAGGCAAACAGGCAGGCAGTCAGGCAGGCAAACAGATAGATAGATAGATAGATAGATAGATAGATAGATAGATAGATAGATAGATAGATAGATAGATAGATTAGATTAGATAGACAGACAGACAGACAGACAGATAGATAGATAGACAGACAGACAGACAGACAGACAGACAGACAGATAGATAGATAGATAGATAGATAGATAGATAGATAGATAGATAGATAGATAGATAGATAGATAGATAGATAGATAGCAGTTAATGAGAAACTCAAAGGAAAAAGCAAAAAAAAAATTGTAGTGAAAATGGTGCAGGTGCTATAGAACACTTTCATTTCCTACAAACTCCAGAGAATGATACTGTAAATCTTACTTTCTTATATGATGATTGTGTTCTACGTATATATTCCACTACACCGATTTCGAAATGCAAACAAAGACATTACATACTCTCTCTCCAATTCACAATATAACGACTAAAAAAAAAAAAAATGAGAGAAGGGACGTAATAAAAGTTATTATTGTTTCTAAGGGAAATAACGCACAAAATATAAAATATACTGATAGTGGTTATATTTTGTAAAGAAAGATGTAGAATTCTGCGCAGTATTAATATTTCTTTAATTTCATCAAAGACGTCATTAACAGAGTATTAGATTCTCAGGCCAGATTACACTATCTTGCAGCTATTATTAGCAGATTTGTGTTAAATGAACAGTTTTGACACTCACTGGTGTACATTAACAGTTAAACAATAATTGTTTGTGTGTATACAGCCCATAAGTCTAACAAAAAGTGTCTACGGCGATAGTCTGATGGGCGTCTTTGTGCTCTCACCTTGAATATCGCAGATGATAGAATAGATGAGTAAACACTGATAGAATAGCTGAATACCTTCACCTCTACCTTTACCTCTACCCTTACCTCTGCCTTTACCTCTACCTTAACCTCTACCTTAACCTTAACATTCACCTCTACCTTCACCTCTACCTTTACCTCTGCCTTTACCTCTACCTTTACCTCTGCATTTACCTCTACCTTTACCTCTGCATTTACCTCTACCTTTACTTTCACCTCTACCTTTACTCTACTTTCACCTCTACCTTTACCTTTACTCTACTTTCACCTCTACCTTTACCTCTGCCTTTACCTCTACCTTTACCTCTGCATTTACCTTCACCTCTACCTTTACTTTCACCTCTACCTTTACTCTACCTTCACCTCTATCTTTACCTCTACCTTTACCTCTACCATTATCTTTACATTTTCATCTCAAAGCGACACACCAGAATGTGCCAGACACACTTTTCTGTCAGCTTACTTGTACCAAGTTTTGTGGTTATTACTTTGTTAAATTTCTTCCTCTGTTTGTGCTATATAAATGTCTTTGAGTGTAAATGCCACAGAAGAGTCCTTCCAATATCATGAACACAAAAAGCACCAAATATATCCATATTACAAGAACTTAATATCGAAGAAGGCTTGCTAGTAAAGAAGATTAAACAGAGGAAACTCTGACTGGACACATTAAACGTCCTCAAAACTTAGTGGACAGTCTTGGAAGGGTACATAATGGGAAAAAGAAAGAGAGGAAGACCAAGGCGAAGATGGCGGCAGGACATCGTTGATGATCTGCGAATGGATGCATCAGCAGCAGGGGCATCTTGCTTACAACCGAGAGGCCTACAGGAGAGCTGTTAGGGAAGCAAAGTTCCGCAAGGGACATGCAAATGACTGACTGACTGACTGATGTATACTATAAGAATAAATGGGGGTGAAGATTCAACAGAATCTACTGAGCATTGAAAACACTCGATAAAACAGGAATGAAAAAAAAAGCAATCAGCGTTGTTTAGACATGTTAGAAAACAGAGCTTAGAAAACATAACAGTTATTGGAAAACTTAATTGAAAACAGAGAAGGATGCCAATAGAAAGGGGGGGGGGGGTCTAAATTGGCAAACCAGGTGGCCATGAAAAGGGAAGCAAGCGAGTTGACTGGAAATACCAGGGAATATGAACGAGTTGCAAGCATGATCGCAGATGCCCACCCGCGCGGGGTATAACCAGTTCTATTTACAAATATTCGGTGGTTTGGTATCCTGGCACGGAATATACTCAGCGACAAGCCTGTTGGGATGCACAAGGGACAGAGGGTCATGGAAGGACAAGATATCCTACGCCTGTCGGCAGAGAGAGAGAGAGAGAGAGAGAGAGAGAGAGCAAGGTTGGCCGTGGTCTTTAGAAAGCACGTTCAGTGTAGCTAGCGAAGAATATCTTGCATTATATACAACCTTCTTCTTCTTCTTTTGATTCTGCTAGCAATAGCCTGATTGCCTTGCTTCGTGCTGATGAACGGAGTAGTGATCGACAAGGTCTTCCTACTGGTCGAGTCACATTTTTAGGTCAATTCTGGAACTTGAGATAAACTCCTTTAAGCTACTTTCCATTTGAAGTAAACCTGTACTTTATGACCAACATAACGTCAGTTGTAGAGAAAAGAAAAACCATAGAGAAAAGAAGAAGAAGAAGAAGAAGAAGAAGGAGGAGGAGGAGGAGGATGAGGAGGTGAAGGAGAAAGAGGAGGAGAAGAAGAAAAAGGAGGAGGGAAAGAAGGAAAAGGAGGAGGAGCAGAAGAAGAAGGAGGAGAAAAGGAGAAAGAGAAGGGGAAGAAGAAGAAGAAGAGGAAGAGGAGGAGGAGGAAGAAGAAGAAGAAGAAGAAGAAGCAGAAGAAGAAGGAGGAGGAGAATGAGACAGAAGAAAGAGAATAAGAAGAGGAAAGCCTTGTCAAAAATTGGCTTACAACATGGAGTCACTTTGCAATGGATTCCCTCCCACTGTGGGATACCAGGCAATGAGAAAGCTGACCATCTGGCCAAAGAGGGCACTGAAATGGAGCAACCAGACATACCAGTCACTTATAATCAGAAGAAAAGCATGATAAAAACCTACAGGAAGCCACAAACACCACCACATGATGACTATCACATGCTAAACAGAAAGGAACAAGTCACAATCTTCCGTCTCAGAACAGGACACAGCCGACTCCGAAGTCATATGTATACAAAGTTTAAGGTTGGTACTACTAATCTATGTACATGTGCCCAGGTGCCCCAAACCGTGGAACATATCCTCCAGAACTGCATCAACTACGAGACACTGAGAAATAATTACTGGCCCAGTGAAACCACTAAAGAAGATAAGCTCTACGGTTCCATACATGAGTTACAAAAAACAGTGAAATTTATCCAAGAGACAGGACTGCAGATATAGACAGACAATGCGAACAAAGAAGAAGAAGAAGAAGAGGAAAGAGAAGAAGAAGAAAGAGAAGAAGAAGAAAGAGAAGAAGAAAGAGGAAGAATAGGAGAAGAAGAAGAAGAAGGAGGAGGAGAAGGAGAAAGAGAAGAAGAAGAAGGAGAAAGAGAAGAAGAAGAAGGAGAAAGAGAAGAAGAAGGAGAAAGAAAAGAAGGAGAAGAATAAGAAGAAAGAAGAGGAATAGGAGGAAGAGGAGAAGAAGAGGAAAGAGGAGGAATAGGAGGAGAAGAAGAAGAAGAAGAAGGAGGAGGAGGAGGAGGAATAGGAAAAGAAGAAGAAGAAGAAGAATAAGGAGGAGGAGAAAGAGGAAGAGAAGAAGAAGAAGGGGAAAGAGAAGAAGAAGAAGGGGAAGAAGAAGAAGAAGAAGAAGAAGAAGAAGGAAGAGGAATAAGAGGAGAAGAAGAACAACAACAAGGAGGAGGAGGAGAAAGATAGTAAGAAGAAGAAGAAACACACATTAACTTTCTATACCGGAGACCTCCTTTCACAGACCGCCTGTTTAAAGTCTTCTCTTCAAAGACCTTGCCATTCACTGTCTCGTATAAAGCGCAGTGTGTAATTTAAACCACATTTTCACCCTTTGAGTAATGTCAACTCCCTCGCTGTACAAACAATATAAACCCTTTTTATGTAGATATCTGTTACCCCCCTGAATCCGTCTTATACTCTCCCTCTCTCTTGTACGGTTTCTCGGTTTCTCATATTCTTTATTTTCTCCCTCGTATCTTGAAACTTTCTGTTAGTTTCCCATCCTCTGTACACAACCCGAGCTCGGGTAAGAGCAAAGATTCATATCGATCCAGGGCTGGAACGTCACAAACTCGTTTGTTTATCTTCCGTCCACATCCGGTGAGCGATACATGACGAGAATCTCGTCTCCAAGCCACGTGACCTCAGCTCTGCCAGGCACGATGTACAAGAAATCGATGGAGACGTGGGCGGAGACGAATCATATTTCAAACGCTGAGACGTTTTCTCCATATTGTGAGCCCTGTTAAGTTGTGGGTCTCTGTACTGGGTATTGTCGCATTATTGTTTCTCACGTAACGTCCTTCGTGAAGCCTTCAGCCACATCCAACTAGTGAGCTGCAAAGAAGCATTCAGAAAAAGCCTGTTACTCCATCGGACAAAGTTGAGTTAGTACTGCCTTTCCACCCGCATGGTCAGATGGTTAAGAAAATTCTTTATCGTCATTTTCCAATAAATCAACTCGACCCCCGACACTCGCGATATTTTCTCGGATCCACCCCTGTTGGCATACAAAAGTGAGCCAAACCTTAAGGACATCCTTGTCCACAGCCACTTGAAGTGGAGCCTTACATATGTTGGTACTAGAAAATGTAACCGCCCCTGCTGAGTTACCTGCCCTGTAGTCTGGGAAACGAAAACGATCACCTTTCCCAAAACTATCCTCACTCTCCATGAGGGATTCACATGCGAGTCCCGTAATGTGATATATGTCATAGTGTGCAAAAGATGCAGGATAATGCATATTGGTGAGACTGGCCTCAGATTAGGAGGCCGCATGCAGAAACATCTGTACGATATCACTCACCATGCTTCGAAACCAGTCCCAAATCATTTCAATGGCCAACCACAGAGGCAAATCTGATTTTCTGGTAACAGCCATCAAACAATGTCACGCAGATGACACAAGCCGCCTATCGCTTGAGAACCGCTACATTCAAGATTATGGCACGCCGGAACCACACGGGTTAAACTCGGTATTCAGCTACACTTAACATTCTCCTATTCGACAATTACAATCCCTTTCCACTAAGCTCCACTCCCTTCTCACTTGTAACACATAGTTCAGAACCCCCCTCACAGCATCACATTACAACCCCTATACTCTAAATATAATCATCTATTTCACCTTCTCCTGGCTAGGTTAACATTGTATCACTCTCTCTCTCCCCTCCACAGTTTTCCCACCCATCATCCCCAGTTACGACCCACCGACCACACATCACAGGTCTCCTTTAAACAGTCTCTACACCCTACCATGCTCATTTCTGACACACAGCGTCGGACAAGCCACATCTTCTTACAGTTACAGCTAAGTGCTCTATTCACTATTAATTTTTAAAAAAAAACAGCATTCATGTGAATCTATACTTTATCTCCTCTCTCTCTATTTCTTCGTCATGTATGATTCAAGGCTCACGTCGAAACTTTGTGGTCGTTAAGTAATAAAGGTATTCCTACTTTTTTTCGAAGTTTATACATTTTGGTATCACAGCTTTACTGCAGTGCTTCGTGTATAGTTGTATACTTATACACTCATTACTGTGTGTTATTGTTTCTCACAATACGACAGAAATAATAATGAATATAGCAAATCGTATTTTCTCTTCTGCTGTGAGATAAAGGGGAGGGTCCAGTTTCGCGGTCATTGAAACATGGTTGACGTGCTAGCGTTATGGTTGGCGTCAGGGATGGCTGGCATGCTAATGTCGGGGTTGGATGACGTGCTAGCGTCACGGTTGGCAGACATGCTAGGGTCAGAGTTGGCGTTAGTTTGGCTGACCTGCTAGCGTCAGGTTTGAGGAAACATAGCTGGCCAAGACCCTGTCCCACTTCTCTATTGCAACCCCCAGTGACATATCTCGCCTGGTTTGGGGTGGGGGGCAATAATCGTCATAGCCCCCGTGGTGGTGGAGTCTGTAAAAAAGCTTACCATGCCCCTTCACCTATTTTATTTGTAGCTCCATTCAAGGACAGAAAGAGAACAGCCACCATAACCTACTTTCAATCCGACATCATACTGCGCCTCTGCAGCTTGGTATTTCAAGAAGAAGAAAGAAAGAAAGAAGAGGAAAGGAAGAACGAAAGAAAGAAGAAAGAAAGAAAGAAGAAGAAAGAAAGAAAGAAGAAAGGAAGAACGAAAGAGAGAAAAAAGAAGAAGAAAGAAGGAAGAAGAAAGAAAGAAAAAAAGAAGAAAGGAAGAATGAAAGAAAGAAAAAGATGAAAGAAATAAGAAGAACGAAAGAGAGAAAAAAGAAGAAGAAAGAAAGAAGAAGAATGAAAGAAAAAGAAGAAAGGAAGAACGAAAGAAAGAAAAAGAAGAAAGGAAGAACGAAAGAAAGAAAAAAGAAGAAGAAAGGAAGAACGAAAGAAAGAAAAAAGAAGAAAGAAAGAAGTAGAAAGAAGGAAAGAAGAATGAAAGGAAGATAAAAAAAGGAAGAAGAAAGAAAGAAAGAAAAAAGAGGAAGAAAGAAAGAATAAGAAGGAAAGAAAGAAGAAAGGAAGAAAGAAAGAAGAAAGTAAGAACGAAAGAAAGAAAAAAGAAGAAGAAAGAAATAAGAAGAAAGAAGAAGAATTAAGATAAAACACTATTTCTGCGTTTAAATATCCGTGAATTTATGTAAGTGGATACAAATTATTATTTTTTTTTTTCCACGAAATTTTCCCAGATTTTCAGGTTCCCTAAATTCCGTCGTCCCACGGCATCAGCTGAATCCTGATTGCAGCTTCCACATTGTTTCACCCTGTGTTCCTCTATAATTTCTATTCATTACATCTGCCAGCTTTTTAAATTACGGTTTTCTTCCACACCTGCAAATACTGCAGACACAGACGCAGAATACATGTCCACCTGTTTGCAATAGTCTGAGAAGCCCTGTTACAGGGTGACACGCAGGTGTAAAAGTGAGCTAGAGGACGATATGGTTTTTTTTTTTGTTTTGTTTTTTGGAATCGATGACATGTACAGAGTTTCAAAAGTTTTCATTGTTTTGTGGTATACGGGAGAAACGTGACACGCAGAAAGCATTGTTCGAATTCCTGTCTCAAATGATATGTTATTAACAGTTTTATGGCAAAATATAACGGCCATGAGATTTACGTTGATAAATACATATAAAATAAAAGATTACGGTGATAAATACACATGGGAATGTAACAAGTTTATCATTTTATCTTACAGTTTCCAGCGTTTTGGAACTTTGTCTATCTATCTATCTATCTATCTATCTATCTATCTATCTATCTATCTATCTATCTATCTATCTATCTATCTATCTATCTATCTATCTATCTATCTATCTATCTATCTATCTATCCATCCATCCATCTATCTATCTATCTATCTATCTATCTATCTATCTATCTATCTATCTATCTATCTATCTATCTATCTGTCTATCTGTCTATCTATCTATCTATCTATCTATCTATCTATCTATCTGTCTATCTGTCTATCTATCTATCTATCTGTCTATCTGTCTATCTGTCTATCTGTCTATCTATCTATCTATCTATCTATCTATCTATCTATCTATCTATCTGTCTATCTGTCTATCTATCTATCTGTCTATCTATCTATCTATCTATCTATCTATCTATCTATCTATCTATCTGTCTGTCTGTCTGTCTGTCTGTCTGTCTGTCTGTCTGTCTGTCTGTCTGTCTGTCTATCTATCTATCTATCTATCTATCTATCTATCTATCTGTCTGTCTGTCTGTCTGTCTATCTATCTATCTATCTATCTATCTATCTATCTATCTATCTATCTGCCTGTCTGTCTGTCTGTCTGCCTGCTTGTCTCTCTGTCTGTTTGCCTGTATGTCTATGCCTGCCTCTCTGTCTATCTGTCTGCCTGCATCTCTGTCTGCTTGCCTGTCTCTCTGACTGCCTCCCTGCTCTCTGTCTGCTTGCCTGTCTGTCTGTCTCTCTGTCTGTCTCTCTGTCTGCCTGCCTGGCTAACTGTCTGTCTGCCTCTCTATCTGCTTGTCTGTCTCTCTGTCTGCCTGCCCCTCTGTCTGCTTGCCTGCCTAGCCGTCTGTCTGTCTGTCTGTCTCTCTGCCTGCCTGTTTGTGAACATCAGCATGTAACGAAATTTCACATTCATTCCTTCATCCCAGAGCAAGTCAATAAAAATAGATTCCACTTCCATAAACGGGATATTTTTGTATTTGTACGTGAATTAATAAATAGTTGCTGTGCCGTGTCCCCCCCCCCCCTTTTTTTTTTTCCTCCAGGTCACGCATGCGCATTAAGTATAAATTGTCAAGGCAGTGTCATTTCCGCCATGAACATATCATTGTCTAAAGGGAATGTGCCGAAGGGATGGCAGTTGTGCGTGGATCATAAATTATAATGATCTATTTTTAAAAAGTCTAAGCATACTCAATAGCGTTTGTTGTACATTGGGGAAGCTGATGTCACTACTATATTTCCCTGTCAGGACACACTTGGCTAGTCTTTCTTTGCTTAGATCCAGGAGGTAGCTAGGTGCCCCATTTCTACGTCTACTCATCCCCCCCCCCAAACTAAGATTGCCCCTTGTACAAGGGGAACCTTGCTTACTCAGCTGCTCACCTCTGGGAATTCCTTCCCATCCCGCCTAAAACTCTTAACTGATATTCCTATTTTTAATTTCAAATGTTATAAAAGCCTGCTTGATTTTGATTGTGTGACCCTTTAAGACATCTACTTTCCTCATAGTTTTGTTTAATATTCAGTACTCAGTATTAGGTTCTCGTTATCATCGCGAACGAGATACTCCCATAATCGCTCCAGCGCATGTACCAGTGAGTATCGCACAGTCTTCATCACTGGGCCGTCTCATCAGTCCTTGATGATAAGCCGCTCAGTGAGCACGACATTTTTGGAAGTCCAAAAGCGAAACTAGTCAGCGTCGCTCTCGACACGAACTCCATAGCTAAGGCGCCAAGCATGACCAGAAGACACAAAAGACCTCCATAGTTCACCACTGGCCGAGTAGACACCGAAGAATCACCGATAATGTATGTGCGAAGTTCACAGCTCACAGTGGTGCCACAGCACTAAACTCAGTAGCTTCGGCACACAGAACTGACCTCCATCTTGAAAGCAAATGACGGGGAAAGCGTTGCTCATTTGACATGTTCGTGGGTCCCCGTTCTCACCACACTCAGTCAAGCTTGGAAGAGCCACTACAGGACACAAACACTCTCATTCAGCATCGCAGAAATCCACGTCCGCATCCAACTTAATAACAACCGGGGAGTGTAGCTTGAGAGAGGGAGCATGAAACGGTCAAGTGCGACCTATCGCCATTGCTGGATCGGAAGCTCATGTAGAACAACCGAAGCTGAAACAATTCTATTGGGCGATTCCATTTGTTTATCAATTTGGCTGACATTAATCTATGATAATGTATGGATGAATAAGAATTGCAAAAGCACCATTGACCTTCAAGAATCTTGAGAACATACAGCGCCGTGAAGTTATAAGCACAAGAACCAAGCTAAGATTATTCAATTTATGTGTAATATCCACCCTCATTTATGCATGCGAAAGCTGGAAAACAACTCAGGAAATAGATAACAAACTAGACTCTTTTGAAAACAAATCCCTAAGGAAAAAAATGCTCTGTATAAAGTGGAAAGAATTCAAGAACAACTCAGAGATAGGGCAGACGGGCGAGCAACACCCTGTCTCATGGGTGTTCAGAAAAAGAAGATGGACATATGTCGGTCATGTGATGAGGAGAAATAGTCGGAGAATTCCAAAAACAAGCTATCAAGTGGAACACAACAGGTTGAAGAAAAAAAGAGGTCGACCACGTAAAACTCTAAAGAGGACATTTTTAAGAGAGGCCAAATTAGTAGACATAAAATCTGAAAACAGGAAAGCTTGGCGAACTACCTTGTAGGCCCTATGTGACGTTTAACGGCATAGGAAGGATGTAAGTAAGATGTAATGTATGGATGAGGGTTGGATAGCTTATCACTGTAGCTTGCTTTCGCTGTTTTGAAACTTCTTTGATGACTTCTTTCCTTGTTTTTCCTGTCTCTCCGGAGTATTTGTTGCATCTTCCTCTATAAACCACATCTCTGTTACTTCCAGTTTCCATGTCATCTTTTGTGCTGACTGTCCAAGTTTCACAACCAGACAGCAATACTGGGTCTATATAGCATAGTAATACTCTTTTCCTCACTTGTAGGTACATTTTATTATTTGTTAATATCTTCCTCATGTCATAAAATGCCGCCTTGGCCTTATCTATTCCTGTTACCATTCAATTACTTTCTGAGTTACTGATTGATTGGTTGATTGATCTTTATTTCAAAAGGGTTAAGTATTGGGCACGCAGGCCCGTCTGACATTCTGCCCTTTATCATACATCTTTCACTCTATTCCAGACATTCTGCAAATATACTGTTCATATAACAAACATAACTAACATTGAAGCTGAGAGACATAAAATAAAATATAACATTTACGTTTCGCTCTTAAACATTCACTCAGTACAGAAGTAACTACATACATTATAAATGACTATCTACTAAACAAAATTTTCGGTACTATTCAGAAAACAATTAATTGTATTTCGGTGTCTGTAAGAGCAGCTTAAGATAACTTTTAAGTTTTATAATTCATGGAGGCATGTAGTCGACATCAAATAGATACTGGGAAAGCTTGTAGTTGTAGTTGTTTTATATAGGATGGGAGGGTATTCCAAAGATGAGCAGCAGAATAACTAAAGCTTTTCTTGTAAAGATCAAGTCTAGGTTTTGGAAGACATATGTTGTTCAAGCGTTGGCTGCACTTTGGGCTAAATTTAAACAGGTTCCATAGATAAGGCTGGGCATGCCGTGAAAGAATTTGATGTACTAACTTGGCTTTGTTGAAGAGGAACCTGTTCTTAAGAGGTAGTATTTTGATACGGTTGTGATGATTAGTTGTTTGTGCTTGATCTTTGTCACTAATAAGCTTTACTGCTCGCTTTTGGAGAGAGCAAAGCCTCTTTGTATTTGACAATGAGCAACCATCCCAAACTGGTGAGCAATAGTCTAAATGTGTTTGTATATGAGCTATGTAGTATGTCTTCCTAGTGTCTTGATCTATTTTTAGATCTTTGATCTAATTTTAGCTAATTGGTATACTTTTTGTGCGATGAGTTTTGTTAGACATTGCACATGAGAGTTCCAGGTCAGATGTTGGTCAATAATAAGACCTAGTGTTTTGTGCTCGCTAACGTTTTCTGTCTGTGATGTTTCTGTACAGGAAGAGGCTGGGAGAAGCGGTGGAGTGGGGACACAAGTTTTCCCTTTCGTTTTCCCTGATATGTAAACAAACCTATGACAAAAGTAGATCTCTCAAAGGTAAAGTGATCAAACCTTTCCGTAGTATAAAGTACAAGTTCCGTATTTGAAGGGGTTGTCCTGGGAATCGTGTTACTTTGGTCCAGACGCCTAAAGGTCCCCTATTTTATAACATGCGCTCCATATTGTCCCGTATTCACATCTTTGATCGCTGCATGTTCGGAAAGAAAGAGGAACTTCATTGTGCGTCATTAGTCGAAAGGGAAAACTTGTGTCCTCACTCCACCGCTTCTCCCAGCCTCTTCCTAATCCCCTTCCCCCCCCCCCCATCACAGCCTGACTAAGTGTCCCGTATCTGAACTTAGAAAACGGTCAGATTACTTAATGGGGCATTGAATCAAAGTCAAGAATGTTTTTAAAAGGTTTGAGGTTAATTGGACTATAGACTGTTATTTTTAAGTAGGAAAGAAGAATATTCTAGACGAGAGACGCGTGAGACGCAGAGTAAGCAAAGCTCTTTATTATTATTATAAGTCACCCTCCGTCTATCACCATGGAACTGCCAGCAGTTCTTTGCAGTAGATGTAGTGAAGATGTTGAGATACAGCATCGCGTCAGTTTTGGAGCAGGTTATGGCGGTTATTTTAAAAAAAAATCCCTGAGTGGAACAACAACAACAACAACAACAACAACAAAGCATGGGATATGTAACATTTCCGTAGCAGACTCCTGTTCCATGTAGACTATGGTGATCCCTGCCTGGTTAGTCAGGCAAGGCCTGTTTCTGAGAGTACCGACGGCACCGAAAAGTCAGTCCTAGGTTTCGGTAGAAAACATCTGTTTAAAAACACCGGCTACGTTTTGGGTTATATTTTAACAGTGGCCACAAATATGACGAAGCTGTCTTAGACAGAATTCTAGAAACTAACTTGGCCAATATGAATTAATTTTTTTAAAGGTATAATTCTGAGATATTTGGGCTGATCTGTGGTCTTGGCTGGATCCTTGACGCCAATGAGATTACACAGCTCGTTTCTGAAATGTGGGGAAATCTTTCTTTTTTTTTGTATTGAACGTAGAGAAACTGTCCCATACTGTGTTCAAGTCTGTTTGTATGTTTGATATGTCCTTTTTTTGGTCTTGATCGATGAAGTTTTGGATAAAGTGCCAATTATTTGGTGATATTAGCTTTATTAGATTGCTTTGTAGATAACTTATCGAAGAAGAAGAAGAAGAACAAACTGTACTTAAATAAACCCCAATTCAATAAACACACACACACACACACACACACACACACATATATATATATATATATATATATATATATATATATATATATATATATATATATAATATCCTTCCCGTGCCGTTAAACGTCACATAGGGCTCGCAAGGTAGTTGGCCAATTTTTCTTGTTTTCGGCGAGTCTTTCAACCTCATCAAGGGATTTTATGCCTGTTAATTTGGCCTCTCTTAACAATGTCCTCTTTAGAGTTTCACGTGGTCTGTCTCTTTTTCTCTTTTTCTGTTCCACTTGATAGCTTGTTTTGGGATTCTCTGATCATTTCTTCTCATCGCGTAACCAACATATTTCCATCTCCTTTTCCTGATCACCCATGAGACAGGTTGTTGTTCAGTCATCTGACTTATCTCTGCGCTGTTCTTGATTTCGTTACACTTTATACCGAGTATTTTCCTTAGGCATTTGTTTTCAAAAGAGTCTAATTGCTTATCTATTTCTTTAGTTGTTTTCCAGCTTTCACATGCATAAATGAGAGTGGATATTACATTTGAAATGAATAGTCTTAACTTGTTTTTTTTTTGTGCTTATAACTTTTGAATGCCATATGTTCTCAAGATTCTTGAAGATCGATACTCTAAACTATTTATCAAGACTTCGTGTACTTGCTATTGTGATGGTGGAAACACACGGCTTGTATATTATTGCCCATTTCGTGTTTGCGGAAATCGCACTGGGCTCCTCAAATTCAGTTTTGTTTGTTCAAGGAAATCATACAACCGGCTCGTGCTTGGACTTAGTCTCGTAACTTCAGCCTTATTTGAAGATGTTTGTATTCCGAGATGCGTGGTGCAGACGGTATCGTCTTGACGCACAAGTCAGATGTCCAGGTGCCCAAAGATTTAAACATTGTCATTGTAACTCTTCTTTGTCTGGGCTAAATAATAGCCAGTGCGGGAAGGGGCCCCAGGGCAGTGCTTTTTTTTTGCCCCAGGGTCTACAGCGCTGCCAAGGCGGTCTGGGGAAGATGCATTCACGGAGATATATTATTCCAGATAAAGTTGTTATTATTATTATTATAATTATTATTATTATTATTATGACCATCAACATCATCTGTTCAATGAAAGAAAAGGTTGTAAACGTATCTGTGATACTACCGTGTCATAGATATTCTAATATACATCTCGCAGATACTAGAATATAAATGTCACAGATACTAGAATATAAATGTCACAGATACTACCACACACACGTAACAGATACTAGAATATGCATGTCACAGATTCTAGCATCTTATCTTATCTTATATCTTATATCCTTCCCGTGCCGTTAGACGTCACATAGGGCTCGCAAAGTAGTTCGCCAATATTTCCTGTCTTCGGCGAGTCTTTCAACCTCAACAAAGGATTTTATGCCTGTTAACTTGGCCTCTCTTAATAATGTTCTCTTCAGAGTTTCACGCGGTCTGCCCCTTTTTCTTCGGCCTGTTATGTTCCACTTGATAGCTTGTTTGGGGATTCTCTGCTCATTTCTTCTCATCAAGTGGCCAACATATGTCCATCTCCTTTTCCTGATCACCCGTGAGACTGGTTGTTGTTCAGTCATCTGTCTTATCTCTGCATTGTTCTTGAATTCTAGCATCTACTTGTAATAAATACTGGCATGTACACGAAACAGATACGACCTGTCACAGACTCTAGTTTCTACATATAACATCTGTATATTACACACACTAAACTCTGTATGTACAGACACTAGCATATGCGTGTCACAGATATTAATATCTGCAGTAGATACAGACGCCACTTACGGTGGCCCTTTATTCCCTGCCAAGTTTATAAGAATATACCCCCACCCCATTTCTTCAATTCTTAGACGGAGAATCACCCCCACTTCATTCAAACCGTTGCCCTTTGCCTTGAGAGATGAAGGTCCCTAACCTCTTCCAGGGCCCCACTGTAGTATAAGTATATTATAGAAAATGAGCAAGCTAATATAAAGCTTCGAGGAGTGAATTTGTGGATAGGGGTGTTTGTTTACGTCTGTACGAGGCATGTTTGTCTACGCCTGTATGAGGCATTTTTGTCTACGTCTGTATTAAGCATGTTTGTCTAAGCCTGTATGAAGCATGTTTGTCTACGCCTGTATGAAGCATGTTTGTCTAAGCCTGTATGAAGCATGTTTGTCTAAGCCTGTATGAAGCATGTTTGTCTAAGCCTGTATGAAGCATGTTTGTCTACGCCTGTATGAAGCATGTTTGTCTAAGCTGTATGAAACATGTTTGTCTACGCCTGTACGAGGCATGTTTGCCTACGCCTGTTCTCAAAACAAACGTGTGATCTCTGTTGTCTACTCATCCAGCACTCATTTTTCATTCATCTTTATCCTGTTATCCGTTCATTTTTATCTGTTACCCATAAAAAAATAATGAATTTTAAAAAAAGGCCAGCAAGCTTGAACCAGGAGGTGAAGCTTTCACTTCCGGGTCACTTGCTAATCGTTATCGATTACCTCTACGTGAGTTAACGCGCTGACTTTCAGAGAATGGGACTCATCTCTAAAGAAGGTCTCGCGTACCCATCTTGACCTCCACAGTTTACTTCCGGAATGCGAGAAGGCGCCCTTATCCATAACGGATATCTGGGAAAGGTGGAACTTCTTAAGTAAAGTTCAGGAAGGTAAGACTGGACGACAACAACAACAACAACAACAACAACAACAACAACAACAACAACAAATGGCAGCTGCGACTTGAGGATTCATTTGTTCGGTATGTAAACGTTATATATAATCTTATCAAATCAGATAAGTGGTTTCTAACATGGGGTGGGGGGGGGGTGTGATTTTTCCCTTTCCCCTTCCCTGGGCTTTTGGAATATCCAGCAGGTGGGGGTTGGGGGCAAGGGTATAGGGAGCAGTAGGTAACATTAGTAACAGGGAAGGGAAAAATCGTTTGGGGGAACAAGGGAGTGCTAGGAATGCAGCATGCTAAGAGTCCGTTGCGGCAGGTCTTAAAAGCGTGGGAACCGCTGAGGCATTTCTGTCTTCACTTTGTAATCATATTAGTCTCCTCTAGTTTGGCCCATTGCCTATCCAGCTTCATTAATGATTTCGGTAAATTTTATACTGAGCGTCAGCTGTGGCAAAATAAGACTGGAGTTAGAATTAAAAGAAAACGTGTTCGTTGGTCCGTGGGCTTCTAAAAAAAAGTCTCAGGTTGAGAACCACTGAGTTAAAGCGGATGCTGGTATTGGCGATCTGTATCGCTGACACGTAGATGCTAGTATTGTTCTGTATTGGTGACACGTAGATGCTAGTATCGTTTAGAAGTGAGTGATAGTATCGCTGTCACGTAGATGCTAGTATCGTTTATAACTGAGTGCTAGTATCGCTGACACGTAGATGCTAGTATCGTTCTGTATTGCTGACACGTAGATGCTAGTAACGTTTACAAGTAGGTGCTAGTATCGTTTACAAATACATGCTAGTATCGCTGACACGTACATGCTAGTAAGGTTTACAAGTAGATGCTAGTATCGTTTACAAGTGAGTGCTAGTATCGCTGACACGTAGATGCTAGTAACGTTTACAAGTAGGTGCTAGTATCGTTTACAAATACGTGCTAGTACCGCTGACACGTACATGCTAGTAAGGTTTACAAGTAGATGCTAGTATCGTTTACAAGTGAGTGCTAGTATCGCTGACACGTAGATGCTAGTATCGTTCTGTATTGATGACACGTAGATGCTAGTATCGTTTATAAATGAGTGCTAGTATCGCTGACACGTAGATGCTTGTAACGTTTACAAGTAGGTGCTAGTATCGTTTACAAATACGTGCTAGTACCGCTGACACTTAGATGCTAGTATTGATATGAAATGAAATGAAATAAAAATTACGAACAGGTAAGGAAAAGGCGGTTTTTTATGACATGAAGAAGATACTAAAAGTAAAGAAAGGAGTATTACAGTGCTATACAAAGGCTGAATTTGCTATATTGTTGTAAGACTTGGACAATCAACAAAAAAATATGACAAAGAAACTGAAAAAAAAACAGAGACGTGGTTTTACACTTGTCTTGTCTTGCTTTGCTTTGTGTTATTTCTCTGTAACTGCGAGCTAGTGTTCTTTGCTGCCGATGCTGTGGAGGTGTTGAGGCACACCATCGTATCAGCGTGGGACCGGGTTCTGGCAGCTGTTTTTTTCAGTCCCAATCAGCCAGTCAGTCATTTGCATGTCACTTGCGGAACTTTGCTTCCCTAACAGCTCTCCTGTAGGCCTCTCGGTTGTAAGCAAGATGGCCCTGCTGCTGATGCATCCATTTGCAGATCATCAACGATGTCTTGCAGCCATCTTCGTCTTGGTCTTCCTCTCTTTCTCTTTCCCATTATGTACCCTTCGAAGTCTGTCTTCTCTAGATTATCATGACGTTTAATATGTTCAAAATATTTAAGTTCTCTCTGCTTGATCCTCTTTACTAGCCAGCCTTCTTCAATATTAAGTTCTTGTAGTATAGATATATTTGATCTTTTCTGTGTCCTTGATATTTGAAGAACTCTTCTGTAGCATTTACATTCAAAGCATTTATGTGTTTCTCAGCTGTTTTGTTAAGTGTCCAGGTCTCACAGACATATGTTGCGATGGGAAAGATGCATGCCTTAAAAATCTTATTTTTGTAGTTTTGTCTGTTCCTCTCCACAGATTCTTTAGGTGTTTTAATTTATGAAGAGCGATAGACCTTCAAATCTTCATCCCGGAGTACAGCTAAAAAGCAGGGGGTGGGGTGTGCAATGCTTCTTTAGAAGACTCCACTACCAAGAGAACTATGGTGATTCCTGCTCCGTTAACCAGATTAGTCCTGTTAGTGGGGGTACCAATGGAAAGGGTGGGCAGGGTCTTGGTCAGCTATGGTTCGCTAACCCTGCTGACTGCTTCATCGTACTGGATCTTCACACCCTGTGGTTTTATAGAAAGATGCAACAGACACCGTGGACAGACTTTCTTTTGACTTTTCCGATCCCCGGATATACGAGTTTTCACTCTTTTTCCCCTTGTGTCAGATAATGAAACGTACAGGTCCTCTTCAGCTGTTCTACATCTCCATACAGAATGTCGGTGATTGAGGAGTTTAGTGCTATCAGGTTCTTCCGAAGGTCCTTCAATCCACTGCAGTCCAGCAGATGGTGTTTAACAGTTTCTTCTTCTTGTCTGTTGCAGTGCATGCAGTGTGGTGTGTGGTCAGCGGTCACTCTGTGTAAGTGCTTACTGAGGGTGATGTGTCCTGTTCTCAACCTGAAAATTGTGCATTGGTCTCTGCGACATAAGCTATTGATGTGGTCTCCGGGATTATGCTTTGGCAGGTGTGTATACAGGGATCTTCCAGTTGGGATTACTGGCCCAGCTGTCCATCCACTGTTGCTTGCGGCTGTTGTGTATAATGTGTTTAGCTGTTCTCATGTTGGTGGAGATATGGGGCTGTGACATGGTGGCTCCACTCTTTGCCAGCCTCTCAGCACGTTCATTTCATTCGATATCTATGTGCCCTGGTATCCACTCTAGGGTGGTCTTGATATCAAAGAGGGCGAGTTGGTATGTTGTACTAAGTATGTCAGTTGTAGGCACAGACTGGACAGATATTAAAGAAAACAAAACAAACGAAGAGGCCTTCAATTAAATTTTAGAGCAACGAAAATTAGTCAAAATGATAAGCAAAAGACGGTCAAAAATTCTTGGAACTAGTCAAGAGAAAGTTGAAGAACTTAGTAATGACTGGAAGACTCAATGGGAAAAAAAAGGAAGAGAGGAAGGCCAAGAGGAGAATATCTCAGCGGACTGACCAAGTGGCATGGAAAGAAGAAAAGCATCTGAACTAATCGGGAGACAACCAAGGACCGTGCAAGATGGAGAAGAATGATCGCCGACGCTATCCAGCACGGCACGTTATAAAATTAATAATAATAATAATCAATCCAAAAGACCTTCGAGGTAATAAGCATCTGCTATGAAATTCATTACCAAAAAATAGCACTAAGATGGACACCACAGGGGAACAGAAGTAAGGGTAGACCAAAAGAGACATGGAGAAGAACAACAGAGAGGATGTTAAGCAATAGAGGGTTCACCTGGGCTAGAACAGAAAAAAGGCAAAGGACAGGCATTTGTGGAAAACCCTTGCGGAAGCCCCATGTGTCCTGGCCACTTAAGGTTCAGAGAGAGAGGGAGAGAGAGAGAGAGAGAGAGAGAGAGAGAGAGAGAGATGAAATTCATTCACTCCACTGTAACATATTATCTATCCGGCTTCATATCCTTGTTTCAAGATTATCATTGTGTTGATCTGGAACTCCGGGTGCTGTTTTCTGGGACAAATGAACTGGATGCTAAGAAAGGGAAAACACTGAAGGGAAAACATAAGCCTATGATGAAAACAGTCTTATCAAAATTCATTGGAAAAACACTTTCAAAAAAATTTAGCATAGACTTTACGGGGACACGGAGAACGAACGAACGAAAGAACGAACGAACAAAGAACGAACGAAAGAACGAACGAATGAAGGAACGAACTTTATTTTCAAAGGGTTAAGAATTGGGCACGCAGGCCCGTCTAACATTCTGCCCTTCATCATACAGCTTTCACTCAGTCACAGTCATTCAGCATTTGTTAATGAGCATAATAATCATGAAGACACAATTAAATGATTACATAAATAAATAATAAACTTATCTCATGTCCATACACTCTACACTCTGATTTATGCAACAACATGAAATAAACATGCATTCTTACATTCATTCAAAACTAAAATTTATAGAAAAGCAGTATTACAAAAAATTACAACAATCAAGCCAAACTTTAAACTACTTTAGACTTTGCTTAGGGAGGCATATAGTCTATATCAAACAGATGTTGACAAAGTTACGTTATAGAAACGAATATTACTTATAAGTTTTACATGAATTGGTAGGGCATTCCAAAGGTGCGCAGCTGAGTAAGAGAAGCTTTTTTTTTTAAAACATGTCAAGCCTTGGTCTTAGGAGAATACAATTGCTTAAGCGTTGACTGTGTTTTGGTTTGGATTTGAACAACGACCACAGATAGGGTGGAGCATTGTGCAATAGAATTTTATGAATTAACTTGGCCTTGTTGAAAATAAAATCTCTTCTTGATGGGTAGAATATCAAGATGTTTGTCTTTATTTGTAATACGTGGTGCTTGTTTGTCATCAGCTTTACTGCTCGTTTTTGAAAACGTCTGAAAAAGTCTGAAGTGAGAGAAGTAAGTAGAATATTATACACCCATAAATTCTACATTCATCTCTTTCCTTCACCCCGCTGAAACCTTCCATATTGATCATTTCATAATTCTATGATTTTATGTTCTCCAAGATGCTGTCCCTGATCTGTATTAATCTCGCCTTACCTAGTTATTTCCCTTGCCGAGCAGGACCGACAATTCATGGCACATTTTATCATTCGATTTGCCTGCCCCTGTCGAATTTTACCCAGAGCCCCTTTAAATCTTCTGGCAGCCAATCGGGTGCCTCCATTCAGGACCCGTTGATTGACTGCCAAGATGGCGGAGGTAATATAATCATCTCTCAATATGTCGTTTTATGGAGTGTTCAAGATGTGAGGTCTCCATCTAGTTTGCTGCATTTTTTTTCCTCATAAGATGATTAATCAGCGTTAATCATTTGGTCAGCCAAAAGAAAGCAGTCCTGTACACATTTCGTTTAAGTATCTTATACGTTTCTTGTTAGCGTTCTGGAGAATGATGTAGGCAATATTTCTGACATTTTACATCCTTCCCGTGTCGTTTAAACGTCACATAGGGCTCGTATGGTAGTTCGCCAAGGTTTCCTGTTTTCAGCGAGCTTTTCAACCTTATCAAGGGATTTTATGTCTACTAATCTGACCTCTCTTAACAATGTCCTCTTTAGAGTTTCACGTGGTCGACCTCTTTTTCTTCGGCTTGTTCTGTTCTACTTGATAACTTCTTTTGAGGTTCTCTGATTGTTTCTTCTCATCACGTGACCGATATGTGTTCATCTCCTTTTTTTCTGATCACCCATGAGACAGGTTGTTGTTTGCTCATCTGTCTTATCTCTGCGTTGTTCTTGTATTCGTTCCACTTTATACCGAGTATTTTCCTTAGGCATTTGTTTCCAAAAGAATCTAATTTGTTATCTATTTCTTTATTTGTTTTCCAGCTTTCGCATGCATAAATAAGGGTCAGTATTTAGAACAGTTGTTTTTTTCCTTTCCCGGCTATATGATTAGCCAGGTGTACATTTTCTTGCAGCTTTGCTGACTGGGACATATCGGGCGAAGAATCAGGGTGGTGCTGGGAGCAGGCAAACCCACTCAAACTTGCCTTGAAAGGAGAGAGAGAGAGAAAGAGAGAAGGAAAAAGAGAGAGAAACAGAGAGAAACAGAGAGAGAAAGAGGGAAAAGAGAGAGAGAAGAGAGAGAGAAAGAAAGAAAGAGAAAGAGAGAGAGAAAGAGAGGTAGAAAGAGAGAAAGAAAGAGAGAGAGAAAGAGAGAAAAAGAGAGAGAAAGAGAGAGAGAAAGAAAGAGAATGAAAGAGGAAGAGAGAGAACGAGAGAGAAAGAGAGAGAGAAAGAGAGAGAAAGAGAGGCAGAAAGAGAGAGAGAAAGAGAGAGAGAAAGAAAGAGATAAAGAAACAGAGAAAAAGAGAGAAAGAGAAAGAGAGAGAGTAAAAATTAAATCACCTGGCTACTTCTGAGCGCATTCGGGTCAAATAACCCCAGAAAAATAGTGCACAAGGTATGCCAGTATATGATTGAATGGGTGCGTTGTAGCTGTTCGGGCCTTACTGCAACTTGCGTTTAAGCGTTGGTCATTTGGTCACGTGACTGAATTGTTATTGAACCTATTCACGAAGAGGGAGGGGGAGGGCTTTATTGCCAGGTTTTCTGAAGGGAGAAGAACTGTGTAGAAGCTGAAGGGTATGCATGGAAGTATATGATGTCTTAATTTGTTTATATGAGTGTTGAGAAAATGATTAAAGATAGAGTATATAAGTATATGCATATTCAATTCAAATGTAATATCCACCCTCATGTATGCATGCCAAAGCAGGAAGACAACTAAAGAAATAGATAACAAATTAGATTCTTTTGAAAACCAAATGTTTAAGGAAAATACTCCGTATAAAATGGAACGAATTCAAGAACAACGCAGAGATAAGACAGATGAGCAAACAACAACCTGTCTCATGGGTGATAAGAAAAAGGAGATGGACATATGTCAGTCACGTGATGAGAAGAAACAGTCAGAGAATCTCAAAACAAGCCATCAAGTGGAACACAACAGGCTGAAGAAAAAAGTAGCTGACCACGTGAAACTCTAAAGAGGACATTGTTAAGAGAGGTCAGTTTAGTAGGCATAAAATCCCTTGATGATGTTGAAAAGCTCGTCGAAAACAGGAAAACTTCGCAAACTACCATGGGGGCCTTATGTGCCGTTTAATAGCACGGGAAGGATTAAGATGAAAGATGTATGTGAGATTTTGAAGCAGGACTTATGCTCGGACCTGTTCTTCAATGTAGAGGTCGTTCCTGAGTAGCGGTCAAAGTTAGCGTGAAGTATTTGTTTGTTCGGATGTTGCTGTATATTGATGTCTCACAACTTACAACATGAGCCATCGCACATATACTCATCCACCACTGGATAACGACGTCCTGTGGATCACGATGTCCCATGCTCCAGGGTTAAATGTGTGCAAGAAAAGCGGGGTTCAAGACTGAAGATTAAAAAATCATACCCCGGCTTCATTGCATCCAGGACAACCCTATATATGCCCCGCCACATGTCGCAGCGTCCAGTAAAGAGTATGTTTGCTAATAGTTCCCGTGAGGTCTTGGTTGCTAAAGATACGGAATATACTCAGAAAATGCATATAAAATGCAAATAAGAGATGCGTAAATATGTAAAAGAGATACATAAAACAACATGGATATCTCCAGATGATAGAACTAGAAACCAGATAGACCATTTTTGTATTAGAAAGCAATACAGAACATCTCTCATGGATGTAAGGGCTTATAGGGGTGCAGATGTCAACAGTGATCACAACCTGTGCATAGGGAAAATAAAACTAAAATTGAAAAGTCAACACAAGAAATCAGTACACAGAAAGATAAACATCCACAGCCTACAAGAAGAAAATACTAACATTAATTTCAATCAGGAACTTGCCAATCATTCCAAAACACCCAGTGAAGTTGAGGAGATAAGTATAGATGAGTTACGGAATTCTTACAGCACAGCCATAATCACAGCAGCAAAAGTAAGCGCTGGATTGGAAAAACCAAATAGAAAAGCATGGGTATCAGATAAAACATGGAAGTATATACATGAAAGACGAGCAGTCAAATTAAACATGTTGAATGCAAAAGCAGATCATGAAAGAGATTCGGCAAAAGCAAAATACAAAGACATAGACAAGAAAGTAAAAAGTTCAGCTAGAAGGGATAAAAGAGAATACATAGACAATATGGCGAAAGAGGCAGAAAAAGCAGCAAAAACAGGAGACAGCAAAACTTTATATAACATACAAAAGAGGCTAACAGGTACTATTACATCTAAAGAAAGACCAATCCTTAGCAAAACTGGAGCACTATTAACATCAAATAAAGAGCAAAAGCAAAGATGGGCTGAACACTTCCAAGAAATACTCAATCGACCACACCCAAAAGAATTGTTAAACCTTGAAACTGACTTACCAGCCCCACAACTAAATGTCAATCTAGATGAAATTAAATTGCATGAAATTGAAACAGCAGTGAATTTAATGGCTAACAACAAAGCTGCAGGTGAAGATGAAATAACAGCCGAGATGCTAAAAGCTATCAGTAGTGACAACATGAGACAACTACAGAGAATGTTTAACAAGATTTGGAAAGAAGAAAAGGTCCCTTCTAATTGGAAGAAGGGAATCATTGTTAAAATACCAAAAAGGGCAACCTTAGTGACTGTAACAACTGGAGAGGAGTAACCTTAATATCAGTTGTGTCAAAAGTATTTTGCAAGGTCATTTTGAATAGACTCAAAGATATAGTGGATACTGCAATGAGAGAAGAACAAGCAGGATTTCGAAAAGGGAGAAGCTGTCTTGACCAGATCTTTACTCTCAGAATAATACTTGAAGAACATATTGAAAAGCAGAAACCATTAATACTGAATTTCATAGATTTTAAGAAGGCATTTGATAGCATACACAGAGATTCATTGTGGAGAATTTTATGTCTATATGGAATACCATCTAAAATTGTCAACATCATTAAGGACTTATACAATGGATATGGTTGTGCAGTCAAGACAGAAGAAGGGATGAGTGAATGGTTCCAGATTGAAACAGGCGTGAAACAAGGATGTATACTGTCTCCTTTACTTTTTGGGATTACAATAGACTTCATAATGACAAAATGCTGCAAAGGTAACACAGGTATTGACTGGGTACATGGGACCAAACTAGAAGATCTTGATTTTGCTGATGACATAACTCTTATCAGTAATAATGTGAATTCCATGCAAGAAAAAACAGATAGCCTATCTTCACTGGCTAGCAAAATAGGACTTGAAATTAACAAGGACAAAACAAAAATAATGAAAATTCCCATCAATCAAAATGGAAAAATACACATAGAAGGGACAGATATTGAAGAAGTCAATCAATTTGCATACCTTGGCAGCTACATAGACCAGGATGGTGACACTAGAAAGGAAGTTAGGATCAGAATTGCAAAAGCAGCATCAATCTTCAAGAATCTTGAGAACATATGGAATTCAAAAGTTATAAGCACAAAAACCAAGTTAAGACTATTCAATTCAAATGTAATATCCACCCTCATTTATGCATGCGAAAGCTGGAAAACAACTAAAGAAATAGAAAAGAAATAAAACAACTAAAGAAATAGAAAAGAAATTAGACTCTTTTGAAAACAAATGCCTAAGGAAAATACTCGGCATCAAATGGAATGAATTCAAGAACAATGCAGAGATAAGACAGATCAGCGAACAACAACCAGTCTCAAGGTTGATCAGGAAAAAGAGATGGACATATGTTGGTGATGAGAAGAAACGATCAGAGAATCCCAAAACAAGCTATCAAGTAGAACACAACAGGCCGAAGAAAAAGAGGCAGACCGCGTGAAACTCTGAAGAGGACATTATTAAGAGAGGCCAAGTTAACAGGCATAAAATCCTTTGTTGAGGTTGAAAGACTCGCCGAAGACAGGAAAAATTGGCGAACTACTTTGCGAGCCCTATGTGACGTCTAACGGCACGGGAAGGATATAAGATATAAGATAAGAAATATGTAATATACTAAGATCGTTGACAACATCTTATTGGCAGAAACGCAGATGAAGCCACTGACAACAATTATTGAGGAAAGACGCTGGCGATGGTTGGGACATGTGCTCCGAATGACTGACAACTCACTACCAAAAAATAGCACTAAGATGGACACCACAGGGGAGCAGAAGTAAGGGTAGACCAAAAGAGACATGGAGAAGAACAACAGAGAGGATGTTGAGTAATAGAGGGCTCACCTGGGCAAGAGCAGAAAAAAAAGGCGAAAGACAGGCATTTGTGGAAAACCCTTGCGGAAGCCCCATGTGCCCTAGGCACTTAAGGTTCAGAGAGAGAGAAGATCGTTGATAATCTGCAGATGGATGCATCAGCAGCAGGTCATCTTGCTTACAACCGAGAGGCCTACAGGAGAGCTGGTTAGGGAGGCAAAGTTCCGCAAGGGACATGCAAATGACTGACCGACTAAGATACACATACTCAGCTTCAGAAGAGCTGAGAGGCGCCGTGTAAAGTGCAGCAAGGTAGGGCTCTCTGGTATCCATTTTTAGAGGCTGGGTTTACCCCCTTCCCCTCTCCTCCCCTCCCCCGGGGGCTTTCTGTTGTGGTGTTATCAGACAAAAAATTAAATTCCACTGATGAGGCTTGAATAAAACAACATTGTATAAATTAAGATTCACGTATTTCAAAATTTGTGGACAAAAATATTTTATACATTTTTCCTTAATATTTTCTTTTTTTTTTATTTTCAAAGCCCATATAATTCATACCGTGGTTGAAGAAATCGCAGATACAGGATGAATACTATACTATACTATACTATACTATACTATACTATACTATACTATACTATACTATACTATACTATACTATACTATACTATACTGTATTCGCGCCCGCGAACAGAATTATTTTACTATGCAAAATAGAGGGCTCACCTGGGCAAGAGCAGAAAAGAAGGCGAAGGACAGCTATTTGTGGAAAACCCTTGCGGAAGCCCCATGTGCCCTGGGCACTTAAGGTTCAGAGAGAGAGAGAGAGAGAGAGAGAGAAACTATACCAATTAACGCGAAGAAACTAGAACACAGAACAGCGGTTTTCAAACTGTACGGGCTCATGACACACGGGTATAAAAAATTGTTAACCATGTGATGCATGTCCCAGAAGTAGTATTTTAAAGGGGCTAGAGGATTTTCAATGACGGTAAAACATGCACACATTATATACTGTGCTGGAAAGCGTTGGCGATCACGCTTCACAGTCTCAAGCCATCTTTTGGTTTTTCCAAACAAGTCAGATACTTGACAACTTCGAATCGAAAAGAGAATGAAGGTAACATCAATGGCTTCACTTTGCCTTCCGCTCGTTTTGTATACGGGTTTCTGAAGTAGAAAGAGATTGATCCGCATTGCAGCATCTGATACTGCAGAGGCCCATCCACCACCCCGTGGACGCACTGGTAGAAGGACAGACTCCTCCCCCCACGGTGATAATTAAAAATAATCATGAACGGAGATTTCACAATTGTCTGCTGTGAACCTGCAATCCCATCACACCGCACCAAAAGTCCTGCGGCAAAGTGGATGGTAAAAGCTGAGATACACGCGTCGACAGATGGCCGGAGATCAGATAAAAGGACACAGATATAGGCGACCAAAAGAGACGGACAGACGAACAATCAACTAGACGAAGAGGAATAAAATCAGACGGTTAATAAGAGCGATCGATAATGAAGACTGCATACAAACAATGGGGAACGTTTCCAGACAGGAGACAGGCTGTCAGAAGCTGTGAGTCTCAAACAGTTTAGTGTGAGTCTATCTATCTACGTATTTGTGTTTACGTCTGTATGTGAGTATTATATGTAAGAATATATGTATGTGTATGTATTATATAATGTGTGTATGTATTATGTACGTATGTACTTATGTACTGTATTTATATCTGTGTATGTATGTATGTATATATGTGTATGTATGTACTGTATGGATGTAATGTATGGATGTAAGTATGTATGTACGCAATGTATGTATATAATGTATGTATGTATGTATATATGTATGTATGTATGTTATGTGTGTATGTATGTATGTATGTGTGCATGTATGTATGTATATTAGTATGTGTGTATGTATGTGTGCATGTGTAAATGTATATTAATATGTATGTGTATGTGTGTGTATGTGTGTATGTATGTGTGTATGTGTGTATATATGTATGTGTGTATGTGCATGTACGTATGTGTGTATGTATGTATGTATGTATGTATGTATGTATGTATGTATGTATGTTCCCTTTCGTGTACATATGATAATCTATACTTCTGTCTCTATTGTGTGTGGCCTTCCCCCTAGCCAAGCTCTCTCTCTCTCTCTCTCTCTCTGTCGCTCTCTTTCTGTCTCTCCTGATATTTCTTTCTCAGTCTCTCCCTCGCTTTCTCTGTCTATTATCTCTCTTTGTCTTACGTTGCATATATAGAGGTTTATTTCTGTTTCTGACACTCTATCTCTCTGTCTCTCACCGTTTCTTTGTTCCTATCTGACTCTGTTTCTCTCTCTCTCTCTCTGTGCCTCTCTCTGTCTCTTTGTTTCTCTCTGTCTCTTTATTTCTCTCTATGTCTCTTTGTTTCTGTCTGTCTCTCTATTTCTCTCTCTGTCCCTTTGTTTTTATCTGTCTCTCTATTTCTCTCTGTCTCTCTGTTTCTCTCTGTCTCTTTGTTTCTCTCTGTTTCTCTCTGTCTCTTTGTTTCTCTCTGCTTCTCTCCGCCTCTTTGTTTCTGTCTGTCTCTCTGTTTCTCTTTCTCTCATACACACACACACACTAACTTTGTTCCTGTCTGACATTCAAACACGCTGTTATTCTTGCTATTTCTATTTTTTTTCCTGCTGTTTATCTGTCTGTTTCTAGACATCCCCCAATCCTGCATCTAAAAAGAAATCTGTTTGTCTTCCTAGGAACCCTCTCCAAGTTTACATTCTGTACTCGACATTGCCTCTGTAAGATAAAATAGCACGTGGATAGAGGCGGGGCTTGTCTCTGAGAGCAGAGTCTATTGTGATCGAGGTATGAACATGGACTCTGTGGTATGCTAAGTGTGGGAGAGATGAGATGTTATGCTTGCTTTCCAAACGTTTGTCTGTCTGTCCTCCTCCTCCTTCTTCTTTTCTCGCTAAAAAACTATTACTAATACTATTACTACTGCTACTACTATCATTACTACTATTATTACTACTCTTACTATCACCACCACTATTGCTACTGCTATTACAGCCACCACTACCACCATCAGCACTACTACCACTACTACTACTACTACTACTACTACTTCTACTATCGGTACCCCACTACTAATATTACCACGACCACTACAAATAGCACCACCACTAATGCTATTACCACCATCACCATCACCACCACCACCACATCTACTACTACTACCACTACCACTACCATGACTACTAATACCACAACCATAAGTACTATTACCAACACCCCACAATCACCACTACCACCATCACTAATACTACTACTCCCGCATCCGTTACTGCCACTACATTTCATCATCATCATCATCATCAGGTGCCGTGGCGACTGGCGTTGGCTATTATGCCTCTCCAGAGTACCCGATCCTTCATGCAGGCCATCAGCTCAGTTGGTGATCTCCTCTCACACCATCCCGTCAGACTGTCCAGTACATTTGCTACTACCGAAATTACTACAGTTGTTACTGCTGTGTATGTAATTAACACTAAATGTATGTAAAATCACTACATTTAATCTATTACATTACTTACTGTTGCTGCAGAAATGTAATACAAATAGATAGAAAACAGGTGGAAACTAGAAACACGGCTATTTGTTAAGCTGTTTCTGAGAGATTCAGTCAGTCAGTCAGCCAGCCAGTCAGCCAGCCAGTCAGCCAGTTAGTCAGCCAGTCAGCCAGTTAGTCAGCCAGTCAGTCAGTCAGCCAGTCAGTCAGTCAGTCAGTCAGTCATTTGCATGTCCCTTGCGGAACTTTTCCTCCCGAACTGTAGGCCTCCCGGTTGTAAGCAAGATGCCCTGCTTCTGATGCATCCATTCGCATATTATCAACAATGTCTTGCAGACATCTTCGCCTTGGTCTTCCTCTCTTTATTTTTCCCATTATGTACCCTTCCAAGACGGTCTTCCCTAAATTCTCATAACGTTTAATGTGTCCAGAATATTTAAGTTGTCTCTGTTTAAGCTTCTTTACTAGCCAGCCTTCTTCAATATTAAGCTCTTGTAGTATGGATATATTGTTTTTGTGTCCATGATATATGAAGAATTCTTCTATAGCATTTACATTCAAAAGGCATTTATGTGTTTCTCAGCTGTTTTGTTAAGTATCCAGGCCTCACAGGAGTATGTTGCGATGGGAAAGATGCATGCCCTTAAAAATTTGTGGTTCTGTCTGTTCCTCTCTACAGCTTTTTTAATTGTTTCATTTTTTGAAGAGCGATAGATGTCCTCCTTTTAATTTCCCTAACTGTATTTCCATTATTAAAGAAGACAGTCTTGGAGGGGTACATAATGGGAAAAAGAAAGAGAGGAAGACCAAGGCGAAGATGGCTGCAAGACATCGTTGATAATCTGCAAATGGATGCATCAGCAGCAGGACATCTTGCTTACAGCCGAGAGGCCTGCAGGAGAGCTGTTAGGGAGGCAAAGTTCCGCAAGGGACGTGCAATTGACTGACTGACCTCTAGTATTAGTAATGATCGAAGATATTCAAAACTCTCCACCTCTTCCAATGTTTCCATCATTTATATATATATATATATATTTCAGCTGCGCTTTTTGTTTGTGTTAGTTGCCATAAATTTAGTTTTCTTCCCATTAAGATAAGACGTTTTGCTCTTCACTATTCGTACGGACTGACATAACCTGCGAGATTAAGGTTATCAGAAGAACTGGCGAAAATATTACTTATACAGACCGATCTGTGGTTTGGGACAAGAGATCTGCTTGGGCCCTTTACATTCAACTCGAATAGCGGAACAGTGAAAAGAAACTGGCGTTGATTTTGCTGCAGTAACAAAGTCCCACAGAATGGAAACCGTGGCTGTGACAGAAGTTCTGAACTGACGCCAAGTCACAAGGTCACATACAAGCAGCCATCTTCAGCAACTCCATGAGCAGGCTAAAGAACAGTCAAGCAGGCTGTCTAAGAGGCTCGAGTCTGTTTATGTTTCACATCCAACGACTGATCTTCATCTTTGGACCTGACTATGCAGGTGTGATATATCCTGAAACAGGAGTTGGGTATCAGGCTATCAACTTTATCCTGAAACAGGAGTTGGGCAACAGCCTAACTTTATCCTGAAACGGGAGTTGGGCAACAGCCTAACAACTTTATCCTGAAACGGGAGTCGGGCAACAGCCCAACAACTTTATCCTGAAACCAGAGTTGGGTATCAGCTAACAATTTTATCCTGAAACCAGAGTTGGGTATCAGCTAACAACTTTATCCTGAAACCAGAGTTGGGTATCAGCTAACAATTTTATCCTGAAATCAGAGTTGGGTATCAGCTAACAACTTTATCCTGAAACCAGAGTTGGGTATCAGCTAACAATTGTATCCTGAAACGAGAGTTGGGTGTCAGCCTAACAACTTTATCCTGAAACGAGAGTTGGGTGTCAGCCTAACAACTTTATCCTGAAACGAGAGTTGAGTGTCAGCCTAACAACTTTATCCTAAAACCGGAGTTGGGTATCAGGCTAACAACTTTATCCTGAAACCCATCTAGAGGCAACCTTAGATGGGGGAAAAAGGAGTTGTTATGGAAACTCGCAACAAAACCAACCGAGGATCAGAGATACCAACTCAGAAGAACTCAAACAATCATCGAAAGACTGCGTTCATTGGCATAAGAAGGGAAAGTTAGAATTAGAATTGCAAAAGCACCATTGACCTTTAAGAATCTTGAGAACATATGGCACTCAAAAGTTATAAGCACAAAAATCAAGTTAAGATTATTCAATTCAAATGTAAATACCTACCCTCATTTACATGTGAAAGCTGAAAAAAAAACTAAAGAAATAGACAACAAATTAGATTCTTTTGAAAACAAATACCTATGGAAAATACTCGGTATAAAGTGGAACGAATTCAGAAACAACACAGATAAGACAGATGAGTGAACAACAACCTGTCTCATGGGCGATCAGAAAAAGGAGATGGACATATGTCGGTCACGTGATGAGAAGAAACAGTCAGAGAAACTCAAAAGGAGCTATCAAGTGCAACACAACAGGCCGAAGAAAAAGAGGTCAACGACTAGAAACTCTAAAGAGGACACTGTTAAGAGAAGCCAAATTAGTAGACATAGAATCACTTGATAAGGTTGAAAAGCTCGCTGAAAACCGGAAAACTTGGCGAAATACCATATGCGAGCCTTATGTAGCGTTTAAAGATGTAAGATAAGAAGCAGGTGTCGGGGGTGGGGGGATGAAAGATCAGATCACTTGGCCGACGCACCTGTCATAGAGGAAAGGCAGACATTGGATCGAGCAGACATCATCATCATCATCATCGTCGTAAGAGAAGCTGGTCAAGGGACTTCAACGACAACCGTGACCCAGCGTCGTTGTCAAGAATGAAGGAGTCTGGAGGGTGGGGGGGGGGATACATGGGAAAGTTGTGGGGGGGGGGGTGGTGAAACTTGGGTTGGGGACAAATGACCGATTCATTAAGAGTTCCACATCACTGGATGTGTACAGACTGCACGGATGGTGGTCCTTCCTTTCCTTCTTCTTTCCTAACCAACCAACCAACCAACCAACCAACCAACCAACCAACCAACCAACCAACCAACTAGTCAGCCAGTGAATCAGTCAGTGAGCCAACCACTAACCAGTCAGCCATCTAGCCAGCCAACCACCCAACAAATCAAGCAACCAACCAAACAATCAATCAGCCATCGAACCAATCAAGCAATCAATCAACCAAACAACCAGTCAGTAGGCCAGCCAGCCAGTCCGCCATCCAACCAACTAATCAACCAATCAACTAACGAGCCAGTCAGTCAGCAAACCAAACCAACCAAGCAGTCAGCCATCTAGCCAGCCAGCCAATAAACCAACCAACCAATCAATCAAGCAACCAATCAACGAACCAGTCAGCGAGTCAGCCAGCCAGCTAGCCAATCAACCAACAAGTCAGTCAACCAACCAAACAACGAACCAGCCCTCCACCCAAAAAAAAAAGCAAACAACCAGTCAGCCAGCCTGACAACTAACCAAGCATCTAACCAACCAACAAACCAATGAACCAGTCATCGAGTCAGCCAGCCAGCGAGCCAATCAACCACCAACCAGTCAGTCAGACAATAAACCAGTCAGTCAGCCAGCCAGTCAACCAAAACACCATTCAGCCAGCCACCCAACGAATCAACCAGTCAGCCAGCCAGTCAAGCAATAAACCAGTCAGCCATCCAGGCAGCCAACCAACCAATCAGTCATTCGGCCAGCCAGTCAACCAACAAACAAACTAACCAGGCAGTCAGTCAACCAGTCAGCAAGTTAACCAACCAGTCTATAAACTAGTCAGCCAGCCACCTAGCCAGCAAACCACCCAACGAACCTACCAGTCAACCAACCAATAAAATAGCATGTCAGTCAGTCAGTCAGCCAACTAACCATCCAACCAACACACCAACCAGTTAGCCTTCCAGCAAACCAACCAACTAGTCAGTCAGGCAACCAACGAACCAACCAACGAAACAGACAACTAATCAACCAACCAACCAACCAGCCAACCAACCAACCAGTCAGTCATTTAGCCAGTCAACCAACATACCAATGAACCAGTGAGTCAGCCAGCCAACCAACCAATCAGTCAGCCAGCCAGTTAACCAACAAACCAGTCAGCCATACAGAAAACAAACCAACCAACCAGTCAGTCAGCCAGCCAGTAAACCAACCAACCAACCAGTCAGCCATATAGCGAGCCAACCAACTAACAAAACAATCAATCAACCAACCAACTACCCAAACAATCAATAAATCAACCAACTAACCAAACTATGAAAAAGCAACCGACCATTCAATCACCCAACCAACCAACCAACTGACCAACCAGTCAGCCAACCAGCCAGTCAGCTATCCAACCAACCAATCAACGAACAAATCAACCAGTCATTCGGTCAGTCAATGAACCAACCAACCATCAAATAAACCATCCAGTCAACCAACCACTCAACAAACCAACCAGCCCGCTAGCCAAACAAGCAAACAGCCAGCCAGCCAACCAACCAATAAACCAACCAACCAGCCAGTTATCCAGCCAGTCAACCAACCAACCAGCCAAATAAACAATAAGCCATCTAGCCAGTCACTCAACCAACCAAACAATCAACGAGTCAATCAATCAACCAACCAGCCAACCAATCATCCAGTCAGCCATCCAGACAGGTAACCAATCAACCAGTCAGTCAGTCAGCTAGTCAGCCAAAGAACCAATTAATTAATCAACCTACCAACGAACCAGACAGCCATTCAGTGAGACAGCCAACCAACAAACCAATGAACCAACCAGTCAGCCATCTAGCCAGCCAACCAACCAACCAATCAATCACACAATAGACCAACCAACCAATGAATCAAGCAACCATCCAAGCAAGTAGCCACCTAGTCAGTCAGCCAACCAAGCAGGCAACCAACGAACTAATCAGCCAGCCAGCCAGCAAGCCAACCAACCAACCATTCAGTCAACTAACCAACCAAACAACCAACCAACCAGCCAGCCAGCAAACCAAGCAAAAAATAACCAGTCAGCCAGCCAACCAACCAATCAACCAGCCAGTCAGCCAGCCAGTTAACCAACCAACCAACTTACCAACAAACCAATTAACCAATCATCCTATCAGCTAGCTAGCGAGCCACTCAACCAACCAACCAGTCAGCCAGCCTTCCAAACAACCAACCAGCCAGCCACCAAACAACGAAACAGGCAGCCAGTCAGCCAAACAACCAACCAGTCAGCCATCCAGGCAGCGAACCAACCAACCAATCAGTCAATCAGCCAGCCAGTCAACCAACAAACCAAACAACCAATCAGGCAGTCAGCGAGCCAACAAACCAACCAATCAGACATTCAGCGAGCCAACAAACCAACCAATCAGACAGTCAGCGACCCAACAAACCAACCAATAAACCAGTCTGCCATCCAGCCAACTAGCAAACCATCAAAACAACTCACCAGCCAATCAAACAACCAACCAACTAGCCTGCCAGTCAGTTAGCCAACCAACCAACTTGCGAGCCAGTCAGCAAACCAACCAATCAACCAGTCAGTCAGCCAACCAACGAACCAGCCAACCAACCAAAAAACCAACAACC